>CM076580.1:295132058-295701013 GCA_034641835.2 Pinus albicaulis | reverse complement strand
CGGCATTTCTTAAAAATCATGGTACATCATCTTTACCAATAAATTATTTTTATTCATTTTTTTTCTTTTCTTTCCTTACGTTAATTCTTTGAATCTTTTTTTTTAATCTATTGTGATATATGAAAATTATTGTTAAGAAAAAAAGGTAAAAGACTAAAATAATTAAACTTATTTATCTTTTATCTACTATAATAACACTAGATTTTATTGATTATATTAAAGTGAATTTAAATGTATTGTTTTAAATTTAGTTAATTAATATAATTATAAATTTATTTTAAAACTAGCACAACCATATAATTAAGTAGATGGTAAATGTCAATAGACATTAATCTATAATAGACATCTAAATTACTAAAATTTAAATAATTATGAGAATTAACTAAATTATAACTTTATTTAAAATTATTATTATTATTAATGATAAAAATAATTAATTTAATATATAAGTTAAACATATATACAAAAAATGAAACAAGATTCTTAACCACCCAGACTCACCTCAACTTTATTATGGAGATTCTTAATTTGTAAATAGAATTTATTACAATACCATGAGCCAATACCATGGATTATCAACATTACATTCCCAAAAAACCATAACTAATTTCACATAACACTAATTCATATAACATTTTTTAAAATTAATGAATTTAAATAAAAAGGCAAAAGAGACATAACTACTTTGAATATAACTTTCAGCCTTTGATTTTTGTATGCTAGCAAGAATATTCTAGAATATTCTATGGAGGTTAAACTCCTTCCATCAACATGGCATTGACAAGTTTCATTTTAAAAGTGTGTGTATAAATAATAAAACATTGTTGGTTAGAAAAAAAATGAATTATTTACTATTTTGAAAACTTCACAGTAAAAACCTACATACTAGAATTATTTATTATTTAATATATATATATATATATATATATATATATATATATATATATATATATATATATATATATATATATATATATAAATTATGAAAATGAAATTTAAAATCATTATTTAATTTTTAATTGTTTATTTTCCATAATTAACCATTTCAAATTTATATGATTTTAATTTTAAAGTTTTTTTTAGTATTTGATATCAAGAGTTATTATGAATATTAAACTAGAATATGATATCTCATTAATGTTACTATTGACCAAATAACATTATCATTATAATTTACAATAATTAATATTAAAAATTATTAATGTTACTATTATCAATAATATTAATTTAAAAATAATTAAAAAACTAATTAACTAATAATTATTAATGTTATTAATAACACTAATTAAAAAAATAGTCATTATTGAATATTAATTAATTTATAATAATTAAATATTAATTTATTTTATTCTAATTAATTATTACAAATAATGATTTAATTGTATTATTATAAATCATTCAACTTTTTAATTCAAATAAATTAATAATGTTCTATACTCTAAAAAGAAGGTTTATACTTAGAAGGATTTGATCTCTCTCCTCACATAATAGATCTGTGGATCTACACCAGATGATAATAAATTAAAATTATGGAACCCCAATTCCAAAATAAACATTTTTATAGACATAATTAACTCAATTTTTTTTACTTCAAAATTATATATATATATATATATATATATATATATATATATATATATATATATATATATGGGATCAAATTTTTTTTCACTCTTTCACTTGGTGGATCCGGAGTTAAGATGGTCTAGCATCATTTAATTTACCCCTTTAAATAGGTTGTATTCCACATGAATACCATGAGTCACTTTTACTTTTATTATTATTTTATTTTTATAAGGTTATTTTTATTATGCTATTTTTTTTATTTAAACCAGGTTAAAATTTTTACATTACATTTTTAATGTAATTTGAATTAGTCAAAATGTTAAACATTACATTACAATATCCCTATGATACTAGGTTTGGGAGTGCCTCTCCCCACAATGAGTTTTATAGATTAATTAACTCATTTTTTTGAGGTTAGATAGATTTATATTATGTGGTAACAAAGATACAAGATGTTCCTAGTGTGACTATTGGTTTACTTATGGGGAAACCAAACTGTTAGCATATGAAATGTGAATTGAAACCTGTTGAGTTAAATTAAGTGAATTAATATAAATTTAAATTTACTCTAAAATTAGCTTCTATTTTTTTTTTTTTTTACTTTGAAGTCTTATTAGTTTTTTTCTTTCTAAATTTAAATGTATTTTTTTCATTCATGTAAAAATATTATAATTAATGATTCATACACATTAATTGGGTTAAACTCTTTTTCTTTAATGTAGGACCTCCTATTGACTCATCTGATGGTTGATCTTAGATATTAATAGTCTACTGTTTTTTGTGACAATTTTCTATTGTTTTAAGTTAGACATTGATGGACATAGTAAAGCAGTTGCAAGTAGAAGAAAGAAATTGTTTCAATACTGGTTGGCTTATAATTTCTTAAGGTGGCCAACAAACCTGGTTTCCTTCGAGTATGTTGAGGCCACTAATTTCTTATGTTTATGTATGGAAATCTGCTCTCTTTTTGATAAATAGAAAATGGTAAGGCTCTACGAAATTTACAAAAAAAATAAATAGAGATAAGATATTTTCCTCTTATGGCTAATGGTTTTCTACTGGTAAAACCATACTAGTATCACAAGGGAGTTGTTGTTGGGCATATAATTATTGTATAGTTTTATTTTTGTAGCTTCGGCAATGGTGATGCTACATCATGATCATGTCCAAGAATAACACCCAAATAGGGTGGGGAATTGAACTCTTAACATCTAGGAGTGCCTTAACAATGCACATGATCATCGTCTATCCAAGACCTTGTGGAAATAATTACTACATACTTAATCACAAAGTCATATAAAATTGAGAGAGCAATGAAAATTAAAAATATTCCATGAGATTGAGCCCTATCATTTGTCTAGATAGTAGTCTTGTTTATCATATTATAGTAAGAAAAAATTAAAAGAGTAGACATTTAACTAGTTGGAGATTCCACCTAAATGATATTAGGAGTCTCTTTGTCCTCTTTGGATTTGGAAAATTCCAAGTCAACTACCTTCTTTGCTAGCATAGAAACATTGGAATTTAGTTTCTTCATTTGTAGCTACACATCTTCAATATTGAGCAACATATTTTGTTGAGCTTTTGATCATTCCACAAGCACCTTACCCATGACATTTTTATCTTCCAATAAAATTATATGGTTTGAAAGTATCTAGTTTTCCTAGTGCAAATTTTCCCTATATCAAGGATCCTACTAACTAGATTTTCCTAAACCTCAATGTTAAAGAGAAAAAATCATTCCACCTTTGATTCCTATTTAGAAATGTTGATTTCTAAGAGAATCACAAGAGAAGTATCTTCCCAAAAGAAAACAATGAACCATTATTCATTATAATAATCTCACATTCAATGTGGTTGTTGGTTGCCATGTCAACCTCTATGACTCGAGGGACTATTCACACTTGGCATGAATGACCAAGGAAATTGAAATTGTTTTTTTTAATCTTGAGTTATTGTGACATGGAAATATAACACTAGCTTCTGAACTATGTGAATCTTAAGTAGTGACAAAAACCATGGGGGAGGAGAAAGGCTAATTCAAGTGTGGATAGAGGATGGGAAAGAACCAAAATTCCACCTAGAGTGAAAAAATAGTATGAAATTGTCAAACACAAGACTAGAATAGACAGAAATAGGAAAGATATGCATGTGTTACCATATTATTCAAAATGATATATATTTATAGTAAATTAGGTGTGACTCTTGGATTCTACATTCCAAGATCACTTGGACACCTTTTGACCATTCGCCTTCCACACCAACCCTTAGAGGATTAGATGTCCAACATTTCCCCCCTTAATATGAAGGGGTATGTGTGAGACCAAGAAGAGAGTTGTAATGCAAAATGGTAGCATTAGGGTGAGTGTGCTCTCTAAAATGTTGGCATAAGGAGGTGGTTTAAGGATGATTACCAACAGTAGAACGCTTAGTGCAGTTCCCAAAACTCTTCCAAATCTGGCAAGAAGCCGAGATCTTCTGCTAGAAGAAGTGCTCCTAATGTTTTGAAGAGGGAGACCTTCAACCTGCAATAAGTGAGTTCTAAAATCTGTGATGGTTTGAGGATGACCAACAACTCTGGAATGCTTTTTTCATTTCCTATAACTATACCAAAACTGGCAAGAATTTGAAGTCTTCTACTAGAGGAAGTGTCCCAATTCTTTGAAGAGGAAGAATATCAACCTCACATAAATGATTTAAGGCTGAAAAAAAACCAAAGGCATGCTCAGGGAATATAGAATGGCAGGTTGTGGCTTAGGCTCGCTTAAACGGAAATTTCTCTCACTACAACTTTGAATCTAGAATGGTAGGTTGTGGATAAGGTTCACTTGATGTGGATTTGAAGCTTGTAGATGACCACCATTTCCCCCATTTCAGATACAAGGTGAGATGATGGAAAAAAATCAAATGCAAGACTATTGAATACTCTATAACGTGTTCTGACATATGACTAAAACATATTCTTGGTTGTTGATGCCCATTTCCAAGAAGTGATCCATCCAAGATGAATCTTTGTTCTTGAAGGAGGCTTGTTTATGAAGCATCTGTGTGAAGAATGAGTGTGTTTACCATAGTTCTTGCATAGGTAAAGATCAAAATAGTGATCTTTCATATGGCCAACTCGATCACAGTGTTGCAATTTATCAATTTGTTGTGGTTGCTCTGGAAGAGGAGAAGTATCTAGAACAACAGAAACTAGAACTGCCGAAGGTGAACTATCATTTATAAATCCCGAGCTCTGAAACTGAATGGGCTTGGAATAGTTTGGAATAAGAAAGGACACATCCTTGTCATATCGAAGACCATTTTTGTGCTTGTTGTGGAAAAGCTCTTTCTAAGGTTTTATGATGGGCTTGGGAGGTGGAACCTGAGCTTCTACATCTACATAAAATTTTTCTCTTGAAATGGGCTCAATGGTCTGATCAAAGACAAGTTCAGAATGATGATTGTGCTTCTGTAACTCCTCTTATTGTAGCTGAGATACAAGCTGCAAAAATTTAATGTTTTCTTGTGCATTTTACAGACAAGTTTGAATATCATAAAGAGTGTCCTTGTGGACTTTGACTATGATTTCAACAAAATTTATGGTTAGAGTGCTTAGTAACTCTAATAATCCATGAATGTTTTCCATTATTCAAACAACTCAAGTCAGCAAATGACCAAAAGGTACTTATCAAAACATATAGCTAGTAATGCAATCTTATTCAAAATAAATGTGCCCATTGGTAAGAGGAAAATCCACTTAGATCCACTCAAAATAAGGATAATCTAATTACTATTTGAAGACTCTAGAATTCAAAGAGCAGGAAACAATTTAACCACAAACCTAAAGGCCACTCTTAGCTTGCTCCACAAAATAACAAAAACTTGGTATCTAGTCCTTCAAGGTCGCACGATATTATTGAAGGTCGTGCAAGTTTTTTTATAGAAACTGCTTATTTTGTAAATGCAACAAAACTCTGGCGATAATTGTAATGTCACCTCATGAACACGAATGGAATCCATCGTATATCATATACCATACAAATTTAACAACTACGCACAATACCCCTGAATGGAACACACATTCAACACATAAATGAGGCATGAGACCAAAACGACCCTACTTTCCATAATGCAATGCATCGACAGATATCTCAATTTAGAGTTTAGAAAAAAATAAAATAACAAAAACTTGGTATCTAGTCATTCAAGGTCACACGATATTACTGAAGGTCATGCAAGTTTTTTTTTATAGAAACTGCTTATTTTGTAAATGCAATGAAACTCTGGCGATAACTGCTACCTCATGAACATGAATGAAATCCACAGTATATCATATACCATACAACATTAAAAACCGCTCACAGTACCCATGAATGGAACACACATTCAACACAGAACTGAGGCATGAGACCAAAACAACCCTGCTTTCCATGATGCAATGCACCGGGAGATATCTCAATTTAGAGTTCACCAAAGCATAAAATCATGCTACATACCATGACTAGAGATTCCACTTTCGACTTTAAAATGTAGAAATTATATGCACTAAGCATGCATATGTCCAAGATCCACTTGATCTCACACTATTTAACTTTATGCAAGATACTGAATCTATTCCACTTGTTAATATTTTGCGGAAAAATTAATTGCACACACATGTGAAGCATAAACAAAAATTATCAATCGCACAGAACATAGTTTTTAACCAGGAAAGCCTGAAGATGAAAACCCCAACTATATATTATGTAACATGGAGATCATATGAAAATCTCATACAAACATACAAATCTTATCACAAGCTCTCAGTACAGTACAATCATCATACACTATACAGGCCTAATCTTGCAAATCCATGCACCGATCTTTGCCACCTGGTAGCCTGCCTCCACTATGCAATCTCTGATGAAGAATAAATCTGAATGAATTCGAATTACTCTTGGATTGACTGCGCAATCCTCATTGGCATCTCCACTATGTGTTGGATGCATTCAATGCATCTAATAGTCACAACAGATAGTGTATCTTGCCCTTCCACCTATCTCGCGACTGGTCTCCACTGAAATTGCCATGCACTGTAGTTAAATGATGTATTTTTCAGTTGATTAATGAGTTATTATTTATGAATTAATTAACTAATTAATTCACTCCACTCTCACTAGTGTATCAATCAGTTAGACTAGATACAACTAGCTCAACTGAGTCTAACTGAGTTAAACTAAATACAACTCCATAAATACTTCTTCCAACCGTGTCATAACTCTGCCACTTGAGTTATAATTGAGTCCTCCATGCAATAGCTCCAGTAAACCCTTAAGAATAGCGTAATTCCTTCTTTCAGCTGTTGTGCCACATCTGTGCACTGAACTGAAGTGCTCCAAGAGAATAAGTTGCTATTTAGAGTCTGATTATTATTAAGAGCTAATAATAATCGACATGCATCTATTTTTAGATTGACGATCTATAAATATACTTCACCCAATATTCTAAAAATAGAATTTCATCTATTTTTCGAACTTGATCAACCATCCACAAATAGAATCCTGCAACTTCTGAAATTTGATCAACATGTCTAAAAATAGACATAGTCTAAAAATAGACATAGTCTAAAAATAGACTTGCGGCAAAAATAGCCTGCGGGCCCACTTAGTGAAGGCGACTCCTTTCACTAAGCTCATCATCTTGTTGAATCTCAACACCCCCTCTCAACAAGATAGGGATTATCCTTCACCCTGATCCTGCCTCTATGGTATTCGAATTTTCTCTTGGTGAGCGCCTTCGTCAGAATATCTGCATCTTGATCCTCCATGGGAATGAAATGAAGCAACATGATCTTCTGGTGCACACAATATCTGATATGATGATACCGGATATCAATATGTTTAGATCTATCATGAAACAAAGGATTAACCGAGAGTTTAATGCAACTCTAATTATCACAATGAATCACCGTGGGATCTAAATGTGAACCGAACAAACCAACTAGAATCTTCCTCATCCAGATAGCCTCACATGAAGCTAAACATGTTGCCATGTATTCTACTTTCGCTAAACTGAGTGCCATAGATCTTTGTTTCCTGTTGTACCAAGAAACTTCTGTAGATCTGATACTAAAAATCCCTACTGATGTGCTCTTTCTGTCTACTGGACTTCCCGCCTAATCTACATCCATGAAGCCATGCAATTTCACCTCATCTTTCTGTGTGTACCATAAATCATACTCAGATGTGCCCTTGAGATATCTCAGGACATGCTTTCCTGCCTTCCAAAAGAGATTGGTAGGCTTAACCATCGCTTGTGAAAGCTAGTTCAGTGAACCCACAAACTGTCGATAAACAGTGGCATCCACTACCTCTACCGATGTAGCATCCTCTTTGTTCCAATTTCCTGGAAGAGGAGTGTCGATAGGCTTGCAGCCTTTCATGTGAAACTTCTCCAATATCTCTTGGGCATACTTGCCTTGAGACACACACATTTCACCTTCCCACTGCCATATTTCCAATCCAAGGAAATAATGAAGGAGGCCTAAATCCTTCATCTCAAACTCCTTTACACGATCAACCTTGCATGATTGTATCAACTTCTCATCATCTGTTAGTATCAAATCATCAACATAAAGTAAAATGATCAGAAGCTTACCCTCAACCACAATCTGGTACAGGTTTGCATCCACGTCACTCTTGGTGAAGCCAAGTCCAGTGAAATAGCTATCGATCCGAGTGTACCAAGCACGGGGTGCTTGTTTTAGCCCATACAATGCTCTTTTGAGTCTGCACACATGCGACTCACTACTAAAGATCTCAAATCCCTCAGGTTGCTCAATGTACACTTCCTCCTCAATGATCCCATTAAGGAACTCAGTCTTCACATCCATCTGATGAATGTGCCAATCCATCTGCGCTGAGAGAGAAAGGATGGTCCGTATGGAGGAATACCGTGCGACAGGTGCAAATTTTCTTCATAGTCAATCCCCTCAATCTGTCAGAAGCCCCGGGCAACAAATCTTGCCTTATACTTCTCAACGCTCCCATCAGCAGCTTGCTTTACCTTGTAGATCCATCTTGATCCTACAACTAATTTTCCCACTGGCCTTGGAACAATATCCCAAGCACTATTTCTGACAATGGAATCATACTCCTCCACCATGGCATCTGCCCATGTGGGCTCCTGCGCTGCTTCTTCAAAACAAGATGTCTTTGTCACAATACACTTGCTCATAAGAGCCATGTATCCAGTATATCGTTCAGGTGACTGTCTCTATCTGTGCTGTGATGTAGGAACTCCTACATTCTGTGCCGCATCCACCTTCCGTCTCTCAGC
Organism: Pinus albicaulis; assembly: GCA_034641835.2. NCBI lineage: Eukaryota > Viridiplantae > Streptophyta > Pinopsida > Pinales > Pinaceae > Pinus > Pinus albicaulis. Next base: position 295,692,145 of record CM076580.1, on the reverse strand, counting down.
TTTCGTGGTACGCTTACTGCCTTGTCTGATGTTTGGTTCTGCAAGAGTGGACTCCTCCACTCCATGAATCTCCTCCTATGGCTGATCCAGATCCAAAGGCTCATCTTTGAGAACAAGAAGTTCCTCTTCTGCATGCAAGTGTAGCTCCCTCTCAAGTGACAAGTGCATGGCTTTCACCTCATTGAATTTTATATCCCGTCGCATAACAGTCATCCGACTATTTGGAAAATATAGACGATAGTTATGGGATGTTTCTATGTACCCCACAAATATCCCAACTTTTGCAATCGGCTCCAACTTCTTCCTGGCATCCTTCATCACATGAATGTAAACAGGTGAGCCAAAAATCTTCAAATGAGAAATATCAGGCTTCTTACCAGTAAAAGCTTCCTCGGGTTTACTCATGCCAAGTACTCTATGAGGACAACAGTTTTTCACATAAACCATAGTGTTGCATGCTTCTACCCACAAGTGCATTGGTAAGCCCTGGTCATCCATCATTGCTCGTGCAGCACCCACGATCATTCTGTTCTTTATCTCTGTGACCCCATTTTTTTGTGGGTTATGAGGCGCTATGAGTTCTCCTTGAATTCCTTCTTTGCTACAGAATTATTTGAATTTGCCCGAGATGTATCCACCACCATTATCGCTCCATAGAGCTTTCACCTGCTTCCCCGATGATGCAGGCAGGGCTAGCCTACAATACCCAGAATCTTTTCCTCCATGAGTTCATATACAAATGCAACTCCAAATTTTTCTTTTACCCAAATAAGACTCCTACTGGGAAATCTCACACAACTCAATTGCAGAAGCTTTGTCTTAACATATGTTCAAACATTTTAATGGTTTATGGAAACCATATTTCAAGTCGGCTCTTACATGCAATCAACCCCAAAATTTAAATCAACTGTGTGAAACTATAAACCAACAATCCATCTCTTCATGTGAATAACCCCAACTTTAAATTCAAGAATACGCCCATGCTACCACACCATATGAAATTATATATTCCCATGCAAATTGACCTTTACAGCAAATCATTTTAATCACATCGACCCACACAAGTTACACATCTTTATGGCTACGGACTTACCTTCATAAACGCCTTCAATTTCAATTGGGCCTCCTCGCTTTCCACGCTTTCCACGTTGACTATCGCGACGGTCATTACATAACTCGACATTTATAGCTCAACTTCATATCAACGCTGCAATTATTCTGCATTACTCTCCAAACTGGCTTACTGCTCCATGTATTGACCACTGGCAATGTGACTTTGCCATGCTATGACTACACTTTTTCCAGTCAATCAAATGAACGCAAAATCTCAGCATTGGATGCCGCATTCCCAAACAAATGCGCTCATGTATTAAAACTTGAATCTGGCAATTTAATATCACCATATATCGATTTCATGTATTACAATATACAAACACCATCATACCTCTGTCCTGCTCTCTGGATCGCGTCTTTATACCTTACTCCTTCGTTTCTGGACAGATTCTAATAAAAACATCTCCGCCCTTATGAAGATCTACACTTCATATTCACTGTGCGTTCAATTATCACTTCATCTGCAAGTCACTTAACACAATTACTTCAGCATCAATAAAAATCTGTTCTTCTTAATGAAACAAGGAAATCATTTTCAATTCTACAGATTATCTGCAAATTTAAAAGTCTGCCAATCGAATTTCATTCAATCAGGTCTTCCACGCTGTTGAGTTCCTTTAAAACGCCCTTCTGACATTCATTAACACTGCATTCATTCTTCTGCAACCCATTTGGACTTTGGACAATGTGAATTCAACGCATTACTGTTCTTTCAGCATTTGAAAGCCAGACATTAATACATTTACGCTGCAGCACACTCCATCACTCCTTGTACCTGTAGTTAAACTCACAAAACCCAATAACATTGAATTGCAACCTTACACAACAGTCCACGCACCTCGTATTCAATTCAATTCGAACCCATTCACGTTTCAATATATATATATATACCTTTTTATCACTCAGCGCAACAGTGGTCTCAACGCAGCAACAAAACTCGTAGATTCAATTTCAAATTGGAACAATCATTACGGCAAACAGGAATTTAATTCAACAATTTATGCAACGCTCATTGATCTCTCATTTGATTGCATGGATTTACCATTCCACTTATGAACTCCACGGATTCAACAACCTGTAATCTTCTAAGTCGATTTACTTAATCGATTCCTCCCAACATTAACAACTGCAATATCGATCCACAGAACAGTTGTGCCTTAATCCGATTTCCTTACATTTTTACAACGCTTTAATGCAATAGTGAAATCTATCCATTATCGATTTCACTGAATTACACTAGTTTTTCTCAATAACCAACAAGCCTGACAGAACATAATTTTTCCTACAGAATTCCACATCAAGCTACAGATTCAAATGCGTTACAATACACCCTTTACGTAGAGATTTAATACCATTTTACACTTAATGCATGGTAGTTTTCACACAAATCAATGTAAATTCAAGCCCATCAATCATTTCTTCATTAATTCAACAATGCCATGAACTTCAGAAATCAGATATACAATCTCTTAATCAATCAACCAATGTATATATAGAATCTAAAGCAAAACAATGACTTACAAACTCTTGTTGGCCAGATATTCTATGTCGATGGCCCTTTAAAACTGTCTGAAGGCTACAGCCTTGGCTGTTCAAGCCTACTCTCAATCACACTCTCACTCTCTCTAACTATTCAAGTCTATTTTTCTTCACAAAAACCACTCCTATTTATACACAAATAATGCATTTAATTTACTCAAAATATTTCTCCACCTAATCCTCAACTAATCCCATACATAAAAATCCTAATCCCAAATTTTTCTCCTAAACTATTTCTCTCATATCCTTTTATTTATTAAAAGAATATTTACATAGTCCTCACTTCTCATAATTATCTCCTATTTTATGAAAAATAACAATTAAATTAATAAAATATTAAAATTGTCACACCCCCCTTTTATCACATATTTACAAATGAAAAAATGGTCTTGATGCTCCTGCATCAGACTCCCAACGTTGAAATTAAACATGATCGCCTGATCATGTGTTCGGATCTGTGTATGCCTGGATCCCATATCTTGTGCTGCAACTTTCCACTTGTCGCTGCTTCTTTCTGATGTTCTTCTCCAGGTCTCCACACTTTATGCTGCATTTTCCCACTGGTTGTGCTCTCGCAATCTTCTGCTGTCTTTCTTTTGATGCTTCTCTTTTTTTTTACTGCTGCTGGTCTCTTCCGGGATTCTTTCATCATCATCCACCTCATCAGTTCAATTTCTTTGTCTAACAGACTTTCTCCAGCATCTTCAATAAAACCTGTACTCACAAAACAATTGTTAGAATAAAAACCATAAGGCTTCAGTGCCTCCATAGATGTTACTTCAGCTGCCACCATAAATGTCGCTTCACATGTTGCTCTAGCTGTCACTATGGATGTTGCTGCCTCCCAAACTTCCTGTCCCTCTGCAACATTCCTTTGCTCATCACCTGTAATTTCATCTGCAATTTCTTTCTCTGGTTCAAATGTCTCCAGCGAACATTTCAGCATTTCATCAACATGCTGCAAATTAACTCCAGCATAACCTCCATCTTCCCCTTCGACAATCTTCAGTAATCGTCCAGCATCATCTTGATTGATTCTGGCAATCCAATCAAGTTTTGCAAACACTGTAGCTTCATCCTGTAGTACTATAGCAGCTCCAAAATTTTGTCTACGAGTCTTCTCTTGGCTATACAGACAAGCCAAATCTTTCTTGTCACCCATGGTAACAAGCCTCTGCATATGAGACATGATTGTCTCATCTCCTTTCTGCAATAGTTCTTCTTCTCTCAAGACAATTCCAAGTGATGGACTGTCTCCTACATCACCTGTAAACACAATCAAATTGTCAGCATCAAAATCACAAGACCCACTGGTCTCACTTGTCGATTCAGTCACCAAGTTTTCTCTCTGTAGCTCCAAGTCTTCTTCAAGACTCAGAAAATCTCCACTGACTTTCTCCTCAGCTTCCTCTGGCAACACTTCAGTATGCTGCTCTGAGTTCCTTTCCGACTCCTCTGTCATCACATCAATATGCTGATTTGCATTCATCATGAGACTGTCAGCTAGTCTCGCCTTCTTACCATCATCTGCTTCATGACTGTCATTCATGAAAACTTTCCTGCCTTGCTTCTTCAGCAAATTATCCTGCACATAAGTCCTCTGTGTCTCCAATTCTCTTCTTTGAAGATCTAGTTTCCTATACAATTCAACAATTTCATTAGGATTAGAACTCGGAAACTTCAAACAATTTTCCATACCTTCACCAGCGCTTGACTCATGATCAGATGGTCCTTCTCTCTCTGCACCAATATTCTGATTAGACTTCTCTGTCTTCGTTTCCTCCTGAGATCTTGCCATCTCATCATCGATCTGAACAGCCTTCAGATTCAATTCTCTCTCCTGAACAAACTCTAAAGCTTGCTCATCTCCCTGTACTATACCTGCAAACATACACAACTCATTAGTTTTAAAACCGCAAGACTTTTCAGTCTCGACTACTTCCTCTAATACTTCCTTCTGAACAAATCTGCATGTGGAATCTTCAAATTCCATCTCTGGCTCAAGAAATCTAAGTCCTTTTTTCAATAAGGCAATCACACTTTGCCTCAACTTCACCTGCAATTGTCGCCAAATCACTCTCTTTCCCTTCAGTGGAAAGATCCATCCTCTATTCTGATCTTCCTGCTCTTGCAGCCATTCTTCTAGTACCTGCAATTGTACCTTCATTACTGCAATCTCTCTTTCTCTGACCTCATCAGTCATCCTACCTCTGTGGCATTCCTCTGAACCTTTTCTCTAATCCTCCATGATCATATTCTCCATGAGTTTCTCACTCACCATGAGTTGCACTAGCCTCAGCAACAGCAATCTCTTCTGCTGCCTCTTACCTCACCAAGCTCTCCTCACTCAGTCTTTTGGTAAGTACTTGGTTCACTGCCTCTGGAACCTCTTGAGCATTCTCCTCTGCTCTCTCTCTAGGCTATCTCTTCAACTCACCTTCTTCTTCAGGACACTGCAATTGTCCTCCTTATCCATCCTTTAGCTGAATGCCAGGTTCACTGCCATCATCTTATATGCAACCATAAACTTCAATCATAAATTCCAAATCAAAAAATCATCTCACCTTTAAGATTTTGCAGGATCTTGTCTCCATTCACTTCTGCCATCCTGTTCACTGCATTTGTGTAGTTTTCATATCAAATTTAAAAATCTGATCTTCCTTTCCATCATTCATCACACATTCAAAAACACACTTTAGTTTTCAACAAAACCTTCTGTTCTCATTCAGGAAAAACAAATATCTTCAACAGAGCATTCCAGCTCTGATACCAAAAATGATGCAAGGCCACCCCTGCAATACCCAGAATATTTAAACTCTGTGCATAATAGAATGCATTTCAGCATTTTTCCAAATCAAAATCCTCAATAGCTGGCAATTTCACAACTGTACCATTTGCATGCGGAAGCTATCTTCAACATATGTTCAAAATCATTCACCATTGATTAAATGCCAGACTTTAAATTCAAGAATACACCCATGCTACCACACCATATGAAATTATATATTCCCATGCAAATTGACCTTTACAGCAAATCATTTTAATCACATCAACCCACACAAGTTACACATCTTTATGGCTACGGACTTACCTTCATAAACACCCTTCAATTTCAATTGGGCCTCCTCGATTTCCACACTTTCCACGTTGACTATCGCTGCGGTCATTACATAACTCGACATTTACAGCTCAACTTCATATCAACGCTGCAATTATTCTGCGTTACTCTGCAAACTGGCTTACTGCTCCATGTATTTACCGCTGGCAATGTGACTTTGCCACGCTATGACTACACTTCTTCCAGTCAATCAAATGAACACAAAATATCAACATTGGTTACTGTTTTAATGCCGGATTCCCAAATAAAAATTCCATAAACAAATGCGCTCATGTATTAAAACTTGAATCTGGAAATTTAATATCACCATATATCGATTTCATGTATTACAATATACAAACACCATCATACCTCCGTCCTGCTCTCTGGATCGCGTCTTTATACCTTACTCCTTCAATTTCTGGACAGATTCTAACAAAAACATCTCCGCCCTTATGAAGATCTACGCTTCATATTCACTGTGCGTTCAATTATCACTTCATCTACAAGTCACTTAACACAATTACTTCAGCGTCAATAAAAATATGTTCTTCTTAATGAAACAAGGAAATCATTTTCAATTCTACAGATTATCTGCAAATTTAAAAGTCTGCCAATCGAATTTCATTCGATCAGGTCTTCCACGATGTTGAGTTCCTTTAAAACGCCCTTCCGGCATTCATTAACACTGCATTCATTCTTCTACAACCCATTTGGACTTTGGACAATGTGAATTCAACGCATTACTATTCTTTCAGCATTTGAAAGCCAGACATTAATACATTTACGCTGCAGGCGCACTCCATCACTCCTTGTACCTGTAGTTAAACTCACAAAACCCAATTTCAAACATTGAATTGCAACCTTACACAACAGTCCACGCACCTCGTATTCAATTCAATTCGAACCCATTCACGTTTCAATATATATATATATACCTTTTTATCACTCAGCGCAACAGTGGTCTCAACGCAGCAACAAAACTCGTAGATTCAATTTCAAATTGGAACAATCATTACGGAAAACAGGAATTTAATTCAACAATTTATGCAACGCTCATTGATCTCTCATTTGATTGCATGGATTTACCATTCCACTTATGAACTCCAAGGATTCAACAACCTGTAATCTTCTAAGTCGATTTACTTAATCGATTCCTCCCAACATTAACAACTGCAATATCGATCCACAGAACAGTTGTGCCTTAATCCGATTTCCTTACATTTTTACAACGCTTTAATGCAATAGTGAAATCTATCCATTATCGATTTCACTGAATTACACAAGTTTTTCTCAATAACCAACAAGCCTGACAGAACAGAATTTTTCCTACAAAATTCCACATCAAGCTGCAGATTCAAATGCATTACAATACACCCTTTACGTAGAGATTTAATACCATTTTACACTTAATGCATGGCAGTTTTCACACAAATCAATGTAAATTCAAGCCCATCAATCATTTCTTCATTAATTCAACAATGCCATGAACTTCAAAAATCAGATATACAATCTCTTAATCAATCAACCAATGTATATATAGAATCTAAAGCAAAACAATGACTTACAAACTCTTGTTGGCCAGATATTCTATGTCGATGGCCCTTTAAAACTGTCCGAAGGCTACAGCCTTGGCTGTTCAAGCCTGCTCTCAATCACACTCTCACTCTCTCTAACTATTCAAGTCTATTTTTCTTCACAAAAACCACTCCTATTTATACACAAATAATGCATTTAATTTACTCAAAATATTTCTCCACCTAATCCTCAACTAATCCCATACATAGAAATCCTAATCCCAAATTTTGCTCCTAAACTATTTCTCTCATATCCTTTTATTTATTAAAAGAATATTTACATAGTCCTCACTTCTCATAATTATCTCCTATTTTATTAAAAATAACAATTAAATTAATAAAATATTAAAATTGTCACACCCCCCTTTTATCACATATTTACAAATGAAAAAATGGTCTTGATGCTCCTGCATCATTTTAGGGTAATATTCAATGAAATTTATGAGACTTGTAAGAAACAAAACATAATGATGTAAAATGTAATATTGTTAAACATGTTTTTGTATAGTATGTATATTCTAGTGCAAAACTACCAAATTAATTGTTTTGATATATATTTATTTCATATAAATATTAATCAATTATTTTATTGTGATTTTCTTTTTTTAGGAAGATTGATAAAATTTCAAAGGAAAAATGAGGTGATATTTTAAACATGCCATAGGGATGTCAAGAAAATTGTACAAGGAGATGGTCAAAGAAATGCCATGATTGTATTGTAGAAGGAACCATGCCAAAAACAACATGCATCAAATGTGTATAATAATCAATTTTCCAGTACATAGAGAGCTTAATTATTTTCATTTATTTATTCTTTGCAAAAAAATAAAAACAAATGGAACCCGTTCAATACATAAGACATGATGACAATAAGAAAAAAAGGTCGATCACAACGTTTGTGAATACTTCCATTTTCCTTACATAAGATTTCATATTTGTTATGATGAGTATATTTTAGTTAACTTATAATCATCCATATATTCTTTCTAATAATCGTTAATATAAAGATGATATCTATCTCAAAATTATTGACAATGGATTATGGGTTGTGAGTATATGTTGGAGTATCAATGGTTAATTAAACAATTTGTGAGGGGTTGTGTTGCTTTACTTCCCTCATTTAATAATTAATGGAACAATAAGAAATTTTTATTTACATATATTATATATCATGGAATATAAAACTTGAAGAAAAAAAATTATTGAGTGAAGCCAACATAAGATAGCTTAGGAGACTACAGGAAGCATCACTTCTAAAGAATATGTATTGTTTATGAAACACTTATTGACATGGTACATTTTTTTTATATTTATGGAATCATGTATATTATATTATAAATGTATATATACGCATTACCCTTTATTTATATGTTTGTAGATGAAAAATGAAGAGGAAAAGTGTCGAAATTCAATCCAATCAATAAAACAATTCAAATAACCCAAGTACAATATCCACTACAAGTTATGAAAAATTATTTGTGCAAGAAACTCAACCAATGACAATAGTTTGAGCAATAAATGATAATCATTATAATTAAACGTTACTTCAACTTGTGTATTTTGGACTATTTGACTATAAAAATTAGACATTTTGTTTAATGGTGGCATATTGTTCTAATTATATGACAATAGGTCATTTTTATGACTCCAATGGAGGCATATATGGGGTTAAATTTACATGAGATGACCCTGAGAGGCATACATGAGGTGAAATGTATACGTAAGGTGTAAATGCATATGAAATAGTGGTAAAATTAATAATAAAGGGTTCATATGTGTAATTTGTGGAGTTATATATAGAGATCATGTAGTCATCATGGAGGATGTGATTTGGATTTATGATTGTATTGGGGTATTTGAATGAAGTTCTCCCATTCATAAGGATTTATTATGTAACTGGTGGGGAAACGAGGATGATATTTTAAAACTTTATTGACGCCTTACTAACACAATTTTTTATTTTTAAATAAAAACATTCTAAACCTGCCCCTTCCACAATACTCATAACACCATGTGATCATGGGCCTAAAACCGTGGGTTAAGCTTCCATGTTTAAATGCATTTGAATTTTTGGTTTTAGGGTTTGAGTGTCATTTCGACTTTCTTCGCAAGGGTTTGAGAGGAAATGTTGAGCGGGGGTTTCGACCATGTGGCTGCCTGCAACTAAGGCTAGTTGTTTGGTTGTGGTTGTCGAATTTGGCTTCTCCTCTGTGAAGCATCTGTCCTCACGAAGAACACGTAGTCTGCTCGGTAACACTGGAACTTCTTTTCTCGTTATTCTTCTACCTATGTCCTCTGTTTTCAATAATTTTACTATGGTTTTAAAACTTGTCTTCTGTGAATTCAACAGGTGCTAATCTCATTCCTGGGTGGCTCAACTTCTATTTCTCAAAGGTAACTTCGCATTCTAGTTATTATTATTTGTTTTCATTTTTTCCTTACTAACCTTCAGGTGCCTTGGCTAGCAGGTGAAGACCTCCTTGACTTCACTGAAACTGATTTTCGTTTGTGTTTGAGTTGGTCCTTCATCCTTAGTTCGTTGGGGTTTGCTACTTCATGTAAGCCATCTGGTCATGTTCTTCTCTATCCCTTATTCGATTTCCTTTGTCTCAATTAAATATTTCCACTCTAAATTTTTGGGTAATATTCTATGGAATGCAGGTGTCAAACCTGGTGCGGCCCCCTGCTGTCGTCATGGTCCAAGCTTTTCTTGTACAATAGGGTAGGACCTTTCCCTTGTATTCTTGTGGTTTTGTATTATTAGGATTAGCAAACCCCAAGAGGGTTTTGAGGCATCTAGTTTTCGAGTAGTTTTGTTCTTTGCTTTGTTAATGACTTACTTCATAACAGGGTAAAACCCTAGTCGATTTCCTTGCCGTGATTTGGTGTGCTTACAGTTTTGGAAGCAGCGTATAAACCCTAGCTAATTTTACAGTTTGTATATTTTGTAAAACCCTTACTAGGTTCATTATTCAATGTTGTTTTGAATTAGTTTATATTATTCCTAATGCTATTTCCCAGTTCGAATTGTTATCGCAGACTTTGAAGAATGAAAATGTAATATGGAATCTGTTATCAAATGATTTTTAAAGAGTACCTATGATTCTGTTTCCAATATATTGTTCTTGCTTGACTCAATTCGACTTCATCCTGTTTGAAATTCTGGGTTCTATAGCTTCGTTTACTTGTCACTAAAAAAAGACTCATAGCACATTTTGATATTTAGATTAGCCTCAAAATACAGAAAAGTCACTTTTATTTGAAAGAGAAATTTGAACAATGTATTTTGTTCACACACACACACAGGCTAACTCTTCTAACTCTTCTTCTCCCTACAGATGGAAAACCCTCAGTTGGTGGGTTTTGGGTTGGTTTATACCTTTCCCAAATCCCCCATGTAGTTGAGAAACTGCCATTCAGTTTCAGAACTGTTTATCAAAACTAATCTTAACACTTTAACTAATTTAACATTCCTTAACTGAAAATTACAATGGTTGTGTTAGCCTAATTTAACTTTTTAAAACATAAAGACTAAATCAAAATTTATTTATGCCCAGCAGAAAGTAACCAGTTCCAGCTATAGCTTTTCAGTTGGCTGCTCCTGCATTAGGCTCACGGGGTAAATTAAACTCATGGCTCTTGTCCATGAGCTCTTCAATAGAGTACTCGACACTTTGAATTTGTGCAACGTCCAACCAAGAATAGTCCTCAATAGGGTGGTTATTCCACTTTACCAAATATTGCAAATATTCTTTTCTTCATGTCTTCCTGGCTACCTGCGTGTCCAAAATCTGTTCAATTTCCAAAGGTTGTGCCAAAGGCATCTGCTTAATCCATGGTTCCTCCTCGTCTTGGGTATCTCGAGTTCGTCTTTCCGAACTGTCTTCCACATCAATAGCAATGTATGGGTACATATCTGCCACATTAAAAATGGGTGAGATTCTTACACCCAGAGGTAACTGCAACTCGTAAGCATTTGCAGAAAACTTCTGAAGGATTCTGCAAGGCCCAATATTTTTCATCTTCAATTTGTTGTACTCCCCTTTATGAAACATCTCCTTACGTAAGTGTGCTAATATCAGGTCTCCTACCTTGAATTGTACCTCCCGTCTTTTCAAATCTGCTTTCTATTTATATTTTTGGTTGTTGTCTTTTAACTTCAGTTTGACCTGCTCATGAAGATCGCTGATTGCATTTGCGAAATCTTCCCAATCAACACTCTTGCGCTCCAACTGACCCAAATTATGGAACTCAAATATTTCGCATGGGTGTATTCCATATAGGATTTGGAAAGGGCTTCTGCCCGTACTTCTATTGTGTGAGTCATTATAGGCAAATTCCGTCTGTGCAAGCACACGATCCCACTGCCTGGAATTTTCACTAACCAGACTCCTTAGCAGATTTCCCAGACTCTTGTTTACAACTTCAGTTTTCCCATCTGACTTTGGGTGATAAGTCGAACTGAATTTTTTTTTTGTGTCTAACTTCTTCCACAATTTTTGCCAAAAATGGTCTGTGAACTTCACATCCCTGTCTGAGATTATGGATTTCGGCAGGCCATGTAATTTGACTATCTCTGAAAATAACAAGTGTGCTACATGTGTGGAATCACTTGTCTTCTTGCACGGAATGAAATCCGCCATCTTGGTGAAATGATCCACCACCACCATGATGGAATCGTAACCCTGTTGTGTCCTCGGTAGACCTAAGACAAATTCCAAATTGACTAACTCCCAAGGTCTGTTTGGAATGGGTAAGGGTGTATATAGCCTTGCATTCTGGCTGCGTCCCTTTGCATGCTGACAAACCTTACACCTGGTGAAAAACCTCTGTACATATCTTCTCATTCTTGGCCAAAAATAGAAGTGGCTCAACTGATCCAAAGTCTTATCTACGCCAAAGTGTCTGGCCAAACCTCCACTGTGTTTTTCCTAAATCAAGTTCTCCCGCATGGAACACTTTGGAACACACAACTGTCCTCCTTTGAACAACAACCCCTCCTGCATGTTATAGTCCAACCATGGGCTATTTTCTCTCAATAGTGGATTTTGGCAAGCTTCATAAGCTTCCTTGAAATCTACATCCGTCTTATACAAGTCCTTAAGATGCTCGAATCCCAACACTTGTACTATGCTTTCTTGCAATATTAAACTTCTCCTTCTTAATGCATCTGCCACCATATTGTCTTGGCTGCTAATGTGCTTTAAAACAAATGTAAAATTCTATAATTACTCCACCCATTCCGCATTCTTATGATTTAGCTTGTGCTGCTGCATAATATACTGCAACACAGAATTGTCTGAAAACAAGACAAATTCATTAGCCAACAAATAATGTCTCTAATGCTTCAATGCTAGGACGAATGCATAAAAATCCTTGTCATAAGATGTATAATTTTTCCTGCTTTCATTTAACTTCTCGTTGAATTATGCTACTGGCTTATCTTCTTGGTTGATAACTGCACCAATGGCTGTCCCACTGGCATCACAACGAACTTGGAAAAGTTTGTTGAAGTCTGGTAGTTTTAGGACTGTTTTTTCCGTGATCTTCTTCTTCAAAAGCTAAAAACTCCTTTTAGTCGATTACGTCCAATGAAAAAGTTGATTTTCCTTCTTAATGGTATCTACCATATGTGCACAAATACCACTGAAATTCTTAATAAACTTCTAATAAAAACTTGCCAATCCATGAAACTTCGTACCTCAAATAGAATTTTGGGAGATGGCCAGCCTACTATCATTGCAATATTTTTTGGGTCCATCTTCAATTCATTTTCAGAAATTACAAATCCTAAATAAATCAATTATTTCTTGAAAAAAAAACATTTTTTAAGATTTATCAGCAATTTATTTTGCTGCAATTTTTCCAGCACATGCCTGACATGCCGAAAATGTTCCTCCTTAGTCTTGCGGAAAATGAGTATATCATCTAGATATATGATCACCATTTTGCCAATGAATTCTTTTAGCATATCATTCATCAAATGCATGAACGTGCTGGGAGCATTTCTCAATCCAAATGGCATGACCAACCATTTATACAAGCCTTCATTGATCTTGAAAGTCGCCTTCCACTCATCACCTTCTCTAATCCTGATCTGGTGATAGCCACTTTTCATATCTATTTTTGAAAATTACACTGCCCCACTCAGAAAATCCATCAGATTTTCCATCTGAGGTAAAGGAAACATGTACATGATTGTGATCTTATTTATCGCCCTGGATTTGGTGCACATCTGCCATTCAACTCCTTTCTTGGGAACTAAAACAATCGGAATAGCACAAGGACTCAAACTCTCCTGAATTAGCCCTTTGTCCAAAAACTCTTCTACTTGTTTTCTGATCTCCTCATTATCCTTTGGACTCATTCGGTAAGCAACCTTGTTTGGAAAACTGGCTCCTGGAATGAAATCAATATGGTGACTAATGCTCCGCTTTGGTGGCAATTTGTCCGGTAGATCATCTACCACAATGTCACTGAATTCTTGCAACATGTCTTGTATCTCCACAGCAAAATCGGTAATTTTAGTATGCAACAATACTACCCTTGGTCTCCATACAACTGCATAGTTTACTTCATTTTCCCCAATCTGTCGCAGAAACTCCTTTCCGCCTATTAGCAGTGTTTTTGTCCCACTGGTTTTTGCAACATTTTCCTCCTTCATGGGAACAAGCATATGCTTTATCCCATCCTTAGCAAACTTGTAACAATTCTTTTCCCCGTCATGGATGACCTTTTTGCCATATTTCCATGGTCTGCCCAGCAGAATATGGCACACATCCATGGGCACGATATCGCAAGTCACCCTGTCATTGTATTTTCCAATGTAGAACTCAACCTCGCACTACTCATAAACCAGCAGTTGGTGCCCATTTTGCAGCCAAGACACCTTGTATGGAGTCACGTGCTTCAGCTTCTTTAAGCCAAATTTTTCCACCATCTCAGTGGCTACCAGGTTATCAGTGCTCCTACTATCTATAATTATTTTGCAGCATTTTCCATGCAACTTGCACACCGTCCGGAACAATGATTTTTGTTGCGTCATGTCAGTCACTTCCTTAGCTTGTTTCAGCAAACCTTGTTCAACAACAAGGCCTCACCTATTTCAGGAAAATTCTCCACCTCCTGTGGTGGTGCCTCTACTATGTCGGGTTGAGCAACATATGCTCCCCGCTCTCCAGCTTGCTCACCTTCAGTACATTCAAAAGACCTGTGCCCCCATTTATGACACTTGTAACACTGGTAGGCATTTCCTCTGCCTCTGCCATTAACTCTTCCACGTTGGTATGGCCTTCCACCTCTGGTGCTACCTTCTCTCTCAGTCTGTCCCAAAGTCTTTGAATTGTTGGCTTCTTCAGTACTGCTCGCAGTTTCACCTCTGCCAAAGGACTGTCCCCTTCCTCTGCTGAAACCATGTCCTCTCTTTTTGTTCTACTTCTTGGTAATATTTTCTTCCGCCTTCAAAGCACATTGATATGCCTCCTCTATATTTTTAGGGGAAAGAATGTTGATCTCGTCTAGGATTTCCATCCATAGACCATTTAAAAATCTTGTTGTCTTCTCAGGGATATCTTCAGCATACCCAGCCCTCAAGTTCACTTTATAGAACCCTTCTGTGTACTCCTTTACAATCATCATTCTCTGTCTCATATTTTGCACCTGTCTGTAAAGCGAAATTTGGTAGTCTTTAGCCAAAAAATTTCTTTTCATCTTCGCAATCATCCTATCCCATTTCTTGATCAAGGGCTTGTTCAATCTCTTCCTCTCTTCCTGCAGACTGTCCCACCATAGTGTTGCGTGTCCTTTCAAATTGGTAACAGAAAACCTAATTTTCCTATCCTCACTAACTTCCTCATACTCGAAGTATTTGTTTAACTCACTTATCCATTCCAACAATGCTTTTGTGGACATGCTTCCATCATAATTAGAAAGTTCTAGTCTTGGTTAGCCATCAAAATTCATTTCAATAGTTTGATCTCTGGTGTCTCGTCTTCTGACCCATCTATCAGTGCCATTGTTTCACCCTCACTGTCATCTCCACCTTCAGGATCCCTACGCCTTCCTGCTTCCACTGCTGCCAAGCGTGCTGACATATTTTTGATTTCTTCTCGCAACCCTTCATCTACTACTCCCCTTGCAGCTCTTCCCCGACCTCTTCTTCCTACCTCCATCTTCACTCAGGAAGAGAAACTGCCCTGATACCACAATTGGTGGGGATACGAGGATGATATTTTATAACTTTGTTTTAAAAATTTATTGACACCTTACTAACACAAATTTTTATTTTTAATAAAAATATTCTAAACCCGCCCCTTCCACAATACTCTTAACACCATGTGATCACGGGCCTAAAACCATGGGTTAAGCTTCCACGTTTAAATGCATTTGACTCTCTGATTTTAGGGTTTGAGTGCCATTTTGAATTTTGTCGCAAGGGTTTGAGAGGAAATGTTGAGCAGGGGCTTCGACCATGTGGTCGCCTGCAACTATGGCTAGTTGTTTGACTGTGTGTGTCGAATTTATCTTCTCCTCTATGGAGCATCCGTCCTCACGAAGAACGCGTAGTCTGCTCAATAACACTAGAACTACTTTTCTCGTTATTCTTCTACCTCTGTCCTTTTTTTTTCAATGATTTGACTGTGGTTTTAAAACCTGTCTTTTGTGCATTCAACAGGCGCTAATCTCATTCCTGGGTGACTCAGCTTCTATTTCTCAAAGGTAACTTCGTGTTCTGGTTCTTATTATTTATTTTCATGTTTTCCTTACTAACCTTCAGGTGCATTGGCTAGTAGGTGATGACCTCCTCGACTTCACTGAAATGGATTTCCATTTGTGTTTTTTTTTTTCCTTCATCCTTAGTTCGTTGGGGTTTGCTACTTCAGGTAAGCCATCTGGCGGTGTTCTTCTTTTTCCCTTATTCGATTTCCTCTATCTCAATTAAATATTTCCACTCTAAATTTCTGGTTATTCTTTTATGGAATGCAGGTGTCAAACCTAGTGCGGCCTCCTACTGTCGCCATGGTCCAAGTCTTCCCTGTACAACAAGGTAAGACCTTTCCCTTGTATTCTTGTGGTTTTTGAGTATTAGGATTAGCAAACCCCAAGAGGCTTTCGAGGCATCTAGTTGTCGAGTAGTTATGTTCTTTTCTTTTTTAATGACTTACTTCGTAACAGGGTAAAACCCTAGTCGGTGTCCTTGTCGTGATTTGGTGTGCTTACAATTATAAACCCTAGCTAATTAAAAGTTTATATATTTTGTAAACCCTTACTGGGTTCGTTATTCAATGTTATTTTGAATTAGTTTATATTATTCCTAATGTTATTGCCCAGTTCAAATTGTAATCACAGACTTTGAAGAATGAAAAACTAATATGGAATCTATTATCAAATTCTTTTTAAAGTGTACCTGTGATTCTGTTTCCAATATATTGTTCTTGATTGACTCAATTCGACTTCGTCCTATTTGAAATTCTGGGTTATGTAGCTTCATTTACTTGTCACTAAAAAAAAAACTCATAACACAATTTGATATTCAGATTAGCCTCAAAATACAGAAAAGTCACTTTTATTTGAAATAAAAATTTAAACAATGTATTTTGTTCACACACACACACTCACAGATTAACTCTTCTAACTCTTCTTCTCCCTACGGATGGCAGACCCTCATTTGGTGGGTTTTGTGTTGGTTTATACCTTTCTCGAATCCCCCATGTAGTTGAGAAACTTCCATTCAGTTTCAAAACTATTTATCAAAACTAATATTAACACTTTAACCAATTTAACCTAATTATTCCTTAATTAAAAATTACAATAGTTGTGTTAGCCTAATTTAAATTTTTAAAACAAAAAGACTAAATCAAAATTTATTTCTGCCCAGCAGAATGTAACCAGTTCCAGCTGTAGCTTTTCAGTTGAATGCTCCTGCATTAGTAACTCACATATCTCATCTATATTGGATTTGTGTTGCATGACCACGTCATAGTACATGGTGTGTACTTCTAGTTTATCATGATATTTTAAGAATTTGGTTCATAACAATTGGTTTTAGAGCATACAATCCTAGGCTTTCACTCCTTTAGACAAGTCACTCTAGAGCTTTTGTTATAAAAAAAAATTCATAAGTTTCAAATAATTTTTTTTGAGCTTTGAGGTGAAATATTGAAGTACTTGAGATTAAAAAATTCTTGTTTTTTTTTTCACTATAATTTTGGAGTTGTAGCAGCTTGTGAAAATCAAGGTTTCTAACTAGCATTAAATATGTATATCTCGGAAAACATAGATAAATTATTTTTCATGAGGTTTCACACTACGAAAATTTAGGATCCTAAGAAAAGATTTAAAATTACTTGATTTTTTTTTTAACTTTAACGGATATGATTTTGTATTTATGTGAAAAAGAGAGAGTGGGGCTTTGCCTGAGCAGCCCTAATTACATCATACTTGATCAGCAGAAGCTGTTTTTCAATCTTGACATTAGCATGGGATTTCTACAAATCTGTCCTCATTTATGAAGAGCAGCCCTTTGTCCGTTGCGCTCCCTTTGTTGGCCATCGAATCCGCTTCACAATTTGAGCTTCTAAGGATATGATAAAATTTGATGGAAGCAAAGGCGAAGAGGACTCTTTTCAGTCTTTCCACTGTTCTATTGAGGCCTGCGTTTCTGAATTGCTCTTCCGTGTTCAGCTTATTTATGAGAATCTCCGAGTCTCCAAATACCTGTATATCTTTGATCCCTTTCTCTCTAGCAATTTGACATGCTTTGAGGAGACTGAGAAGCTCCGCTTGATTATTGGTCTTCAGGCCAAGACCCTAGTAGAAAGAGTCGCAGGAAGCACCATCTGGGGAATAAATGATCCCACCGGCACCAGAGGGACCGGGGTTTCCTTTGGATGCCCCATCGAAGAAGATTGTGTGTGTTTTTTGAGCTCTCCACCAGTGTTGAAATGTTTCATCAGAGTCTCTCTTTTTCCAGATTGGATGCTCTGTTTGAGGAGATAGGAGGTTCATTCTGCTTTGAGGTTCAAAAGATCCGAGCCACCTCTTCTCAACCGGCAGAAGCGATGCATCCACTTTGTGATACTGTTGCTGGGCTGCTTCAAGGAGGAAAGTTCTGGATTTTGCTGCAACTTGCAAGGGAGTGTGGTTCAGGTCATTAAAAATCTTCTGGTTGCGGGCCAACCAAATCTGCCAGCAAACGAACTTGGGCAGAGCATTCCATACTTTGCGCCAGAAAGATTTATGAGGAATTCGATGTGGGTAAAGGTGACTCCATTCTGCAAAAAGATCTGAGACAGAGGACTGAGTGGGAGAGTTCATGTGGAAATCTTGGAGCATGAGATCCCAGACTTCCTTGGCGAACAGGCAATCAATGAATAGATGATGAGTTGTCTCAGCATTGCACCTGCAAAGAGCGCACCTGTGAGGGCCAGCAAACTTTCTTTTTGCCAGATTGTCGCCGGTAAGAATCTTGTTATGAATCAACGTCCAGAAGAAAAAGTTGACTTTTGGGAGTGCTAGAGGCTCCCATACGTTTTTCCAAAACGCTGCACTGTGCTTGCTGTTTCCTGTTGTCTGAAACGCTTTGTAACCTTCTGCTGTTGTGTATTCCCCAGAACGACCCCAGCCCCATCGATCTTGCATGGAACGGTGAATTGGAGCTGCGTCTTCCATCAGATTGAGTAGATTGTTTAATTGAGTTTGCAGATGGGCAGGGGTGTCGTGGATTGCCCAACCGGCCCATTCATCTCTGTGATCCCAAGCCGAAATGTCATAAACGCTTAACTTACCAGTTGATATGAGCCAGACTCTTAAATCAGAGATCTCATCGTTTTCAATTAATGGATTTCGCCCCATTATACGATCATGCCATAGGCAAGTGTGCTTACCATTCCCTGGTATCCTGTATGCATTTCGGTTGAAGAATTTGCTGCTCTTATAACAGAGCTTCCACAGCAGCGTGCTGTTGGCAGTATATCCCAGCTGGAGGTTTCTGAAATCGGCTTTGTTAGTATATTTTGATCTCAAAATGGCGCTGACAGGATGCTTTGGATCTTTAATCATCTTCCACAAGATTTTGCTACCGAGGGCAAGGTTGACCAAGGAGGGGTCACGTATTTGCAATCCTCCTTCATCGATGGGTTTTTTGACAATGTCCCAGTTTGCCAAGTGTTGTTTCTTATCATTGCCCCTGCCTCCTTACCAGAGGAAATCTCTGAGGAGAGAGGAGATTTGATCCATTACATTTCTGGGGGCGAGCAAGAAAGCTGCTTGGTAAATTATTAAGGCAGACAGCTGAGATTTTATCAAAATGACCTTGCCTCCTTTCGTTAACCAGAATCCTCCCCATTTTGATATTTTGGTTTTGAATTTGCTTATTATGTCGCTCCATAGCGACCTCTTTGTTCACTCCTGAGATTATGGGGAGCCCAAGATATCTGATCCTGTCCCATTGGGAGTGCCCTTTGAATCCAAGAATATTAGCTATATTGTTGAGCTCCTGTTGATCAGTGTTCCAGCTGAAGACTTTGCTTTTTCTTTCATTTACCAGAGCTCCTGAGACTTTGCAGTAGTTTCTGATGACTGTGTCAAAGGCCTTCGCTATTCTGGTTGAGGCACCTCCCAAAAGAATCGAGTCATCTGCAAAGAGTGTGTGATTCAAAGGGTTAACACTGCTGGTGGGTTTGAGGCCCGGAAGGGAACCTGACATTCTTTCTGCTTCAAGTTTTCGGCTTAGAGATTCATCCATTAAGATGTATAGAAAGGGGGAGAGCGGGCATCCCTGCCTGATGCCTCTCTTAGCTTGGAAAAAGTTGACTGGCCTGCCATTAATGAGGGGGGCTATCCATGGGTTATTCGTGCAGGCTTTTATGAGATTTACAAACTGAGGATAAAAGCCAAAGGAGAGCAAAACTTTGCTGAGAAATGTTCTGTTGACTCTGTCAAATGCATTCGCCATGTCTAGCTTTATGAGCATACCTTTCTCTTTTCTCTGCTTGCTTGAGTGTATGGTCTCCTGCACTTGAATGACGTTGTCCAGAATGTGCCTGCCTTCCACGAATCCTCCTTGGGAGCTAGAGATAATCCGAGGGAGCAAGGGCTTTAATCTGTTTGCCAACAGTTTTGCCAAAATCTTGTAGGAGGCATTACATAACGATATTGGCCTGAATCTGGCAAAAGTTTCTGGGTTGGAGTCTTTGGGAATCAAAGCTAAATAGGTTGAGTTGGTGTTGCCACCTACTTTAGCTTTTTTCAAGAATCCCCGTATCATATTTTGTAGGTCATATTTTATGATGTCCCAGCATACTTTGTAGAAATGAATGGTGAATCCGTCAGGTCCGGGGGCCTTGTCAGATTCCATGGACCAAATAACTTTGATAATCTCTTCCTCCAAAACCGGTTTACAAAGTTCAGAGTTGTCCTCCGGTGAGATGAGGGAAGGGATGTGAGTGAGAAAATCTGCTTCATCCGCTTCTTCACCTTGGGCGTCCAAGCTGAAAAGATTTTGGAAGTGTATTTCAGCTGCTTCTTTGACTTGTTGGAATCCCTTGCAGGTTTGGCCCTCCGAAGTCTTTATTTCTGCTATATAGTTCCTTGAAAATCTGGCTCGGTACTGCCGGTGAAAGAAAGAGGTGTTGCGGTCCCCGGCTTTTAGCCACAAGCTTCTAGACTTTAATCTCCAGTACTCTTCCTCTTTTCTGAAGGATTGGAAGGCTGCTCTCTGAGCTTTTGTTTCCATGTCCAGTAGATCTGCACTGATGTTTTTGCTTTCCATATCGTTTTGAAGGGTGTGCAGTGCCAGGACTGCATCAGCTCTTTGTGAGGTGGGATTAGAGGCTGGTTTCTTAATCCAGTCCTTCAAAGCTTTTTTGGTGAGTTTTAACTTTTGCTCCCAAACGAAGCTTGGAGAACCTGAAATGGAGGAGGCCCAAGCTGCTTTCACCGTCTCGAAGAAGCCCTCCCTTTCGATCCATTGAGGAGAAAAGCGAAAAGGAATGGGACCCCAAGTCCTCTTCATCTTCTAGACAGAGTTGTATTGGCTTGTGATCAGAGGACAGCTTGGGCAGAATTTTTGTTGTTATGATCTTCTTATTCATGAGGAGAGAGGTTTGCACTAGAAAGCGATCCAGTCGGGCAGAAATGTGCTCTGTCCCAGTTCGATTGTTAGACCAGGTGAAGAGTCCTTGGATTGGGTTGAAATCTTGCAGATCCCATTGCTGTGTGAGCTCTTCCACTACGGCAACCATGGGATCCTTAGAATTGATGCCTCCTCTTTTCTCTTTGGCTTTCAAAACGATGTTGAGATCTCCAGCAAGAATGATAATGTTGGGGGTTTCCTGCTCTAGAAACACTGCCAGGGAGTTCCAGCAGTCTCTTTTTTCAGAATAATTGACAGGCACATAAAGATTGACAAGAGAGATAGCCAACTTACTTGCAAGGTGGATTATTTCTGTGAATATCCAATGTTGGGTCTCGTGAGTTTTGATCAGCTGATATTTATCTTCGGTCCAGATAGTTTCCAGTCCTCCCGAAGAGCCCCGAGCGCTGACTGCTATGCCTGAGCTTTTCTTCCATTTTGTCTTACTGATTTCTAGCAGAGCTTGTCCTGCTATCTTTGTCTCTTGGAGCAAGAGGATTTCTGCAGGTTCCGACTTTAATAGGTCCTTTACTGCTTCTATTTTTGCGTGGTTCCCCAGTCCTCTGGAATTCCAAGAGACTAGCTTCATTATTTACCTGTGAGCGGGGTGGAGCCACCCTTGGCTGACCTGGGCCTGTTATTTCTTTCGATCGTCATTTCTATTGTGGACTGGCTTCCTTGCGTTTTGAGCCTTTCTGCTTCTTCCTCTCTTTTTTCCTTGCGGGATTTCCTTCCGGCTCTTTTTAATGGGCGCTCAAAGAATTCTTCCTCTGAGGACTCTGAGCTTTCGACTGCCTTTTTCTTTGTGACTTCTGCATAGGTGGGGTTAGAGGGGCTGCCTTGGGATGCTTCAATCTGGATGGCGACCCCTCCCTCTTTGCTAGGTGGAGGGGCTTCTACATGATCCTCGTTCTCCTGAGCTTTGTTCGGTGGATCAGTTTGTACACCCTCCGTTCCTTTTGAGATTTCTTCCGTTTCCTGAGTAGGAATGGGGATGTTCCTGGCTCCTGTTACTGCGCTTTTTCCTGCATCTTTTTTTGCATGGGCTGTTCTCTGGACTAGGGTCCACTGGTCCCCGATATGTTTTTCAGATTGCTCCTCTGCTCTCTTCTTACAGTGTTTTGCGAAGTGTCTGTGACCGTGGCAGTGTCTGCATTTAAAGGGGAGCTGTTCATAGTCGAGCTCTTGGACGTGCGTCCAACCTGCCACCGAGAGCTTGATCGCTTCAGGCAATCCTTCCTCGAGGTCCACTTCAACACAGATTCGGGCGCATGAGTATTGGTCTTTTCTTACAGCATGATCTATGTATTTTCCTAGCGCGTTCCCGATGATCTGGAGCGATTTTTGATTCCAGCAGTGTAAAGGCAGATGAGGGAGTCTCACCCACACCGGCACGGTAGATGGGACGTCTTGGGAAGGGTCGAAATCTGGAGTCCATTTGTTTAAATACAGGCCCTGCGGCCCCATGAAGTAGGGGCCATTTCTGAATATTAAGCTTTTGTCTTCCGTGTTTTCAAACACAAATACAAAATACCCTTTGCCCACAAAGTAGCTCTTTACTCCGTCTTTTATCAGAGGTTTCCAGTTTCTTTGCGTCCAGTCCTCCACGGATTTGGGGGAAGGCCATAAGCCTGTAAACTGGCCTATGAGACCTCTATCTGCCAGGTTCAATGCCGCTTTGCAGGTGTCTTCCTCTGGCAGGGCAACTGTAGGAATCGTATCCAATCTTTTGATAAATTTCTGCTGGAATGCAGAAGGAGGGCGTTTTGTCCCGGATGCAATCAAAGTTCTGAAGGCAGAGACTTCGGGAGGCGGATCAGCAGGGGGGGCAGAGCCCTCAGGAATCTCCATCGTGCAGCTGCAGGGGAGGGCGAGGCTGTGCGCAGGGGCGCAGCAGCCAGGGCGGCGCTGTATGGCTCCCAGAACCCTAGCTTGCAGAGCGCAGGGGGGGCAGCGCGCGAGTAACTATAAAATTACTTGATTTTAAAATGTTAACCCTTTTTTCAATAAATTCATAAATATATCACGTGAAAATTAGCTTTTTAAGTAATCCCAAAATTAGTCTCAACCAAACCATTTAGTTTTTTTTTTTTTTATATAATATTTTTTTTTATGAAAATTAATACCATGAAAATTTCAAGATCCTAAGGAGATGTATTGAAGTAGTTGTGAAAAAAAATATATGATTTTTATTCTCTATACTTAGAGATAGCATATGAAAATTCTAGCTTTTTACTACTCCTAAAACTAGTCTCAAACATGTGATTTTGGTAAAACTATTACGAAAAAATATAGGAAAGTCTAGATTGAGTTTTGCTACTTGCTTTGGAAAGAAGATAAACCATAGTATTGTAGGTAATATTTTCAAAAATGTTGATTTTTCAATATTTTCTAGTTTGATAATTACTTCCAATTATTTCTTCATTAATTTATCATGTGTCACATTCACCATTAAATAATTATACATAGAAAATCCTCAACAATAAAAACAATAATGATAGTAGGATCATGAAGAGACATTCAAACACAAGAGACACAAAATTTATCCTGAGAAAACCCTAACCACGGAAAAACCAAACAACCTTTTCTTAGACAAATTATCCAATTCAACAAAAGGTACAATCTGAACATTTCAATCAAATAAAGTCAAAATGACCAGTAACCAAATCCAAGTCAAACCTAGTCAAACTGTGATAAATTCAACCTCCTGAAATTTCGGCCTCTTGCACTTTCCTCATATAATTTTGGTTTGCCTTAGGGAAACTTCATTCTACCTCAAATCACTTTAGTCTACCTCATAAATAGTCCTTCTATACTCCCACATGTGAAAACAAGATGAGAATAAGTGATCTGAATTGGTGCAAATGGAGGAGGATCAATGGAGTATATATAGTAGATTAGAGTGCCCTAATGGGCACGTCCCTTAGGTTGCGCCAACTTAAGTAGTTAGATCTTACCTTACATTTTGGAGGGAAAACTCAAAATTCAAAATTCAAGTTTTCCTTCTTTTGATGCCAACTTGAACTATGCTTTTGTAATTATCATGAAGATCGACCATAACTACAAAAAATCAACTAAAAACATATCTAAAATATTAGAGGTGAAATTTGGTACAAGTTCAATATCTAGAAAGGACCAACAATCAATATATTTTGGGCAAGATACCATAACTTTCACGTGGCATTTCAATTTTCTCTTCAAATTGTGGTATTGTAGAGAAGACATATTAGAGTATTGTAGGCCAATATTTTAGACTTAAAAGGGACAATTTTTTAGAGATTCATCAAGAGAAAGATTGATTAATAGATTTTTTGAATAAATTTGTCATTGATGTCAATATGACATTGTTGAAGATGGAAAATTCCCTAACCTTTGTGATGGATGAATAGCATATTTGTGATGTTTCCCTAGCCTCATTGAAGACTCTCTTTATTCCTTAGGCCTTGGAAAACCTAGGTCTATGTAAAGGATGTCCTTATGTTGAAACCATAGCCTTTGTCCTTATGTCATAATGATACTCTAGCCCTAAATTTTATGATCTAATCAAACTAATGAAACCGTAGATACTATACCCTAACATTGTTGAAGCTCTAATTAAAGAAAAATGAAATCCTAATATGATTCATTCATTCAATGAAATCTTATGTCTATGATAAAAAAGCTACCATAGGTCCATTAATATGACGAATTCCTTCAAATATAGCCTTGTTGAAAAGCCTTATCACTCTAGTTCATGTCCCACGATGTCATCCCTAGCTCCCTAGTCATTGTTCCTTATTAATAAATAAATTACTATACTATTATGCCCTAATCCTAATAGGTCCATATCCTAAAGCCCTATTCTAAATAATCATGCCCTAATCCCATGCACATAAAATCCTAAATGTTGTCATAAACCTCTAAACCCTTGACTATTCAAAATATTAAACCTTACTGTCATAAAAGAAAATTTATTTTTTGACCTTAGACACATTATATTGCAATGATTCTTGCATCAACTTGTAGAGGGCATCAATCCATTTCCAAAAAGTATCCATAAATCCTCTGAATCCTTGTCGTTCGAAAATTATGAATTTGTGAATGTAAAAACTAATGTGTCTAACCGACCTAAGCCTACTTATACAAGTTGGATCCAATGAAAAGATGTGTCTATTCATATACACAAACAACTATAAATAGTAAACTAAACTCATCGTTTTGGAAAGTAATTCGATCAAGTACAGAGAGAAAAGTTATGATCTGAGGTGCTAAAAGAGGCAAAGAAGGACGGAAAACTGAATATAATTATTCTAGACAAATTTTGTTTTGAATTTTTCCTGTGGTTAGGGTTCTAAAATACATCAATGATTCTATGAACAAGACTGCTTAAACCTATGATACTTAGACCTGTGGATTATTATTTCATACTTGTGACATGAAGAATACCTCGACCTGTGCTCACTTGGGAACAAAACTCAAATATGGACAGAACTCACTCCAGATACAGACCTTAACCTCTGACAGACCTACTATACCTCATATTTTAGGCAAGGGAAAATTAAGATGTATAAAAAGGGACAAATTCGAACTTGTGGAAATACATAGTCCTAAGGCTAAATTGGACTGTAGTTTCAGCCCTCCAAACTGTAACTTTGACCCTCATTAATTGTTATAGCTTGAACTTAAGAATTGATTCAGGTCGTGAAAAATGGTGAAAATTTTAGAAGATCTTTGAGGACAGACATGAAATATTATTATGAACTAGATTTAAAAGTACTTTGGAGCCTTTCTCTTACCTAGACCATACTTTGATATAATACCTGAAGAACTTATTTTTTGAAGTATTCTCTTGTGAATATTTTGGAAAATTCTTGGAAGTAATCTTCATAACATACTTTGAATCTAAAGGGTTTTCTTGAAGTTATCCTTGTTGTAGGTTTTAACCTTGTACTGAATTAACCTGCAAACGAATTCTTAAAAATAGAAAATAAACAATGGCGAGAACATAACATAAAACACATATACATAGATATTTTCCCCTGGATCCCAAAATCGGGACTACAAGATTGATTTTTCATTAGATTCCTTTAAATGTTACAATACATATATACATTTTGTATAATTCATAAACCCCAATCCATTAACCCTGGATTAGAACATAATCATAGTTCCCTTGATCGTATATATAAAATACCATGGACAAAAAACCATCATTTCCAAAACCATGTAGAAATTTTAATACAATTATGTATTTCTTGGATTCTCCAGATCTAACAATTATATTCCATTTTTAAATACAGAATCCTTCTACTAAAATCTTTGCGGAAATTTAATCGACAATTGCAAACACATGAAGAAAGATCAATCACACATAACACAGATGTTTTTACTGGGAAAGCATAAAGATAAAAACCCCACTATCATATATTATATATATATCATGGATCATGAAACAATATCATACAAAACTCTAATCCAAGAGCTCTCAGTACAATATACAAATGTCTCACACTGTCATACAAAAATTGGCAAATACATGCACCAATTTACTGCATCCTGACAACCTGCCTCCACTGTGCAATCCCTGATGGTCAAGAACCTCTGACTGATTGATTCTAGCCTTCCTTGACTGCGCAATACTCATAGGCATTTCCAATGTGTGTCTGGTTGCATGAGTGCACCCACTAATGTCACAACAGATAGTCAAACTGTCCCTTTCACCTATCTCTCAACTGGGTCTCCACTAGATCTGACATGCATGTAGTTAACAGTAGTAAATCTTCAATTGCATGTGATATCACTCCATGTGAATTAATTTAATATTTAATTCATTGATCTCTCACTAGTGTATCTTTAGTTACAACTAGTTACAACTAGCACAACTGAGTTTAACTCACTTAACTGAGTTAAACTACTTTACAACTCACATAACTACACATCCAACTTTGTTACAAATTCAAATCACTCAGTTACAACGAAGTCCACTTGCATGTCCCACCAACCAACCTTAGAACTTGTAATTCCTTCAACTAACTGGTTTGCCACTTCAATTAACTGAAATCAAGTGCTTCAAGGGAATAGATTAATATTTATTGTCCAATTATTATTAAGAGATAATAATAACCGACATGCATTCTATTTTTAGACATGTGATCTATAAATAGACTTCGCCCATGAATCTAAAAATAGAAACTCATCTATAAATATAATTTTCTCACCATTCTAATAATAGACTCCCACTATAAATATAATTTTCTCAACATTCTAAAAATAGACATACACCTAAAAATAGCCTGTGTGGGCCCCACCAAATGTAGGTACTTAATTTTCACTAGGATCAAGGATGTTGTTTCTGGATGCGAATTTCATTGTTTCTTGTTGCAAAATTCAACAAACCATGTGCAAAACCCATGAACAAAACCATAGGTAGGTTCGCCCACCTAATATAGGGTATAAAAAAAATTCCTGGGGCGCTGCCCTAGACCCCGTCATCTTTGGAATAGATCCTGTAATCATGTATCAACCTTTAAGCCTCTTGTAATAGTCCTTAGACCAATCTATGGAGAAATTCTTAAATAATTATTTAAACTTACCTTTAATGTAGACCTTGAGCACATGTGTTTAAGAAACTAATAGAGATTTTGTAGAAGCATTCTTGTATAAATTTTTTGAAGCAGATTTGGTGTTGGGGAAGAATTGAATAAGCTTTGAAGCAAGAAGTCTTGGAGTCATTTTTAAGTATTTTGAAGAAGTAGGCTTGAAGATTTCTTGAGTCACTATTGGAGACACTTTGAAAGTCCTTGAAGCAACCTATTGAAGAACCATTGTAGGCAATTCTGAATTGTCTAAAGACATTCTTCATTGGGTAGATTTGTTGGAATTGGTTGGGCATATTTATTGCAAGTTTGGCAGTCTTATTAGGCTTGGATAGACATAACTTACCGGAGTCTCCTCTTGTGAACATAATAGGGCCAAGTTGAAGCACTCTCTGAAGTTACTTTGAAGAGTTTGAATACTTGTTTGGAGAGTACCTTGAAGACTTGTTGAGAAACCCATTGGAGCAATCATCGAAGAACCCTTGAATCAACATTGTTGAAGCCATAATAAAGTAGTCTTTTAAGAAACTTTCTTTTGAAAATATGAATAGTTGTGGAGATACATTTTGTAGAACATAAAGTTTTAATTTATGAATGAAGGGCTATTGAATATTGATTGATGGAATTGTTGAAATATACTATCATGGCTTGTTGCATAAGAAATAGGAAGCCTTGAAGAACTATTTTACTTGTCTTGAAGAGTTGCAGCAGAGGGTTGGAGCCATAGAGGATAGGAGTCCTCAACAAGATCGGGTTGGAGCCTGTCCCAGTGGAGAGGGTTGGATCCTATGCTAGTGGATAGGGTTGGAGCCTTATAGGTTGGATCCTCATAACGACAAGTTTGGATCCTTGTGGAAGATAGGGTTGAAACCTCATAAAGACCAAGTTGGAGCTTGGAATCATACATCTTAGAGCCTAGTTGATTGAATATTGGTGTCTTCATCCAGTTTTTGATCCCTAAGCATTATTGTACCTGATTTATTGTAAAGAATAGTATTAGATTCCTCGTCATTTCTGATTAATAAAATCTTTTATTTCATATTGTTCATTTTGTGTTATGTTTATAAGTGATCTAAAACTGGTAAAGTAACAATTATGAAAGAAATATTGATTCACCCCCTCTCTCAGTATTTACAACAATTGGTATCAGAGCCAGTACCTTCACTCACAACCTAACATCTTGAAGGTATATCCTTATAACACAAATGGAAAATTCAAGGAAGAAGGCTTGCAAAACCTTTAAAGGTGTCACCTCCTTAGTGGATAATAAAATTGGGAAATCTCTATTGTTCAATGCAAATTTTGAAATACGGAAGGCAAGAATGAAGAATTTCTTAATGGCTCAAGGTTTTGAAGTCCGGGAATCAGTGGTTACCGAAAGCACAATAGAAGAAGAAGAATCCAAAGTGCATAATCCAATAGAAATGAACGCAGTTTTGAGTGGGCTACCAAATCCTATAAAGGACATAATGGAAAATTGTTCATCCGCAAAAGGGATTTGAGAAAAGCTTCAATATATTCACTCTAAAGGATTATTATTCATAACCTTTGATCTAGAAGATGAACCAAAGAAAACAAATGAAAGGAAAAATGAAGGGACCAGTTGTATAAAGGAATATTATGGTGAAGAAATTCTTGAAGGAGAAGTTGAAATAGATCTTAAGGCAAAACTTGTAGGTGCCCTAGAAAAGATAAGGAGTTTGAAAAAGAAAAATAAGGAGATCAAGAAGCAAGCGCAAGATGGTGACCATGACCTTGACAAGATAAGGAAGGAAGTATACCTTTTCAAGATTCAAGTATAAGAAAGAGATGAGGAGCTCACCAAGCTAAAGGAGGACTTACATCAAAAAAATAAAAAACATCACGAAGAATTCATATCCAAGACAAATTAGTTGGATAAAGCAAAGATAAGGGAAGACAATTTGTCAAGTCAACTTGAACAAAGACATGAGGACTTGAAAAAACTTGAAGCAAAAATTGGTCAATACAAGGAAAATCTCTCCTCTCTTAAATCTCAATTGGAAGAAGAAAATAAATAAGTACAAGGATCTGAAAATGTAATGGAAGTTTTGGCCCTCCTAGAAGAGCAAGTGGATGAAGTAAAAAGGGAAATAAATTCCATAGCATGTCAACTATAAGAAAAGGATGAAGAAATATTAACATTGAAATTAGATACTCCTCTCTCAAGGCCCAAACATGTGAAGCAACAAGGATGAGGGGAGAAATGGAGAACCATCTAGCAAAGAAGGATGAAGAATGCAAGATGTTGAAGGAAGAAATTATTACCCTAAGAAAATAAGTTGATCAGTTGAATTAGAATCTAAGGAGTTCAAAAACCTTGGATGACATCCTACATAATCAAATATCCTCGCTTGATAAATTAGGTCTTGGTTATTCAGGTAAACACTCAAGAAAAAATTATGCAAACCCAAATTCATCAAATAACAAGGATGTGGAGAAGCTTGAAAGAAATGTTGATGCCCTCAATTCTAGCAAAACCAAGAAGATTAATAAACATAATATTAAAGGAAAACCTACTCCAAGAAGGTATGCAAAAGGTTTCAAGGATGCAAGAGGCAAAGGATATCATCAAAGGATCTCAAGGAAGAAACACTTTAGAAGTTCATCAAGGTAAGCTCCATGCTCTAGGTACCAAAATATATTTTTTGTTATTGTTATTCTTGTAAAAAATCTGGGCATATGGAGAAGGATTGTAGGGCATACCACAAGTACAAATATAATGGTCCCAATCAGTCTCCTAGAAGCAAGTTTGCAAGAATAATTCATGCTTCCTCATTCATGAACAAGATGGAATGCTTCAAATTCCATAACATTGGACATATGGCTCGTGATTGTAAGTCAACTTGGGTTCCTAAACAAGATAAAATCATGACTATTAAGCATGAAAGGATAGTTACACGAGTTTAGAGAAGGAAGAAAATTGAATCACAAGGAGACCATGTGGGAAATGTCTTAGACACTCAAGGCATCAACTCATGTTGTTGATATAATGAGTACATCTTTGGTATATATGATATTTCAATTTTTGATGATGATATTCTACCAAGACCATGCACATTGTTAGGGGGAGCTTGTGAAAATTTGAAAATTCTTACAATATTCTTCCTTTATAAGCCTTGGGAAACCCTTGATGTATCGCACATGGACAATCATGCTTTTAGACACATAAATATATCTCTTGATGGATCATCTCTCATAAATTTTTGAAAAAAATATTGCTGGAAAAATTGGTTTCTCTTACATAAAGACATCATCTACTTCATTCCTTTCCATGCATACAAATATTATATGGAGTAATTCCGTTGAAGAGAACAATATTGTACACATCCATTGTTGAATGTTATGAAACCAGTTCACAAAATAGAAGAAAAGAGAGATCAAAAACTTAGAAATCAACCACTGCGAGGGGGAAACCTCCTTTACATTACATAAATGAACAATTCTTGGATGACACAAATGAAAAAACCTCCTTTATATATATAGGAGTCCAATGGGTCACAATATAGTCCTAGCCAACATAACAATAACAATGTAAGGGCACAACAATAACAATAGTGGGCTTCTATGGGGCACTATAATAACAATATGGGGACTACATGAGCACAACAATAAAAATAAGGGGGTTATACTAATAATAGCAATAAGGGGATACAGTAGTATTATAGGGACCTAAACTTGAAGATGCCTTCCACTTTGATCACAGGGGAGAAATAATTCTTGTCTTTTGATCCACAATAAAAAAGGAGAGCAAGAGGAGTTTATGCATGCAAGGGAAGCTGATTGATCACATGAAGAAATGAAAACTAAGACCTCTCTTGTACCACATTTCCAGAATAAGGAAAGCACGTGAAAGGGGGAGCAACATGACAAGCATGATAGGGGGAGCACTTGATGAAAATAATTGTTTTCAGGACACCCCATTTATCATTTATTTCAGAAGGGGAGAAAATGTTGAAAGGGAAATAATATTGCCATCAATGACAAAGGCGAATATTGTTGAATAAAGTTTCCATTGATGTCAATATGACATTGTTGAAGATGGAAAATACCCTAACCTTTGTGATGGATGAATAGCCTATTTGTGATGTTTCCCTATCCTCATTGAAGACTCTTTTTATTCCTTATTCCTTGGAAACCTTAGGTCATGTAAAATATGTCCTTATGTTGAAACCATAACCTTTGTGCTTATGTGATAATGATACTCTAGCCCTAAATTTGATGATCTAATGAAGTTAATGAAACCCTAGATATTATAACCTAACATTGTTGAAGCTCTAATTAAAGAACAATGAAATGCTAACATGATTCGTTCATTCAATGAAGTCCTAGTTCTATGATAAAAAAACTATCATAGGTCTACTAATATGATGAATTCTTCAAAGGCAGCCTTGTTGAAAAGCCTCAACACTATTTTTCATGTCCCATGATGTCATCCCTAGCTCCCTAGTCCTACTAGAACCCTAATTTTGTTCCTAGTCCTTGTTCCTTATTAATAAATAAATGCATATACTCATATGACCTAATCCTAATAGGTCCATATCCTAAATACATGTTATAAATAATCACATCATAATCCCATGCACATAAAATCCTAAAGGTTTTCATAAATCTCTAAACCCTTGACTATTCAAAATATTAAACATTATTGTCATAAAAGAAATTTTATTTTTTGACCTTAGACACATTATATTGCAATGATTCTTACATAAACTTGCAGAGGGCATCAAGCCCTTTCCAATAAGCATTCATACATCCTCTAACTCCTTTTTGTTAGAGAGAGATGATTTTTTGGATTTAAAAATTAATGTGTCTAGTCGACCTAATCCTATTTATACAACTTAGCTCCAATGAAAAGATGTGTATGTTCATATACACAAACAAATATAAATAGAAAACTAAGCTCATCGTTTTAGAAATAAATTAGGTCAAGTACAGAGAGAAAAGTTATGATCTGAGGTGCTAAAAGAGGCGAAGAAGGACAAAAAATTGAAGATAATTATTCTGGAAAAATTTTGTTTTGAATTTTTGATGTGGTTAGGGTTTTGAAATACATCAATGATATTTTGAAAAATACTACTCAAACCTATGATACTTAGACCTGTGGATTGTTATTGCAAACTTGTGACATCAAGAAAACCTCTACTTGTGCTCACTTGGGAACATAACTTTGATCTAGACATAACTCACTCCAGTTGCATACCTGAACCTGTGACAGACCTACTATACCTAAAATTTGAGGCAAGGGAAAATTCAGCTGTATAAAAAGGATCAAATTCAGACCTATGGAAAGACATAATCATAAGGCTAAATTGGACAATATTTTCAACCCTCCAAACTATTAATTTTTCCCTCATTAATTGTTATAGCTTGAACTGAAGAATTAATTCAGGTCATGAATAGTGGTGAAAATTTTAGAATAACTTTGAGGACAAACAAGCAATAGTATTTTGAAATAGATTTAAAAGTACTTTGGATCCTTTCTCTTACTTGGATCAGATTTTTATGTAATACCTGAAGAAGTTCTTTTCTGAAATGTTCTCTTGTGAAGACTTTGCAAAATTATTGGAAGTAATCTTCATAACATACTTTTCATCTAAAGTTTTGTCTTGAAGTTATCCTTGTCATTTATGGAATAGATCCTGTAATCATGTATCAGTATTGAAGCCTTTGTAATAGTCCTTGGACCAGTATATGAATAAATTCTTGAATATTTATTAAAACTTACCCTGAATGCAGACCTTGGAGCACATGTGTTTCAAAAACTAATAGAGATTTTGTAGAAGCCTTTTTGCAGAAATTTGTTGAAGTAGATTTGGTGTTGGAGCAAAATTGAATAATCTTTGAAGCAAGAAGCCTTGGAGTTAGTTTTGAAGTATTTTGAAGAAGCAGGCTTGAATATTTTTTGAGTCACTATTGGAGACAGTTTGAAAGACCTTAAAGTAGCCTATTGAAGAACCATTGTAGGTAGTTCTAAATTGTCTAAAGGCATTCTTGATTGGGTAGATTTTTTGGACTTGATTGATATTTTTTATTTTAATTTGGGTAGCATTGTTAGGCTTGGATAGACATAAGTTGTTGGAGTCTCCTCTTGTGAACAGAATAGGTCCAAGTTGAATCACTATCTGAGGTTACTTTGAAGAGTTTCAAGACTTGTTTGGAGAGTACCTTGAATATGTTGTTGAGAAACTCATTGGGGAAACCATTGAAGAACCCTTGAAGAAACATTGTTGAAGCCATAATGAAGTAGTCTTTGAAGAATATTTCTTGTGAAAATATGAAAAGTTGTGGAGATACCTTTTGTAGAACATAAATTTTCCATTGATGAATGAAGGGATACTGAAGAATTGATCAATGGCATTGTTGAAAAAGACTTTCAGGGTCTGTTGTAGAAGACATAGGAAGCCTTGAAGAACTATTGTACCCTTCTTGAAGAGTTGTAGTAGAGGGTTGGGACCATAGAGGATAGGAGTCCTCCAAGAAGATTGGGTTGGAGCATGTGCCAGTGGAGAGGGTTGGAGCCCTAGAGGTTGGAGCCTCATAAAGACAAGGTTGGAGCCTTGTGGAAGATAGGGTTGAAGCCTCATAAAGACCAAGTCAGTGCTTGGCATCATATAGGTCGTACCCTGGTTGATTGAAGATTGGTGTCTTCATCTAGGGTTGAAGCCCTAAGCATTATTGTACATGATTTATTGTAAATAAGAGGATTGGAGTCCTCATCATGTCTTATTAGTAAAATCATTTATTCTATATTGTTCATTTTTTGTTATGTTTATAAGTGATCTAGAACTGGTAAAGTAACAATTGTAAAAGAATTAAGGATTCATCCCCTCCCCCCTCAGTATTTCCAAATCAGGAGAAAGGTTGGTTAACAAATTAGTCTCTAAATTAGGGTTTAAACAATATGTTTACTTCAAAATATCATAAATTTTGATTGTGATTCTCGATTTAGGTGATTAAAATTTTTTTTTGAGCGTGAACAAGAATAAATGTATATTAAAAACATTGAGTGAAAATCTTAGGTAAGTGACATCCACTACCGATTTACAAATTGAGACTTATAAACCTTTGAATGTTGTGCATTTGCAGCCCTATTATTGAAATGTTATGCATTTCATTCAGGCTTGCTAAATAACATTCTAAAATGTTTCAACTATAGATTCTCCAGAAGCTATCGACCTAAGAAAAAAAATAGGACATTACTATTAGCTAAAATTTTGAGGGAGATCCTTGGTCAACATTTCTCTTGCTATCAACTAAGCCCCCCTTTTACTAAATCCTTTATATTCATGATCTCTTCCAGCTAATAATGAAGAAAGTCCAGTTCATCTTCAATCACTTTCAGGCGTGTCTAAATCACTTGTATCTTGTTTAATATTCTTGTAATCTTTTGATGGATCACATTGAGCATGGATTGTATCCACTTTCCTCCTCCATCCCATTCCATTACTCTTGTGTGAACCACAACCCACTACACCTGAATACCCAGAGAGTGAAGTGGATGGAACTTCAAATAAAATTAAATTTTGATCACCAGTGCCCCTTCATCCCCACCAACTCCAAGTACCAAGAAACAAACCAGAAGAAAATCACCACCCCCCCCGCCCTCGACCTGTCACATAAGACTAGAGCATCCCTTATCATGATTTCCAGTTTCCCTTAAGTGATCATGATTTTGTATTTCAACACCTAATTAACTACCTTGGAAAGTTTACACGTAAAATGGACCACGACCTGAGATTAATTCAAAACAAAAAATCACATCAAGTGGGTACTAAATGCAAACATCACCTCAAGTGGCCAGGAAAATACTCGCACACCATGCAATAATCACCCTAGAGTGTATTGCAATGATATCCTGAATTGAGATGAGGGGACATCTTTCCTCTTTCTATCCACGAGGAAACATCCTATTCTCATAAAGTGGATTATTGTATAGTTCCATTGATTCATTATGTTTGTCCCTCCTAGAATATAATTTGGGCCATTCATTAAGGTATGGGAGTCAAATCTAATTCCCCATGCTAAATTAATAAGCCTTTTGGGAGAGTAGCCCATTTGTTGACTTTCTTATCAGCTTTGACATTATTGCTACGTCGAACATGGAAGAATTATCTCTTGGGTATAGAGTGAAGTAAATGATAGATCTTCTTAAAATTCTATGAAGGTTTTACGTCCAGGGAAAGGGAGTTATTTATTAAATGATATGTTATAATTTGAGAGTCCCCAGTTATAATCACATCTTAAGATCCCAGTTTCATCAGCTAAAATACTCCTTGAGGAAGGGCCTAAGCTTCAGTCGGGTTGTTGGTATATTTTCCCAACCCCCAACCATAATTATATTCTCGTTGGTTCACAAGGTGCATGATGACCCCCCTGTTATGCAACCAGCTCACAAAATAGAAGAAAATATAGATCAACAACCTGAGAAATAACCTCTTTGAGGGGTAAACCTCCTTTACATTACATAAATGAACAATTCCTGGACTATACAAAGGAAAATACCTCCTTGGTATATATAGGAGTCTAAGGGGTCATAATATAATCAAAGCCTACATAACAATAATAATGCAAGGGCACAACAATAACAATAGTGGGCTTCAATGGGGCAAAACAATAATAATATTGGGGCTACACGGGCATAGCAATAACAATAGAGGGATGCAATAACAATAACAATAAGGGGAATACACTAGTATTATAGGGACTTAACATGCCCCTCTCCTTCAAAAAAAGTGGTATCCTCAATACTTGATTAGTGTTTCTCCCATGTGGAATATTCAGCAAGTAAGTTCTTCCACTTAATGAGATACTCTGGAATCGATCGATTCCGTAGCTTTCGACTTCTTATTTTCATGACTACTTCAAGCTCTAATATGATTTTTCCTTCTTCATCAAGTTCTGGAAATATCGTTTGAATTGGGAGCTTGTCACCAATAACCTTCTTTAAGCATGAAACATGGAAAATTGGGTGTACTCGGGAAGATGCAGGTAGCTCCAATTTGTATGCCATAGTACCAATATTTTACAACACCTTGTAAGGACCATTGTACTTGGGTGATAATTTATTATCCTTATTATCTTGCTTGAGGGACATTTTTTTGTATGATTGTAGCCATAAAATTACCCAATCGCCTACTTAAAAACTTCTCTCATTGTGTGTTGATATGCTTGTTGTTTCATTTGATTCTATGCCAGAGTGAGGTTATCCTTTAATATTTGGAGAAATTTGTATTGATGCTTGATGTGATATTCCACTACTTGAACCTTACAATTTTCTCTTAAATATGATGTGATGGATTATGTCCATAAAGTTCCATAAATGGGGTCATTTTTGTTGTCGTGTGGAAGGAAGTGTTATACCACCATTCAACTAGAGGTAACCACTTGACCCATTGTGTTTGTTTATTAGATATAAAGCAACGAAGGTACCCTTCCAACAACAAAAAATCATTATCTCAGCTTGCCCGTCATATTAAGGATGATAAGATGAGACATGAGTTAATTGAGTAAAAAGACAAGAAAATTTATCATCTGTATTGGGATCTTGCTGCAAATTTTGAATGAGTGTCCACACCTCTTTGACGTTCTTCCATTCATTCCTTACTACAGTTATCCAATCAAGTTGGATAATATAAATGACACAAATCAATGCTTCCACATTCTCATCGTTTCCTGAGAATACATATACAACAACATTTTGCTTCCCTTTTTTGTAGATTATTTAAAAGTCATAGCCCAACATCTTTGTGACCCATTTTTGTTTCTCTTCTGAAGATAATATTTGTTCCAAAAAGTATTTAATATTATCGTGATTTTTTTTTTACCTTTAAGTGTCTTCACATTAGGTAAGGTCGCCATTACTTTATTGCATGTAGTATTTCCAACATTTCCTTCTCATAAATAGGTTTGTGTAAATACTTTCCCTTGATTGGATGACTTTCAAAAGCAATGGGTTTTCCTTCTTGGATTAAAACACCACCAATTCCATTTCATGAGGCATCACACTCCACAACAAAGGTTTTTGCGAAGTATGGTGTAGCCGCAGACTGGTGCTTGGAACATTGCCTCTTTAAGATGTTCAAATGCCTTAGATGCTTCTGGAGTCCAATAAAATTCATATTTCTTCTGTAATGTTGTTGCAGGCACTGCTATTCTCCTATAATTCTTTACAAAATTGTGATAATACCCCATCAACCCAAGAAATTCTCGAATATGCTCTAAGGTTGTGGGGATTTTCCATTCCTTAATGGCTTTAATTTTTTTAGGGTCCACCTTAACACCCTCATGAGATAAAACATCACCCAAATATTCCACCTCATGTACTCCAAAGAAACATTTGGAGGTTTTTGCATATATTTGTTTCTCCTCCAATAGTTTGAGCACCCTGTACACATGTTGAACATGATCTTTCCAAGATTTGCTATAGATTAGTATATCATCAAAAAATACCAACTCAGGTTTTCTAAGGTAGGGTTTGAAAATGGAAATCATTTAACCTTGAAATGTGGAAGGTGCATTAGTAATTCCAAAAGGCATGACCAAAAATTCATAATGACTTTCATAAGTTCTAAATGTTATTTTCAGAATGTCTTCGGTCTTCATTCTAATTTGACTATATCTTGAACAAAGATCCAACTTGGTGAAGTAAATTTCTCCATGTAATTCATCCAAAAATTCATCAATGACACGAAAGGGAAATTTATCTTTAATAGTGATTTGATTGAGCTCCTTATAATCTGGGTACATATTCCATGATCCATCCTTCTTGCGCAACAATACTACTAGAGCAGAGAAATAACTTTGACTAGGTTGAATTATACCGTCCTCTAGCATTTCTGCAGCCATATGTTCAATTTCACTCTTTTGGGCATAGGGATATCTATAAGGCCTGATGTTTGGAGGAACACTTCCTGGAATCAAGTGAAGAACATGATCATGATCACAAATAGGTTGGAGGCCTTTAGGAGTCTCGAATACCTTGGAATTGTTTGTCCAATACCTTTTGGAGATCTTGAGAAATATATGATTTCGATGTTTGAACCTCCAGTGAGCATAATTGTGCAATACTCCCCGTTTTTATTTCTGCAAAATCTTTTTCATGCCATTAGAGTTGATTATCTCCTTGGTTTCCCTGTGATACCCCTTAATTCAATTTCCTTTCCTTCCCAAAAAAATCAAGATAATTTCTTGAAAATTAAAAAATCTCGTCCCTAAAGATTGTAACCATTAGACTCCTAGTACAACAACAACAACACCCATTGAAATGAAAAGCATTGGAATATTCAATACATATTCCCCCTTGGTTTTCTTGATATTATTTCACTTTCCAGAGCAATTTATAGTTCCTCCATTTGCAACTATCACTTGACACTCTAGTGTTGGATATAGAAATCAATTAAATTCCTTGGCTATCTTACAATGAATAATGTTATGGGTACTATCTGAATCAATAAACATTATTACCTTTTTCTTCTTGATATATCCTTATATCTTGAGAGTTTGAGGAGTGGTAATTCCTGCCAATGCATTGCAATATATGATCGGTTTCGTTTCTTCCTTTTCTAGGGTTGGTTGGTCATGTATATCCTCTTCTTTTAATGTTTCTTGTTCATTTTCTTCCTTCTCTTCACAATCTATGTAAAATAACTTATTCTCGGCACACTTATGACCTTCATTGTATTTTCTATCACAATTGTAAGAAATCCCTTTTACTCTTTTTTCATCCAATTTTTTTGGTGTCAACCTTGTAGTTTGTGGAAGGTTAGGAGCAGCAACACTACCATCTTTATAGTTGTGAGTGGTATACTTCCTTTTTTCCAAAATTTTGCTTTCAACTTTTCTTTCCACCTTTAATTCCTTCTTTAATGAATCAGGTTCCCAAAGGTGAACCTCATGTGTGATTTATCTTTTAAAGTTCCTATGAATACATCAATCCTATGCTCCTATATAATATCATTTACCTTGATATTCAATCTTTGGAAGTCCTAAATGTGCTCCACCATTGAACCATTTTGTTTGAGATTTATCAATTGGCTAAAGAAGGTATTTCTCTTTGTATCATCATAATGTGCTACCAATTCTTCCACAAAAATTGTCCAAGTGAAAATTTATTTACGAGAGAAAATCCATCAATACCACATAAACTAATTTTATTCTAAATATAAAAATGTAGTGCATACCTTTTGTGTGTGTGGCACATCATGTAGATCAAATAATTGCTCCATCTGTAGTATCCATGTTACTGGATCCTTGCCATCAAACTTCCTCAAATTTATCTTTGGAATGTGGTTAGTCTTCAAATAATTATTAGAATCTCGAAAATAATAATTCGTATTCATTTTTTTCTCATTGTGATTTTCATGGAGTACCTTGTCACCACTAGGAAGCATTTTTTGTAGCAACTTTGCCAAACCTTCCTTCAAACCTTTCGAGTCCCTTTTAATTTTTGTTTTTAAACCATCATTAAAACCTTCCATATTGACATTAATCATTTCTTCCATGTCATATTTTAAATCATTCTTCAAACCATACATCTTAGCTTCCAATCCATTTTTTGTTACTCTTTGTGAGAGTGAAATTTGTTGCATTTGGTCTCTTAATTTTGATATATCATGTTCATTTCTTCCTCTTCTTCATGCGTCATAGTATATATTTTCGGTTGCTTACTAGGTGTCCATTTTTTTGTTTTAAGGCATTTTAGAATAAAAAAATGATATTTATGCTTCATTTTCCCCTTTGAATCACTTCAAACTAATTTTTCAAACAAAACTTATGATTTTTTTTAAATACACACATTTTTCTTGCTTTTTAGGAGCTTGATATTGAAATTGTTGTGTTTGTAATTTTAGATCTCTAAGGTCTGAACTTTCATCCTGTGGTAGCCCTCTGAGTCTTCTTTCCAACGCCCCAAGTCTGACCAAGATTGGATTCTTCAAGAAAATTTTATGCCCAATATCCCACGATGACCTGATTATAGACTAGTTCAGTAAAGCGAACTCGTACGAAATTCCACGTGTCACTATTTCAATCTTCAGCCTTTAAAAAAATACAAAAAAAAAACCAAATGTTTTTCATTTTCATCCACTTTTTATGAAATTCAAATCTGATGCTCAGAGAGAAAGTTATGACGATTTTCCCTAGGTCAGTTGTTTGATATTTAATTTTGGATCCTGTGAAACTCCTAAGTTATTTGGACCATATCTTAGAAAATATAGCGAACCAAGATCTGAAATTTTTACACAAATTTCACTAATATTTTGTCTCCATGTGGTAAAAATTTCAGCTTCTAAATCCTTGAAGAAAAAAAAATTATAGCGAAAATACCAAGATGAAAGTTTGAAGCAGTGAAACCCTAGAATCAAAAGCACTTATACCAAATGTTATGCAACCAGATCACAAAATAGAAGAAAAGATAGATAAACAACTTGAGAAATAACCCCTCTGAGGGGAAACCTCCTTTACAATACATAAATGAACAATTATTGGATGATACAAATGAAAATGCCTCCTTGTTATATATAGGAGTCTAAGGGGTCACAATATAATCAAAGCCTAAATACAATAATAATGTAAGGGAACAACAATAAAAATAGTGGGATTCAATAGGGAACAACAATAACAATATGGGGGATACATGGGCACAAAAATAACAATAAGGGGACACACTAACAACAAAAATAATTGGACTACACTAGTATTATAGGGACCTAACAACCCCCCATGCTCTTGCCACCCTTGGATTTCCTTTGGCTACTCTGGAAAAACAAATAATGAATTGAGAATGTAGAATTATCCAATTTTGAAATTATTCATGGGAGATCCACAATTTCCATTTCTCCTTTCCACTGTGTTGATCCTTAGTTGATTATTTAATATTAAAACTTTTGGCCCAAGATGCCTCACTCTCTTCCAAGTTTTGATCTTGATCTGCTATTTTCTTAGCTTGAAAAAATTCTCCTAACATCCTCATTGCTTTGGTTGCAGTATTAGCACTACTTCTAGTCTCATTCTAAAAAACCACTTAATTGTTTGTCAAACATATAAAATAGAAAACATACTTGTGGATGAAGTCTTAAATCCTTTTCATTAGTTTCTTACCTGCAAAGGATCCCTGATAACATCTCTCCCAACTTCCCAATAGATCAGATATAGTTTTGGGATATAAAATTCTATGTTGAGGATGACTTAAGACATAACCCCAAACCACTAGTAAAAAAGCGCACTCTAGAAAAATATGATCAGCATGGAGTACACCAAGAAAAGCCTAATATGCCTCTTTTTTGAAGATTATCTGCTATAAGAATTTTCTTATGAGCCAAATTCCAACCAAATATAGTTATTTTGGGTAAACTATCAGAGTCCCATACCTTGCCGCAATTTTTTTTAGATGGAGGATTTTGATTAGGAAATAATAGTGAGGAATATCCCTCTTTGACCTGAGTAAGATTTTTGTCCCCATCCTTGAGAATCTTGATCTAACATATAAGACGAAGCACATCCTTCCAAATAAAGCTCCAACTCCTCGCCAGTTTTAACAAGTCCAAAAAACACACAATCCTAGGTTCAACTCTGTCATTTCCCATCTACGATCGAAGAAGATATGTCCAAGAGGGTATATTTCCATTGTTCATCCAACCAACTGCAAAGAGGAGTGAACATAGGGTTAATTCCAATAGGATGCCCCCTGTGATTCATTCATTCCAAATGTTGATATGTTTTCTATTCCAATTAGGGTCCTCAACGCTAGCTGATCATGCGGAGAAGACGAAGCATCATATCTGTATGGAAGATGCTAGAGTCCTTGCTAGGGTTGACCATTTCC
Organism: Pinus albicaulis; assembly: GCA_034641835.2. Classification (NCBI taxonomy): domain Eukaryota; kingdom Viridiplantae; phylum Streptophyta; class Pinopsida; order Pinales; family Pinaceae; genus Pinus; species Pinus albicaulis. The sequence continues at coordinate 295,649,268 of CM076580.1, read as the reverse complement.
ATCACCAGAAATTTAGGGAGGCGATTGAGATTGAGAAGAGGCCCTGTACGTTGAACAGGGATGATGGATGGAAAGTTAGCAGTTATTGGATTCCATCTCTTCACTCCCTGTAAGCGTCCTTACTTTATTTTATTATTTGGTATTTTTATTTTTATGATTTGATCATATTATTATTATTCTATTATTTTATTTATTTTATTTTATTTTAGTATTTTATTTATTGATATTTATTTATTAAAATAATTTATTTTTATTTTTATTTTTCTTTTATTTTTGTATTTTAAGTCTAGTTTTAATTTTTATATTTTTAATGTTTTTATTTATTAATTTATTAATTTATTTATTGATTAAATCTTTTATTTTTTTTATTTTTTTATTTTTTTTATATTTGTATTCTAGTTTTTAATTTTATTTATTTATTATTGTATTTATTTATTAGTTTATCAAATTATTTATTGATTAAATCCTTTACTTTTATTTTATTTTATTATTTTATTTATTTATATTTTTTGATTCAGTTATAATTTAAAATAAAATTAAAAATTAAATTAAATTAAAAAAATTAAATTAAATTAAAAATTAAAAAATTAAAAAAAATAATAATAAGATAAGAATAAGAATAAATTATTTTTTATTTTTTATTTTATTTTTATTTTTCTAGTTAGGAATTTGGCTTTTGTGATCCATAAAATGGTGTAAAAAAAATTTCGGTGAAAGTCACATAAAAGAAATTTTTGTCGACGCGTTTCGAACCAGCCAGTGTGGTTCATCATCAGAACAAGATGAGAAATCTAATCAGGAAACCAGTTTAAATAGAATAGGACCGCTCCAACTAGCCGTTGGAAAAACGGCTAGTTTGACTAGAATAGGAAAATTATTTTTTATTTATTTTTTTATTTTTTTATATTAAATTTGATTATATTTTTATTATAAATTCTATATAAATAAAAATAAAATATAAAATCAAATCAAATCAAATATAAAATCAAATAAAATAAAATAAATAAATAAGTCATAATAATAATACTAATTGATCAATTAATTTAATATTATTTAAAAAATAATAATAATAAATAAATAATAAATAATAAATAATAAAATAAATAAATAAAAATATTTTTATTTATATATATATATATATATATATATATATAATTTTTTATTTTTATTTTTATTTATTTATTTATTTTTTAAGTAATATTAAATTAATTGATCAATTTGTATTATTATTATGACTTATTTATTTATTTTATTTTATTTTATTTTATATTTGATTTATTTATTTGATTTGATTTGATTTTATATTTTATTTTTATTTATATAGAATTTATAATAAAAATATAATCAAATTTAATATAAATAAATAAATAAAAAAATAATTTCCTTATTCTAATCAAACTAGTCGTTTTTCCAACAGCTAGTTGGAGCGTTCCTATTCTATTTAAACTGGTTTCCTGATCAGATTTCTCATCTTGTCCTGATGATGAACCACACTGGCTGGTTCGAAACACGTCGACAAAAATTTCTTTTATGTGACTTTCACCGAAAAAAAATTTACACCATTTTTCTAGTTTTTAAATTTTATTTATTTTATTTTATTAATTTATTTATTGATTAAATCCTTTATCTTTATTTTTATTTTTATTTTATTTTTATTTTAATTCTAGTTTTTTAAAACAATTATTTATTAAGGTATTTATTTATTAATTTATTTATTGATTAAATCCTTGATTTTTATTTTTATTTTATTATTTTATTTATTTTTTACTTTGACTTTGATTTTTTGACTTTTAACTTGATTCATGTTTAAAAACATGTTTATCTTGTTTTTTGAGAGGGGTGTTATTTTAGTTTTTAGTTTTGATTTTATATTATTTTTAGTTTTGACTTGTGTTTTTAAGGATGGGGTAGTTATGTTTTTGGTTCTCTTTATATTTTTATTTTTATTTTTATTGTTGACTGGTTTTAACTTTTGTAATTTTAAGGTTGGGATAATTTAATTTTTGGTTTATTTTATATTTTTATATATTTTTAATCTTATTTTTGACCATTTTTTAACTTTTTAATCTTTCTTAGGTTTTGACTGTTGCTTCTCTCTTCATGGTATAAATGTATGTCAAATCAGCCAATCTTCATCATCCTGATGATGAAGTACAGTTGGTAGTTCGAAACGCGTCGGTTCTTAAATTTCTTATGTGATTTCCCGGAAGATTTATAATTATAATGTTTTCTATTCCCTGGAATAAAATTTAAATTTTACTTTATTAAAGGGATGGAAGCTACTAACAATTTCCATATTTGAGAGTTCCATCTGCTTGGGAGGGGGTGTAAAATATATGATTGTTTTTCTCTTACAAAACATTTTCTATGAATAATCTGATTCCACAATTCATTTCCTCCCGTGACAAGCCGCCACACCATCTTAGCCCCCATTGTAATGTTTCTCAAGAGGGGGTCTCTTATTCCCAAACCCCATGACTTTTTTGGAAAACAAACAATTTTTCGGTTTATGAGATGAAAAATTATTGTATTAGTTGTCCCTCCTCTCCACAAAAAAAATATGATTTCTTGTGCCATTCTATTCTTGATCATTGTTGGAGCTAACATTGTATAGAATTGATATATTTGGAGGGATGAAAGAACAAATTTAATCAAGATAAATCTCCCTGCATGGTTCAAGCATTGAGCTCCCCACTTTGAAAATTTGGATTTGAATTAATTCAGAATCCCCCCCCCCCCCCACCGTGAAGGATTAGTGAAGAGCTTCAGATAAATTGGCATCCCCAAGTATCTGAAGTGATACCATGTCTCTCTTCCTAAAATTCCAAGTATTTGCAGCAGTATCCCCTCGAGAGAATTAGAAACATTCTAAGAATATAAGTGGGGTTTTCCTTGTTTTATCTTATCTCTTGATACCACAATGAAATCATCTAAAATACGTATAAATATTCTTGCAATAATTCTTGAAGCACCACCAAGCATAATAGTGTCATCAATGAATTAAGCATGTTTAATACTTCATATCCCCTCCATGTATCTTATACTCAGGAGATATTTGGATCTCCTTTCAAATTCTAGTCTCTTGCGTAATGCATCTGCCATTAGAATGAAAAGTATGGGTGACAAGGGGTAACCCCTGCCACAGTCCTCTTGAAGCTATGAAGAAACATGTTGGACTTTCATTTACCAATAATGTTACCCAAGGCCCAGTGATACACACCTTTATCCAATTTGAAAACTTAGCAGAAAATCCAATCTTCCCAAGGACAGGGAGAAGGAAGGAATGTTTTACCCTATCAAACACATTAGCTAAATCTAGCTAGATTACCATTCTCTTTTCCCTCTAGAATTTCTCGAGTGAATGACTTCTTGCACAACGACAATTTTATCCATTATCTACCTGTTACTTACGAACCCTCCTTGGTTATCTGTAATTGGATGGGGAAGAAGAGGCTTGAGATTCTAAACTATTATCTTTGAAATAATTTTACAAGAGAATTTACATAAGGAAATGGGCCTGAAATGGTCAAGAGATGAAGGACTTACTTCCTTACGAACAATACCTAAAAAGGAAGAGTTTAAAGCTCCTCCCATTCTACTAGTCTTTAAAATTAAATCGATCATCATGCAATGATCAAATTTTATTACATGCCAAAAAAATTAAAAATAAAGGACCAGAGAATCCATCAGGGCTTGGGACTTTTTCTAGATCGAAGGACCAAACCGCCAATTATACTTCCTCTTCTATTATAGGATGCAGCAAAAGAGAATTTTACTCTTCAGAAATTTGAGAGGGGATGTGATCAAGGAAGTCCTCCTTCTTATCTCCTATGATTGCACCGTCCTCCTTGTAGAGGGCCTCAAAATGATAAAATGTTGTTTTATTTATTCTATTGGGATTTGAAACAAATCCCCCATCTATATTCACATTACTAACTCTGTTCCAATTCTCTCTCATTTTGTTTTGCTTATGAAAAATTTTGGTATTTTGATCTCCTGCTTTGTGCCAAACATTCCTAGATTTGAGTCTCCAAATTTTCTCTTATAATTCAAGTTTAATTTTCATTTCTTCAAAGACTACCTTTTCCTTGGAAATCATTTCTTCCATCACTGACAAATCTTCCATATTCTTGGCAAGCTCTTCTAATTGCGACCTATGTTTCTTGCCTCCTCTTTGTTTGGAAGCTTGGGTGACCATAACCCATTGCTTAATCGCATCCTTTACTCGATTTATTTTATTTTTCCAAATATAGGTAGGAGATACAACCACCCATTTTTCCCATGCCTGTTGTACTAAACAATCAAAGCCCTTCTCATGGAACCAAATGGGATTATACTAAAATGGTATTGCACGTTTATTTTCTTGTCGTACCAATTCTAGTTTAATTAGTTGATGATTTTATTCTCCCATGCTAAATGGTAGGAGGAAAGGGATATACATTGATCTAATAAGTTGCAAGCCACTATAAATATATCTAATCTGACTGCAATATGCCCTGGACTAGCTCTTTTATTGTTCCATGTGAATTTAGAGAGTTTTGCATTTATATCTATCAGATCTAGATTTTAGATTAAATCTTCCATATTCTCCTATAATTGATCTCTAACCACACTCCCTCTCTTTTTTTCCCATTAATGGTGACATTAAATTCACCTCCCAATATATTATTGGAGCTAAGAAGGGAGTCTCTTTTCCACAGCAAGGAGTCCCAACATTCTACTTTTTCTAGATATGAATTAGGCATAAATATATTTAATATGTTGCATATTTTCCTAGTAGGCACATACAACAACTTAGAATTGATCCTATGAAGTAATTTTGTCTCCTACAGTAGCTAAAAGGACAATGATGCCCACAATGTACATTTTTCACCATATGCTCTATGAGAGCTAACTACAAATTCATGGTTGTTTTTCCAAATTGCTTGACTTTTTAGGATAGCCTCTTGCACCCCTAAATTAATCTCTTAGAGAAGTGGGATTTAGGGTTTTTCTATTTTAATTAAGTTTCTTACTTATTTTCTCCACTTTTCATTTCCCAATCCCCTACAATTCCAGGAGAGGATATTCATTATTTATTTATTTTCTTTTGAAGCCCCCTACAAAGGGACTATTATTGCACTTTGCTTCCTTTGATTATTTTGAAGTTTGAATTCAGGAGTAGTAATTATTGTTTGTACTCCCATCTCCTTATCCATTTATTTGAAAGCTAACCTAAGTTCTCTATTAGACTTTCTCCCTACTTTTCTTGTTGTCCTCCGGCCTTTAGCTCCTATTTACACTTCATTTTCTAACTGATATTTTGCTAAGAAAAAGTAATATTGTGGGACATTTTCTACTTTTAGAGATTATAATTCATCCTCCTCCTTATATTTGTGATCATCCCTTGTGGTCTGAGTGACAAGACCCTCCTACAATTTCGACTAACATTTTTTCACTAGAATTTTTATGATTTATTGATTCCCTAGAGAATTTTCTTTGGATTCCCTTTGAGTTTCTTCCCGTCTTCAAATTATCCCTCAAGAGTGGAAAATGACTTGCCATATTGGGGCTCCCTACCTTCTTCTCCATTATTCCTCTGAGTTGGATTTGATGATCTCTTCCTTGGGGAGACCTGGGGATCCCTAAACGCAGGTCCCTTCCCTCTATGATTTGTTTGATGAGTTGTCCCCTCTCTCTTCCTTTGAGTTTGCCATTGGCCTTTTCCTTCTTGAGGAGCTGCATACTCCTTCTTAAGGAAATTTCTAACAAAATGGCCATGTTCATGGCAATGCTTACACTTAAAAGGCACATGAGCATAATCAACAAGCTAGATGAAGGACTAATTATCTAAGAAGAGTTGGATAGCTTCAATAAAACCCTTCTAGTATGGATCAAATTCAATAGAAATCCTTGCACAGTCACGCATTGAGTCTTTGACTAAAGTCCTGTATATATATCTTCCTAGAGCATTCCCAATATTTTTAAGAGTGTCTTCATCCCAACAATGAAAGGGGAGATGAGGCAGTTTGATGCATACTAGAATGAAAGATGGGACATCATTTTCAAGATTGAAGTCTAATTTCCATTTGTATATATATATATATATATATACCTTGAGCTCCCATAAAATATGATCCATTCCTGAATATCAAATCCATGTGTTTTTTGTGTTCAAAGAAGAAGGTGAACAACCCCTTTCCACAAAAGGCACATTCAATATGGTCTTTGACTAAGGGTTTCAATTTCATTTCCACCCATTGCCTAAGAGACTTAGGGGAAGTCCAGATTCCCATAAATTTTCCAACTAAGCCTCGTTTAGAAAGATTGAGAGTTGTTTCTCTAGATATACATGGATTAACCTGAACCTTTGGAAAAGTTTCCAATTTCTTCACAAATTTCTCATTCTTGGGCCTGAGTCCTTTCAATTTGTTTTGAATCAAAGCATTAAAGGTTGCATCTTCTATATAAAACAAAGAACATGGAGGAGGGGAGGGGGGGGGGAGAGAGGATCACCTTGCAACAAATGCCATAGCGTGTAAACCCTAAAGAGTCAAAGACATAGGAAACAAAGCATGAATTATCCTGGACTTCTCAAAACGAGGTGATTCAAAAGTTGTTGGAAAGAGAAAACATAAAATATTAAATTGGTAAGGATAACTATATTGGATAATTGTTTCTAATACATTTATATTATAATTTAATGATTTTGGTTAATAATTAAAATAAATACATATGTTTTATGGAGATGAACATAAAAAAGAAATGAATCCCATGGAATGGTTCATGAAGATAAATAAAATTAACTTGATTCTTGTTTTGGAAAGTAATAATTTTTATGGTGAAGCTTGGGAGTAGTGGATGCGCATTGATAAATTTATTATATGAAACATCACAAGGGAAGTATTTGAAAATCTCTTCTGAAATAAATGGGTCAAGGATATAAAAATCAAGGAGATGCATAAAATTGATGTTGAATTAAAGGAATCAAAATAAAAAGTTTCCAAATTGCAAAAGGATAATGAAGATACAAGCAAATATATTATAAATAAATATGTTGTGTTTGCCAAGATGCAACCCCATAATGAATCACTCATTAAGGAGGTCGAGAAGTTAAATCAAGAAAATAGTAGCAAAATAAATTTGGAAAAGGATGAGTCAAGAGAATAATTTAAAAGGAAAGATGAAGAAATCAAAAGGTTATGTAAACATAATCAAGATGTTCTTAATGATGTTAAGAAGGTGAAAATGAAATGTAAGAGTCTAAATTAATGAATAAGGGTGAAGATATCACAACAAAAATTAAAGAGGATATGGTAAAAGAACTTGAATAGGAAATTTGAAGAATATTTAGGAATTCCTAAATATTGATGAGGTAAAATAAAAAATGCTATCCAAAATTTAAGGATGATGTTATAATTTGATAGACAAGGTCACATTGTAGCTTCAAAATGAGAAAGAAGACAAATTCAAGAAATTCACCAAAAGATACTTAAAGAAATGGAACTCCATCTAGATGATGCACATCTCAAATATGATGTTATTATCTCCAAGGATAAACTAATCAAAGGCCAAGAAAATAGAATAGAGGATGTCATATCTATAAAAAGGGTTTGTAGAGAGAAGGAGAACCATAAATGTGAAACCATATCAACACCTTCATTACCAATAAATACTTCAAGGAAGACAAGAAAAATGATATTAGCGTTATCATGGAAGAAGATGGAATGCTCATCAATATTCATGGAATAGGCCATCACAAAACCATTAATTAATAGGATATTATAAGATACCAACAATTACTACAAATTGGATAATTTACAACAACAATACATGCAATCAAAGGAAACAAAATTATGTAATGACCAACCAATAAGGATTAAGAATGAAAATAATTGAGTTTGGATGGATGAATAATCATCAATGGAAAAAAGAATGAAAGAAAATAATAAAATCATATTACTTGGTTTCATCACTTGTAAATCCTTTAATTGCAAATTTTTGAGGACAAAGCTTTTGAAGGAGGGTACTATGGTGCGACCTTAAGGGAGACATAAATGGAATTAAATGTATATGATATGATTCCAAGGGGGGAATATATGAGGTTAAATGTACATTTAATGTGTAAATTCATATATGATAGTGGCCCACTTAATAGTAAAGGGGAAACATGTGCAGTCTATGAATAGTTATATATAGATTTCATGTAGTCATTATAGAGGAGATGCAATCTGGATGTATGAATGTATTGGGGAATTTTGAGGAAGTTCTCCTATTCTTTAAGGATTTATTATGAACTTCATTTGTCTTATCTATCTTGGAGTTGTGCTCTATGCTCAAATTAGTGTACATGGTGTGTATTTATGGTTTATCATGATATTTTATGTATCTAGTTCATAATAGGGCCCTTTGATGACCTTTGTTCAATCATTGTTCAAATATATTGAAACGCATTTTTTAGGAGTGCAATTTACTAATAGATATTGGGAGTATTTCCAACATGAATATTAAATTACGTTATAGGGGAAGGCTCATTGTTTTGCTACCTTATTTGGAGATAGGCATTCCCTAGTTCACTCCATCTTCTCTAATATCAGCCAGTACTTCAGGATATTGGCCTTATTCATTACCTAGAAGATTGAGATTAAGTATGCTCTTGAGTAGGAGATTATCCCTTTGTATAACAGTTTTTACCTTGTGGCATGATGAGGCATGCTATCAACTATTGGAAAATGAAACCTTATCGATCAAAGATGACAAATCTCTAAAGCCCATAACATATCTAGATTTCACCTAAATTTGAGTGGCATTGTGGAAGAGTGAATTCCATTGTATATACCCTTCCATTTTGTATTTAATTTGTTATATTTTTTTTGTAAATATAATTTGTATGTCCAACAAAAAAAATTAATATCATTTTAAAAAATATGTTATTATTGAAAAGGGATAACAAATTATTGAAATTTAATATTCAAATTAAATGTTAAAAGTAAATATTAACAACTTAGTAACAATAAGGAAACAATAATTACACTTATTGGAAAATTACATATCAATCTATCTTTCGAGAAAGTGGTGGTTGATTGTAAACAACACCTCAATTCCATGTGGTTAGAATCCACAAGGAAAATAAATAATGTAATCAAGCACCTTCCATAGTGGCCAAGGTTTTCCCTAGCCATTATTGTCTTCTAAGAAACTTTGATCTATATCCTACAATGGAGTCAAAACCAATGCAAAAAATTTATATTCTCCATTGATCTGAGCTGGAGTGGGGGGGTATTGGTGGTCCAATAGCTAGAAGAGATAAACAACCCCTATTGGCTAGATTTTCTAGTTCATATTTTTCGAGAAAGATCACTTTATACCCTTATGAGGGGCTAAGAAAATCATGTTGCTGGAAAATGGACACCATCATCACTTATAGGGTATTGTGGGAGACACCTGCAACGAAATAAAGGGGTTCAATGTAGTATTAAGGTCCCTAATTCCAAGAAAACAACATCAACCTCAACAAAATCATTTTGAAAAATGATTAGAAGTTATTCCTCAACTAGAACTTTTATCTCTATATCCAAGAAGGAAATCCATCATTTCATCTAAAATGGATTTGATTGGGAAGTTTACAAGCCTCTAAACTAGTCCAAAATCTATGGAAACATGGGTATAAGAACAATGGTCCCCAAAAAAAAATGGATAGGTAACTTCATTTTACTCTAGACATGTATATTATGTCTTCTTCTTTTTAAATAAGGAAGAAAAATACTCAATACATAGATATGGGGCACGCATCATGGGATCCCAGGGAATGTATCTATCCTTGTGAACTCTTGACTTCAATCTATAACAGGATATTGAAACAGCCATATTATGGGTAAAATTACTTCACTTCCCATTAATTTTCTAGGATGATAACTCCCTCATAAACATTGGAAACAAGCTAGGTTGGCTCATTGGCTAAATAAAAACAAAATGGATGTATATTCTTGTGAAAGAATATGTATGGAGGTTGACTTGGAGAAGGGACTCCTAGAATATTTGAAAATCAATATAGATGGTTGGAGTTAAAAACACACACTAAATAATGAATATATCCAATTTAAGTGAATTGCTTGTCATGCTTATGAAAATTTACTAAAAAATGTACAAAAATATAAGAAGAGAAACCTTCTTCAAAGCAATAGTTAAGGAAATAACTTGAGCTCAAGACAACTCCAAATAGGAATAGAAAATTTTAGTGTAAAAGGAAATCACATGTAAATCCATCATAAGAGGTTCTACCCATGTCAAGAAATACAAATTTAGAAGTTTCTAGGACCTTATATTGGAACCTATGGGGGAGAATAAATTTTGAAAATATGCAGAAGGAATTTGAAGATGAAATGATGTTAAATCTTGACTCTGAAGTAGCTATTTTTGGTAATCATATAGATACATTCCCTTATGGAGAGGAGGATGTAGGAAAAGAAGAGGAAAATGAAGAAGATGTAGAGGAATAAGACAAGGAAGTAAACGAAATAGAGGAGGAATAAAGGGACTCAAGTTAGGATTAGGAAAAATAGGCGAAGTTAGAAGTGCATGCCCGTCTTGAGCCCTATAAATCCATATCCTTTACCAAATTCCTAAAGAATGATATAAATAACCCCCCTCTTCTTAAAAGGGGATTAAATCCAATTGAGACTATATAACTCATGAGGTAGAAATGAATATTCACTTAAGATGTTAAGAAACCCTTCACTTTCTCTTAACATAATTGTGCTATGTTTTATATTTCACTCTGCAATCAATTTGTGAGAATTTTTCTATGTACATATGAAACTAGTGTGAAAAGCCCTTCTATAAAAAAATGATTTTTCTCCCCCTTATTTTTTGAAGGGAGATTGGGAATCTACAATATTCCTAATAAACACTATTTTATAACTATTTTTGGTTATGCTACAACTCTTTTTTAACAAAATATTTTTCAATTTTGGTCAAAAGAGACAAAAAAGAAAATTCCACCTCAATGCCTCCTATATACACCACATGGACCTCCTAAATACACCCCATAAATTATATTTTAAAGATGCTACAAAATGAGAAATAATATTGATTTCATTACTTGTAACATAGATGGTAGTGTAGAGATATCACCTCACTAACCACCTGATTAGCTAGTAATTCTTTGACTAAATGAGGGATACAAGTTTTATCCATGCTTCCTTTGACATAGAATGTTTGACATAGAATGTGTTTTTTCTTCTTCTTTAGTGGGTTCATTCTCTAAATATTGGTAGTGCAATAAATGAATGCTAAAACATTATGCCTAGTAAACCTACCATGAGCTATAAAGGGTCTAACATATACATTATACTTCAAGTTGAACTCGTTACTCTTTACATTCATTTTGGAATTCCACCAAACAAACTAAACTCCCTTGCGTGTTGATATTGTGTCTTTCATTGTTGAAGAATTTTTTTTCTTCATACTCCTTGAAGTTTTTATTCCACTCATCAATTTTAGTAACATATAGTATTGATGAGTTTATTGCAATATAAAAAAAAATGGAAATGTACCTACTATCACTCCTTACCTTCTCATTTTGGTATCCCACTTGGCCAAACCTCTCTTGGTTGGGGAATCTCCTCCAAACTTAGATCTTCAAAGGTGTTAGAGTATCACTTTCGTCTTTCTTTCAATGCTTACATCAAAATACACATTTTCTACCACCTAATTAGGTGGTATTTCAATATCTAAATTAGAATTTGTATCTTGCACATATACCCTCAATGATTCATTTTCTTACTGCAATTATATAATTTGCATCTTGGATAACTTATTAGCTTCCAAGTAGTAAATATCATCAATTTTTATATCTAACTTGGGCTAAAAATATATTGAGCATTTGTTTAAAACCACATCTATATTAATTACTACCTTGTTGGTAGCAGTGTTTAACAATTTTTAAGCCTTGGATGATTTGTTATAACCATTAAACAATGCATTCTACATTTGGAAGAAAAAAACGTTTGACCTATTTTTTTCTAGGATCAACACATGATATATATTAGAAACAAAAATGAATAACTTTTGGCTTTCTATCATACCAACCCTCCTTCTCTGTGATATTTTGGATAACCTTTGTAGGATTTATTAAGCGTAAACACAAGATATTGTATTTCTTCTCCCTAATACGTGTTTAGTAAAAGCTTGCATTACAATATGGATCTTACCATTTCAATGATAATTTTTATACTCCTTTCTAGATCCTCTTTTCCTAATGTGTATAAGCTGAAAGAAGTAATTGTTGAATTCCTTCCTTTTTGCAAAAATAATGAACTTATTTGAGAAGAATTCTCCTTCATTGTTAGAGTGGAGAACCTTTATATATTTTATAGAACTATTTTATGTGTTTGCCTTAAATCTTTTGAAGTTGGAAAATGATTTAAATTTCTTACTTGAGAAATACATCCATATTTTTTTTAAGAAGTCGACAACAAAAGTTAAAAAATAGCATACATTGGATGTCATGAGTGTTTGCATTGGTCTATAAATGTATAAATTAATTGTAGATTCAATACTGCCACGGAAAATTTTAAGAACCTCCCTAATTTTATATGTATAATAAATGGGTGAATCCCCATGATACATAGGAAAAATTGAAGACGATTTTATTAATAACATAATACATATATATATAATTTTTTGGCGAATCTCTCACCAGATTATAGTATCTTGTAAAATCATGGTGAATCACTAAGAAATGCAAGGGTTGTTGCAATCACTTGGCACCAAGGTGGTATTCAAGAAGAAACTATAAAATAACTTGACTACATTGTTGGCGAATCGGAAGAGCTTGACTAGTTACCATTAAACGTGCCACTCTAGTGACTAGATCATACAGATTTGGAACCAACATTTTTCTGTCTAACAATTGCTTTCAAAAGTGATAGTGCCATGATAGTTGAGATACTCTATAAATTTATAAAGAGTGGACGTTAGAGAATCATCTTTAATGGATCGTTTGAGATGGTTGTATTTGCGTGTCTCAAAAGCATAACACGTAAATTAACAAAAGACTGCACTAAGTTACTTTCACTCTTTCTTGATGTTAGGACCATCTTGAAAACCGAGGTAATATTGCTACTGTGAATATCAATAGATGGAAGGGGAAGTCTTAATAATTAGGCCAAACATTTCACATAATGTGATATAACTCCTTCATACTAAGATTTCAAACAATGCCATAATAGTTGTATAAAAGGGTCTAACATCACTATTAAATATTAACCTCTCTAATATACTTTTAGTTTTTTCATATGGTTCTCAAGAAGTCTCAGTGCAAACACTGAAATTAGATACCTATTGGGTGTATCTAGATTATCAATAATAGGTCCCTTCATTGAATTTTTATACGAGTCTAATGATATTGAAGATGCTATGCTAGGTTTAATAAACAAATAAATCTTCCTACCCATATTTTCTTCCTCCATACCATCCTCAATCAATCCATAAAAATAAATAAAAAATAAAAAATAAAAAATTTGTCTGACTTAATGATGCATTAGTTTAAAGATTAGTTGCTAAATAGTGTAACATGGACTCAATATTAAATTTTTATTTTGGTGTAAGTGCTCTATGAAGATTGCATCTAACAGGTACCAACAATGCACTAGCATGCATAGAGAAAGTGATAATCCGAGCAATTAAATGTGAACTTTCAAAAGATTCGGTACTCCTTGTCTCCTTCATTTTGAAGGCAATTTTTTCAACTTCCTTTCTTCAACAACTTCTCCCATGATATCATTTGCTGCAACTTCTAGAAGTTGTTGCACACAATAATCAATATCTCCAATGTCTAGGGAAGATGAAACTTTCGATAGGATGAAATTGACAGTATAGCCTAAAACATGTAATTCATAACCCCTTGTTAATCATGTTTGTAGTGTCTTTGCAATTGACTGCAAATACTACGGTCCTAATTCCTTCACACATGCAACTAAGGAATCCCTAGCCTCATCTCTTACAAAATGAGGGTGACTCTTCAGCAAATTTGCAAAATCCTGTATAATATGAGGAAGCTCTAATTCCATTGTTTCCAAAGGCATAAGTTTCAATAGCTTCAATGCAGAATGGCTAACTAAAATATTAACCACATTTGAGCGAGATATCATCAACTTATGTATCTCAGGTAGAACATAATTTTGTAGATGTTCATTTATTTCACAAGAGATAATATTTTTGTTATCACTTTTCTTATTTAATTCCATATCTGGCTTATCAAATGTCGTTTCACCAATCTCAATTTGATGATCATGTTTTTCTAGTTCTACATTTGAGGACATCCCATCAATAAAACGAAACTTATCTAATATAGAACAAATCATCCGTATAAGTATATTGTTATTATCTTCCTCAGGGAAGCCATCATTTGAAATGCTCTGATAAATAAAATAAATTAAGAGTCCCATATTATGTTACCAACAATAAAAGCAAGGGTTTTTAAGCAAGGATTCACAACATTTCCCTTCCTGACACCTTTGGCCCCAAACAACAAACAGAAAAAGAGTGGCACACATATTTTCATGATATTTCCCTTCACAAAATTCCATCTACACTAGAAATGTCAATAGATTGCAACAAAATATGGTAAGAAAAGGATAGATCAAAGACAAACAATATGTCACTCCAATGTCACTCACAAATATAAACATATAAACACATACAGACTCAAACATTATATCTTATTTCAGATAGATTTCCAAGATATAGGTGTTGTGTAGGTAAATCCCCTCTACGGACAGAGGTGATCCCTCTAGCCCTAGGGTGGGTCTAGCAGCATGAGGACATGCTAATGCGTCGATTCCTAGTTAATGAATTAAATGTGTCAGGATAGATATCTTACCTTAGATCCAACACGGCCGTCGTAGCTGTGGCAGCAGTCTCCTAATCTTCCTCTCGACACGTTGTGATCCTTCACCAATGGTACTCGGGTGCCTGCACAAAGATCAAAGGAAAAAACCAGCATACAAGACAATATTTTCATTCATAACTAGCTAATTAGTCAAGGAGAATTAAACATATTGCGAAGGATAAATCACATCAACACAAGACGGGAACCAAAACATCAGTCATGTATTCAATTAAGAGAAAGAAAGGGATTACAATCAAAGCCTTGACGTCGCAGCCTCCTTCAGTGGGTCCAATCAAAACGCGTCTCGAGCATTTTTCGAGGGATTTGGATGTGGCGAGGCAATAAGCCTAGGCTCTCTCTTGACAAGGGTCTCTCTCTCTGCTCTATCTCATACCAGCTGTATCAGATTGTTTCAGCTGTTCTCCAAAATGTTCATCAATTCCTATTCAGCTAGTTGCATCTATCTGAGAGAGATGTATTTATAGAAGGAGAGGAGGAGGTTGGGATCCCTCATATGGTGGAAGGGAGGCCTTATAATTTGGGAGGTTGCCCCAAAAAGAGGAAACAAGAAGCCAAAGGAAGGTGCTTGACGTTATTCAGTCGAACAACCCAAGCTGACTCGCTCACGAAGTAGTTAGCAATGGAAACTTCGCTTCTATATTTAAAAAACATTCCAAAAATAGCGCGGCGCGGGTAGTCCACTGAGACAAAGTGTCAATGGGTGTGGGCCCAGTGCTAATTTCTCTTATTGGTGCGAGGCCATAACTGCTTGCCAGCGTCGACCCAAAATCATGTGTTTTTTATGTTCTGCCCCAGGAATAGTCAACAAAGGAAATGATCTTCTCATGGCAAGGGATGCAATGACACTTTTTGCAAGGAATGAAACTTCATATAAGTCACATAAATGGTCCTCCAATGTGTGGGATAAGGATTGTAGGGATGGTAACAAAATGTTTTGTTACAAATGCCCCCTAAAGCATGAGGTTCGAGAGAGAGGGAGGAGTGAAATGATTTACAAGAACGTGTTCGAACCAAACACCGCTATCAGAAGAACTGCAAGTACAAATACAACTGATATCTCTGATACATGAACATGTGGTATGGGTGCAGCCATCCATAATAGAGTACATATAAACTGAGATCCGAGGTATAGACGCAGCCATCCAGCAGTAAGGATCAACAAATAGACTCAGGTATGGTCGCAACCATCCAATCAAAAGAGTCATGCATATAGTCATGATAAACCAAAATATCTCGTAGTCTGGATCTTATCAGACAAAACCCAGGGTCTTGTGCTCCATCTCAACCCAAACAAGTACAAATTAAAGCATGCGAATATGTGAGTTGAAGTCAAACATGCAAGAAAGTCACCTGATTACCAGCCAATGATGAAAGCTATTATCAGGCACGAGAGAAACCACCAATAACGAAAATGGCTCTCAAGGTACAAATAGTAAAATCCACGGAATGTGAACAGTGACTTGGCGTCAAACACCCGCAGAATCACTCGATCGAAGGCCAATGATGTGGACCTTTCGTTGAATCTAAAGAACTTTCCATTGAGGCATGCTAGCTCCAAGGTACCGGAAGGGAGTCTCTGGATCAACTTCCTGGATAATGAGTTGAAGTCGACAGAAAGTGACCTGGTCGAAGGAGGGCCATAATGTTTCCCACATCATCGACGCAAGACAGAGGAACATGATTATAGTGAATCGGGACCAAAGAATATCAGAGGGAGGTTGAAAACTGCAAATGGAAACTTCTCTTGAACATATCAATGACACGACTCTGGATTTGGCAGTATTTGACATCAAGGGATCTAAGGTCATGGTGAAGTGGCAAAGATCAGATAAGAGGTCAAAATATATTACCCAAACCCGTGGAGGAAAAAATGACGAAATGAGATGTCCCCAACCCGACACGAATGTAGATGAGTGTCATGTTCAAGAGTAACATATTGCCGACACAACTGAGAACTGGTTCCATTTTCCCCCACCATTGCTGGCGAGTACCCCAATTATTTTTGTAAAACAAGATTGAAGGGGATAGCATGTGCTTGTCATGTAAGTTTTTCCTTCGAACAAATCCATCCTAGTACATTTTACAAGCCCTAGGAAGGAGGAACTCGATAACATCATGGTGAAGATTTCCGATGTCATTTAGGTTTTAATGAGTCTGACAAAGGAAGAACTCAACATATTTTCATGTTTAGAGAGTTTGAAAAGAAGTAGAAAAGAAAACTCCAATAGTCCCTTTTCGTAGATAGTCTCACATATCCGAAAAGGTAGAAAACTATGTCTAAGAGAACCTCTTAGTCGTGATAGGCTAAGGTATTCCTTTTTCTTAAATAATCTATCCCAGCCCGAAAAAGGGGTAAACGTATAATGAGTAGATATCGTTTCGCAGCCATTTAACGAGTTCAAAAAGACAAGATTCTCGACAATATTTTCAATTTTAGAGAGTCAGAAAAGAGCTGAAAGATGACTCCAACAGTGACTTTTTCATGTTTTTACCGAGTCCAAAAAAAGTATAAAATACAACTCGTTACTTCATTGTCGTTACGTTGAGGACTTGTCGCTGCACAAGAGACGCACGTAAAACCCATTTCTCGAAATAACATAGCAAAATAATCGAAAAATACGCTTTAAAACCTAATTAGGGTTCTGAAAAGTTATAAAATTCCAAATATGGTAAAAAACAAATTAGTTTTCACTTTTACCTCTTGTGAGTAATTTGTTACCCTTTTTCACTGTGATTTTGCGGCGCTGACAGCGAGTAATCTGGGAAGCCAATCATGAATCTGTCAGTTCCAGGTAAGAACTCACATCTTTCCCTGCATTTTGATTGTACTTTCATTACTTGCAACCCCAATTTTGTAGATCTATGGGGGGAATTTGCAAAAATTAGGGCACAGCGGTTGGCGTGGGTATCAAGCACGGACTCGTGCCAACCGGCCTACAAAATTGAACGGGGGTGCGCCAACTATGGCAGTCATTTTTAGCATGTAAATTTAAACAAGGCCTAAGTATTTTAACTGTTGATTTGGATTATGACAAAAAAAAAAAAAATGGAAAGAACGAGAACACAGTGAAGAAGATGAGGAAGCCATGGGCAGAGGAGATTCATGGAAGCTCTCAGAGATTTCGGGCTCAAAAAATTCTTTATGGCACCATGTCCCAGAGCTCAACCGGAGCTGTTGCAGTACTTGATCAGTGTCTGGGACGTTGATCAGGAAAAATTCATTATTCACGACCAGGAACTTGAGATTGAAGTCTCAGATGTTTATTTCATAACCGGACTGTCGCAGAGGGGAGCAGTACCAATCCTGACCAGCACTCGGCCCTCAATGGAGAACATGAGTATGGTTATTGACAGGGTATGCCCATGGGCAAGGAAAGATCGGGAAGCGGAAAAGTGGATATCCAAACTATTCCAAATTTGGCACTAAGGGTAGTGCTACACACCATCACGCGAGCTGCTAGATCGCAAGCTCCGCACGAGGGCATAAAAACATAGCTACTTCTTGTTGTACATTGCATGGCACCGACCCTCTACAACTGGGCAGAGGCGATAACAATCAACATGAAGCGCCAATTGACGAAATGCAAGAAAACCAAGCTGAAACAGTTCGGCTATGGCTCCATATTCATATTGTTCATCCTGGAATGGTTACCAATCTTCCAGCGTCAGAGATAATAGTTCCGACACCACTAGCCCAGGAGACATGGATGGCCCATTGGGCAGCATTGATGCCAAGGTCAGGGGGCGATCAACAGATGTCCTGGAGACTGGAGTTTTTTTAATGGCTCTGCCCACAGCTGATTTTCGTGGAGGACTGGCCCTACTCTGGCACGGATTTCACTAGTGATGCAGATCTCCCACTCATAGAAGGAGAGGATTGGGATGAAGTATTGGGTAAGACTCATTTTTTATTTTGATGAGTATTATGATTTTTTTTTTTTTATCTATGTTTTGAAGTTAATCCATGTAATTGCAGATATCAGCCCAGAAAGACCTGCAAGTATGTCTCCGATAGCGCGGCGGATTCCTTGCGACTTTGTTGTGGCCCCTCATGGTGAGGGAGGCAAGGAGGAGGAAATAATACGCAACTTGGAGGGAAGCTCTCGTGGGATCCCAGACTATGCGTTATTCGATGATGTTCCTCGCGCGTACCAAAGACACACTGCAGGGATGTCAAACCGTGTTCACCGCTTGCTGAGGCGGCTTATATAGGCAGTGACGTGTTATCATGAGCGTCACGCTGAGTAGACACCTAGGCTTTATTTCCGCATATTTTTTGAGAGACATGATGTCTCAGGATGTAACCGAAACACACATATTTTTTGAACTTATGATGCACATGGATGCAAACACTCGACATATATATATATACATCTATTTTCCCGTATGGATCTTGTCATGTGATGATGATTTTTACAAATTACGTAAATTTCTATCTAATACGATATTAGCTATTGTATCATTTAATGCATTCATTCGTCTAGTAATATGTCGATATGTAATGTAATCAAAATGTCTTTCCAGTAAACGAACACGCAAATACAACCTTAAGAGGTGAGGGTTTCTAACAGAATAATGTCCATTAAGTTGAAGAACAACAAGCTATGAGTCTAGGTTAACAATAATGCATGAATGTCGAGAGCAATGGCCTCAGTCAATAGTTCAATAACAACACTATATTCAACGACATTGTTTGTGGTTCGGCTTAGACATATAGCTTGAAGGTCTATCAACTCACCAGTAGGAATATAAATCACCCAGGCTATTGAAGATAAGTTCCGGGTACTGTGGGAAGCACCATCCGTGAAACTGACATAAGGGGTAATAGACATATGCACAATAAGAAATGATCCAATAAGGATGAAAACGCTCACAAAGCACACCAAGTCAAAAATGTATAAAAATGAAAAGAACACCTATGTACAAAAAACATGCACGAATGACTCATGCATAGTATTTTTTAAGATACAACCCATTTCTGGGCTGATCCAGAGGATGACCTTCATAATCAATAAGCTCATAAGCCCCATTCTGCAAAACACCCTTAACAATGTAGGGCACATGCCACATGGGTTGAAATTTTCCTGCCCCCAGATTATCGTGAGCTTGGTCGTACAGGAGGACGAGGTCTCCTTCTATGAAGGAACAAGGGGAAACCGACTAGTCAAAATGAGCTTTGACCTGATTTTTCTATGCTTCAATGGCCATAGCAGCAAAGCGGTGAGTTTCATCAAGCCTCTCCAAATAGAGAAGACGCTCCTCTTTTGGTGAAGTATTCGGCAGCAATTCAATAGCTAGTTTGAGCGAAGGTATTTCACATTCAATCGGAAGGGTAGCTTCCAGACTGTAGACAAGCTGAAAAGGAGTGAATCCAGTTGCATCCTTCACTTAGGTTCGATAAGCCCAACGAGGCGAAAACAACATGAGATGCCAGTTTGATTTTTGCATCCCAATCGTACGTTGAAGCATAGTGACGAGAACTTTATTCACGGCTTCAACCTGGCCATTGGCCTGAGGATAGTACGGCGTTGAGTTTCATGATGCAGACCGAACTTGGAAGTCAACTCTGTACCATATAATGCCTAAAATGGGACCATGATCGGTAACAATGGCTTGAGGAACACCAAACCTAGAAATGACATGATTGAATAGAAACTGTGTTGTTGTCTTACCGTCAGCCGTAAGTGTAGGCATTGCTTCGGCCCATTTGGTGTAGTGCATGGCTACGATGATATAAGCATGCTCCCCACCTGAGTGAGGGTTACACATCATAAAATCGACGCCCCACTTCGCAAAGGGACCAATGGTAATGACAGGGTGAAGATGGGAAGGTAGCGCACGCATCTTGCGCTGATAGATCTATGTAATCTTACTCAAGTTACCTTCCGCAAAGACTTCGTGTGTCAGGATAGGCATTTTAAGTGGAGGAGAAGGAACCTAAGAAGCGAACCTCTAGAGACACGTAGACATGACCCCAAGTCCAGGCATGAACGAGGAACGATGATGAATATCGTCCCAAGGAGGATCCTCAAGAGACATAGTTTCCACAATGGCCTCATCGAAGGGAAATATCTCTCTCAAGGGATCGGGTGAATCTGAATCTCTAAGCCAAGGGGATTGAGAATAAGTATCAAGAGACATGCCTAGAGGAGCATGATCGGAAGGCGGAGGATCTGAAGCCGAAATAAGTTCACAATAATCATTCTCGGTCAGACTTAACGGCATCGAATCTCCAAATGAATCAATCTGCTCGGGTGAAGGGATGATCCACGGATCTTCAGACATGGAGATCATATTAACCTGAACAGTGTTGGGTGGAGGAAGAGGAAAAATACCCATGAGGGCAGGATATTTGAAGAGACCCGACCCTACACTCTCGTAAGGCGTAGGAATTTGATCTATGTACGGAACGTTGTTCTCGGAAGAAGAAGTGAAGAAAAATAATTGATCAACAGTAACGACCCTTCCTTCATGTGGAAATCGCAAAACATGAAAGAGAGTGGACGGAATGCACAGCATGGCGTGATTCCAACTGTGACAGAGGAGAATATTGTAATTGATCTTGGCCTCAACTACTTATACCTAAACATTGACTGTTTTCACTTCTAAAGTAATTAGTAAACTAGCGAGAATACCAATAGGTTTAGATTCCCTTCCATCAAATGCTTCTAGAGCATTTGGAGATGAATTCAGAGCTGGAGAACCGATAGCTTTCCAACAGGCAGATGACATGACTCACATAGACACACCCTCGTCCATGACCACTCGATGGATATTCAATCCATTAATCCCAACTTGGATGATGAGGGCAAGTTGGTGAGGGAGACGTGGGACGAAATTCTCCAGGTCGAAAGTGATAAGGCTTGAATCAGCAGGATCAATCCCACTGATGGCAGATAGCAAAGCCTTCCGTTGAGACGAACAACTCTGAAGTGCTTCTAATGCGGACATCATAGATGGCGCCTGAGCCAAATCCTCAACAATACTGTAATGTTGAGCAGAACGGGCGTTAGGATTGTAAGAAGAATTACGAAGTACACCTTTGGAAGGTGGTCGTACAACCGGCTCTATACTAGGCCTTTCAATCTAAAGAGGGCTAGAAGCAGGCAGAGGAGGAGGACCATCAATGACTCTTTCCCCACTAACTAACGGTTTGATATAATATTTCGACCGGGTAGCAATGGAAATAGATGCAGAACCATTCATCATCAAAACCTGAGAGCCAAATGGGGCAGAGCACTGAGGTTGCTCTACCAACTGAGTCTGCTGTGATGAAAATGGTTCTTTGAGAACGGTCGAAGTTCCTTGGGTGGCTTTGAGAAATCGACTCACTTCAGCCTGTCGAGGACAGTCCTTGGTGTAGTGCTCTTCGTCACAAATCAAGCAAGGATACTTTGGTTTACGCTGTGAACCATCATCAACACGAGATTTCTAAGAATCCTGTTTCAGGGTATCAGCTTTGGCCTTACCTTTACCCTTATTTTTACCTTTGGAAGTTTTATCCGGTGGATTGGCTTGAAAGGAATTCACTTCCGCGATTTTACCAGAATTCAAGGTTGGCTGAGAAGCAGTATCATTGGAAGGAGTAGATTTTTGCTTCCCAGGATTCGGAGGAGAAGACTTCTGAGAAGTCTGAGACACAGAACCGATGATATCGTCGACGGATGGCATCGTCGGTGCTTTGGAAGTTCCAGGTCTAGGAGCATCAGGCAATATATCGTACAACGTGCTGGATTGAGAGTACAGAAGATCAAGGTACTAGGCACGAGAAATGGCTTGTTCCTCAGTAACGCATGCCCCCATTGCAATGTCCTTAGCAATCAGAGCAACGAAGGAGGTAGTAAACCAATTAGTTAGGAGCTGATCAGGGATTTTGAACTTGATCAAGTGACAACGATGCCTCCATTCATGAATATGATCAGAGATACAAGTAGCTCGATCTTGCTTCAAGGATGTGAGGAGGTGCATCCCGGTTTCATACCGAACTGGAAACTAAAAGTGCATGAGAAACACCATGGCTAAAGAATTGAAATCTTAGAAGACACCACAAGATAACTTGATGTACCACTTGGCAGCGGCACCAGTAAGAGTCTGTTGGAAAATATGGATTCGGATAGAATCATCAACCCAAGAGTTAGAGGAACACCAAATATGGTAGGTCATAACATGCGCTTGGGGGTCTTCTCTGGACTTGCCCTAAAACTTGGGAAAATCGCAAGGAATTTTGGTTGGAAGTGGAGGCTAATACAGGTTATGAAGGATCAGATCGTTCATCAACTTTGACACATCAGGAAGCTCCAACGTAGCGAGAAAGGAAATTGAGGATTAAATGGCATTGCAGGTCTTTGATAAATACCAGTGTTAGCATTCCACCCAGGTTGAGAGAAATTCTACCCCTATATGTTTTTTCTCAGAGGATTCTGTCCATAGGGGTTATAAGCCTGATAGTTCTGCCCATACTAGGGTTGAGGACCAAGATATTGATTCTGAGCATACCACTGAGGTCCTTTCTGAGCAACATATAGATTTTGTTGTGGAATGTAAGCATTGCCTTGAGGTGGATTATACACCATCTAGGATTGATTTTGAGGGTAATAAGTGAAACTTTGGGGCGCACTATATACCGCCTGAGATTGACCTTGAGGAGGGTAAGTAGCACCTTGAGGTTGAGCAGGTTGTCCCTGCGGAGCAGGTTGAACGGGTTGAACCAGTTACTGAGCAGGTTGAACCGACTGCTAAGCAGGTTGAACAGGTTGAACCGACTGTTGAGCACGTTGAACCAGCTGCTGAGCAGGTTGAACAGGTTGAAACGGCTGCTGAGCAGGTTGAACCAGTTGCTGAACAAGTTGGCCTGGATACTGAGGGCCGCCGAGTTGCCCTTGTGGAAGAGGTTGGCCTGATGGTTGGGATGGGCCAGGTTTCCCCTGAAAACCAAGTTGACCTGGTGCAAGACCGTAGGGTTTTCCTTGTTGTACAAAAGCTTGACCTTTCTGAATGTAAGGTTGTTGTTGCAGCACAAAAGGCTATCTTTGTGGTAGATACATTTTCCCCCTGGGAACATAATATGCTTCCTGTTGGAATTGAGGTTGAATAGAAGGACCGAAGGGTTTCCCTTGTTGGGCCGAAGGTTGTCCCTGTAAGGGTTTTCCTTGCAGACCGTAAGGTTGTCCCTGTGGACCAAAGGGTTTTCCCTATGGACCAAAGGGTTGTCCCTACTGGACCGAAGGTTGTCCCAGCAAGGGTTGTCCTTGCAGGCCCGAGGTTTTTCCCTGTACAAATGGTCCTTGATGAGAAACGTTCTGATAGGGATCAGCCAGAGGAAAATAAACAGCTTGATTGGGATCAATCGGAGGCATATATACAGGATTACTGTAGACATCATAATGATGTGGAGGATTGCCAGGAGCTTGCGGCTGCTGAGAACCCTGAGGTGTTGAATTTTTTGTTGATCATCCGGAGAGGGAGCATATCGTCACTGAATATCTAACAGATAGTCATCAAAAGTATAAGTAGAAACCATAGGTGTGGTAGAAGTAGACGTGAAGTTGTGATCTACTCGCGGTAGACCTAACCGGTATCATAGGATCAATAAAGATGGACCTGTGAACAGTAGCAGACCCTAAAGACTAGGTCATACTAATAACTGGTGCAGATGAAGCCACCCAAACGGTGGGTGGGACCGGGATAGATGTAACAATGGCCGATGAGATGGGTGTCGAATTCGGCATTCCTAATGTAGGAAAAACCGAGCTTCCTGTGGGAACCACTGCACTGGACTATGTCATGGACGCAACAACAGAAATGATCTGACCCAAAGTACGATAACCAGGTGGAAGAGACACCGATTGAGGGGAGGTTTGATTGGATACATACAGAAAAAATTCTGGGAAAAGTTGATATTCTCTAGTAGAAATATGCAGCTCTTCACTGCCAACAGGACTCGAAGAATCCATATCTAACGAGGTTGAAAGATCTTCGAAAAGATGACGAGGACTAGTAGGTAAATCAGTGGCTAATAATGGTGATCTTGAAGTAAGAGGATGGAATTCTTCCTCGCTCCCAAAACTAGTCTAAGCACCCTGAGGTGGCCAATTGAAATCAACCGACCCTTAGAGAGGAGACCAGGTAGCAAGAGGCAAGATACTCGGGAGGATAGGTTGCAAAGACTCGATAGACCTAGTGGAATGAGGGGTTTCTAAAGAAACGTCAGGAAAGGACTACCACTAGGAGGCAATGAAGAAGATGACGAAACTGGTGGTTCTGCCACTGTGACAATGTTCAAAAACAGGAAAAAAACGAGATAGCCTATTCGAGGCTTCAAGATCAAACACTAAGGAACTACTAAAACAAGCCAAGAAAAAATATTTAACGGGCATGTGATCGTAGGCAGTTAATTTTACGACATTGAAATGGAACTTTGTTGTTTCATGTTTTAAGAGTCGAGAAATAGACAAAAGATGACTCTAGTCACTTTCAATTTGAACGAGTGTGAAGACAAGTGCTCGATGATCTTTTCACTTTTAGAGAGTCACGAAAAGATCAAAATGACTACTCAGGTAATCTAAGCAAGAGGGTGTACCAAGTTTCCGTGAACTTCCATATACACCTTAGTGATCAAATGAAAGAGAAATGACCAAGGATTTGACATACGTGCAGGTAGTCTCCTCGAATGTTGTGTTTGGTGTATCACAGTTACAGGGCGGTAGACTCGGCTTCCTATGGATAAAGGT
This sequence comes from Pinus albicaulis, assembly GCA_034641835.2. Classification (NCBI taxonomy): domain Eukaryota; kingdom Viridiplantae; phylum Streptophyta; class Pinopsida; order Pinales; family Pinaceae; genus Pinus; species Pinus albicaulis. Next base: position 295,623,645 of record CM076580.1, on the reverse strand, counting down.
TTGCAACCTATGAGGGTCTCCCTTTATATACGTGACGGTATGGGGAGCACAAGTTCGTACTAGTGTTGTCTAATGCCGGGTGGCGAACGACAACTACTAGGTTTAATGATGCCAGAACACGTCACTAGCCTAGACCTCTAAAATATGTGTTAGGTTTCAATGCTTCCTTAGGTTGATTGAACTCATTTTAAGGTTGATCTTGAATTAATGTTTCGATTTCAAGGCCTTACCGAATGTGATCTCGAATTCCTAAATGCACACTACATGCAAAAGAACATCATTTCCATTCAATGAATGCTAGCTAAGATAAGGATATGAATCTATGACAAAGCAACAATCAATTGAAACACAAGAAGAATTTCACTAATGCATCTAATACAACCAAATGAGAAAATAAAAAACTATTTCCTAATTCACTAAGAGCTAGTTATGCAAAAGAACATTTTCATTTTCAATTTAAGCGAAAGAATGCAATTTTTTGTTCTTTAGATGAATGAAGCACACAATGCACTATTACACTAAAAAGTAAAACAAGCACTAGTTTTGAGCACTACAAATGTAAATATCTAAAACGAATAAATCAAATGCAATAAAAACATAAAACGCACTCAAAATAAGGATGCACTCTTCCAAGCAAATGAAGGCCTTTCGAAACGAACCAACGAACAATGTGATCTATGCTCGAAGTGACAAAATGGAGATTCAAACGAAAACAAAAGTGATCATCCAACAAACCAAAGACATGAAGAATTGATAAATACTAACACAATCAGTCAGCGAATTGAAATGACAAAGATCAAAGTGACTTGAACTAAACTCAGAAGGTTCAGTGAGGAGAGGGTTGAAAAAATAGCACAAGGCACCTAGAAACCCTAGGGCTACAAATTCCATTGATAATATGATGGACAAACAGCAGAGAATACCGAGACTACAGAGTCAAAACAATCTCAATAGACCAATTTCAAGGCACAAAACCACTCCAGAGCCAACAACTACTAACAAAAACTCAGCAAAAAGGTCAAATAAAACCCTACAAAATTCGACACGACTGTTTAGCTGTAATCCGCGCTAAACAAGGGTTGGTGCACTTGTGACAAAAGCAACATGCGCCAATCGGCACAACTGTTCAAGGAAAAATCGTTCCAAGTCAAAAAACCATGGGAAAAAATAAAACCACTGAGCAGAGGTCAGACTTGACACTCTGGAACTGAACAGGATGGTTGGAAATAGTCAGGCAAGTCAAGCAAAGCAGAAAAACAATTAAACGACCAAAGTCGGCTCGACAAGCCAAACGCTCAACAAACAACGAGACGAAAAACACACATTGATCTCTAGCAGATTCACCAACTTGTTATGTAGGTAAATCCCCTCTATGGACAGAGGTGATCCCTCTAGCCCTAGGGTGGGTCTAGCAGCAAGAGGACATGCTAATGTGTCGATTCCTAGTCAATGGATGAAATTTGTCGGGATAGATATCCTACCTTAGATCCAACGCAGTCGTCGTAGCTGTGGAAACAATCTCCTGATCTTCGTCCCAACACGTCGTGATCCTTCAACAATGGTACTTGGGTGCCTGCACAAAGATCAAAGGAAAAAAGTAACATACAAGACAATATTTGCATTCATAACTAGCTAATTAGTCAAGGAGAATTAAACGTATTGCGAAGGATAAATCACATCAACATAAAATGAGAACCAAAACATCAGTCATGTATTCAATTAAGAGAAAGAAAGAGATTACAATTAGAGCCTTGACATCGCAGCCTCCTTCAGTGGGTCTAGTCAAAACGCGTCTCGAGCATTCATCGAGGGATTTGGACGTGGCGAGGCAATAAGCCTAGGCTCTCTCTCGACAAGGCTCTCTCTCTCTGCTCTATCTCATACCAACTATATCAGACTGTTTCATTTGTTCTCCAAAATGTTCAGCATTTCCTATTCAGCTAGCTGCATCTATGTGAGAGAGATGTATTTATAGAAGGAGAGAAGGAGGTTGGGATCGCTCATATGATGGAAGGGAGGCATTATCCTTTGGGAGGTTGCCCCAAAAGGAGGAAACAAGAAGCTAAAGGAAGGCGCTCGACGTTATTCAGTCAAACAACCCAAGCTGACTCACTCACGAAGTAGTTAGCAATGGAAACATTGCTTCTATATTTAAAAAACATTCCAAAAACAGCTCAGTGCAGGCAGTCCACTGAGACAGAGCGCCAATGGGAATGGGGCCCAGTGCTAATTTCTCTTATTGGCACGAGGCCATAACCGCTTGCCAGCGCCGACCCAACTTCATGTGTTTTTGATGGTCTGCCCCAGGAATAGTCAATGAAGGAAATGTTCTCCTCATGGCAAGGGATGCAATGACACTTTTTGCAAGGCATGACACTTCATATAAGTCACATAAATGGTCCTCCAATGTGTGGGATGGGGATTGCGAGGATGGTGACAAAATGTTGTGTAACAATAGGATATTTCTAAACCATGCCATTGCTCTTGGTCTCATATGCTTATGCAAAACTAAACAATTTAAGACATGCTTATAAATGACATTCTTAACAAATATTTAGGACCAATTTCCACATCCATCATTAATGCAAGAATCAAGTAGTCCTTGCTTCACCATGTTTATATAATTAGGTTTCAATTGTCTTCAAACTTTTTAGGTCACCTTGAAAATCTTCCCGTTGCATTACCTCTTCACTTTCTAATACATAGGCATAAAATTGAATAAAATAAAGTAGACAACTGGAGGCCCTATGCCTGAGTGAGAGGTTTTCTGATGACATATCATACACATAATGTGAGAGAATAAGCAAGGTATATGGATCACCTATATGGAAAATAATTTAGGGGATATTTTCTTATAACCAACAAGCCTCTTATCATAATCTTATTCTCCAATTGTAGATAATTATATTGCATTCAAATCACCTACTAGTTTTGCATGCAAGGAAGCAACAAGAATTTAGGTCAGAAATGAATAACATACTTTCACAATATAACGAATGAATAAAAAAATAGAGTCACTATAAACTGAGGTCATGGGACATTAAATAATGTCAAACTTTGGTTAACCAAAACCAAACAAGAACCATTATCTTACAGTCAAGGCCAAGGAAGGGTCAACTTTTGAAATCCCTTTCAGGATATCACAAATAGCCACTCGGATATCCAATGTGGACAAATTTATCAATGAACTAAACATACTTAGCATTTTAATAACATTTTTTCACCCATAGTTGGCAAAACCTCTTTCAGAACACACAAAATTTCCATGAAATGCTATGCAAATCACATTAACTACAATATGTTAATAATTGTCAATTATGGCACATTAATAAATATAAAATCTAAAATACAGCTGCCATATTTGTAAATTATTTTTTTCCATGCACTTTAATCACCATTCTTGCTAACTTTTTTTAATATCAATGAATGGTAACAAAGAATCAACAAATTGATTCTATACTTTTGAACGTGTTAAATATTTTCCTAACAATTTAAAATTTCTTAGCTCGCGCTTCCCAAGACCTGTGATGCATTTCCTGATAATTGAAAACATTTACAATGGCAAAACTAATTTATGTGGTAAAAAATAGTTCCAAATGAGCTATGATTCTTCCATAATCGAGAATCATTTTACCTCATTAGTCATCCCAATTCTACATTAGTACAAAATTTCAACTAGTGCAGTCTTGAACTATGACACTAGCAAATATATTATACATGGAATATAAATCAATCCATAAACATAATATTTAAAGTGACCACAAATAAATTGTAACCTACATATTATTTACCAAGAGAAGAATTTCAAAGTTTCAAATTTAAATGGCTAACCAAAATTAATAGCAGATTATGCTAACCCATATGGAATCCAAAATAGGTTTTAGACTTGACTGAACACCATTACATGGTATATGATAATAATGTCAAAAAATGCACAATGCATAGCACAATGTTCTTTTCTCAAATGTTAGATGGAATTTTAGAGTAAATTATAAAAGATAAGCAATATATAGAATAAATATTGGAAGCAAATGTCCTCATGTCGTACTTGAGACCATTTAAACATTGAAGTGGAAAATAGGGATTTGGCCCTGGCTGAACCTGCATGGCATGGTCTTCATCCTGTGAACTCTTCAATGTTATAAATGTTTCCAAGTTATCAATCACCATTGTTTATAAAAAAATTGTAAGCATTCAAAAATCTCATTATTGATCTTATAAAAATGTTTTCTACCAAAAAGATTGCTCATAATCCCGCTGCAAAATTACTTGCTTTTGAAGGACATACAAAAACCAATTACCTTATCTAAAGTTTCTGCTCTTAGTGATTCAACGTTCATAGGAGATTGGAAATATGACAGTGTATCCTTTGAGTCTTCATGTCGCTTTGTGGGATTTTGAGGTTCCAACACCTATTTTGCAGCAGGAAGTTCATCATAATCTTTAATCTATCAACAATGCCAATCAAAATAATTAAAATGATATTGATCTGTAAGAGAGAGAGATAAAGAAATTCCAGTACTAATTTTATGAACAATTTAAGGAGACAATCTTTTGCGAAAACAAAGTAGTTTCAATCCTAAAATGAGACTCATAAAAAAAAATATATTCCATACCAAAGAAGCCTCAACTTTCAAGTCCTCCATGTCAAATTTGCAGCCACTAATCCCTCGCTTGTACTCATTCTAAATAGTAAATTCATGTCAAAATCGATAAATTTTAACAAGCTGCATTGCATTAAATGTCTATAAACTCTATATTTCTTGCTCTACAACCTCATATTCTCATTGCCAATGCCTGCATATTGCTAGTGTCTCAATAAGGAAACAGTGTATCCTAAATTGAAAAAATCACATAGACAATAGTTCGGGAAGGTAGCAAAAAATAGGCAATACATATAGTATTTAAAATATGATTAGTGATTAATTACAACACCGTGGCATAGGAACAATTCAAGATCAAAATAATTTGATATCTTTCAAATGATGTTGAATCTTACTCACGAATACTTCTCATATGTTAAACTAATCTCACTTGGATTTGTGGCTCAAAACCACTCGAAAGTAGTATGTAAGGCTTATTGTCCACAAGAATGTGACTAAATTTTGATGCAGTTCAAGGCTTGGTTACAAACTTACAACATACAAGCAATGCTGCAAACATCACGTTAGTGAATGTATTTCCAAGGGTCTAGAGACAAGCTTATTGGGAACATCATGGAAAACATTGGAAAACTTTGAAAAAATACAAAAATAAGCATTTTTGTCAAATTTCTAAACATCTAGATTCTAAAGTAACAATCTCCCTAAATCCCTTTTATGGGAAAATGTGATAGTGAGTAGCTCCTTTTTCCTCAATCCCCTGCTTTCCCTATTGAAAGTGTGAAAAAATCCAAACTCTTGCCTTAGTACTTATTTTCTATTTTCTAGTGATATTTTTCCAATATATTTCAATATTTTCAAAATTTCAAAAAATCACGACCTTTTACAACAACAATATCTTCTTCTTTTTTCTCTTCTGTTAGCTAGACCCACGAGATTTTGAACCAACAGCCTTCACACAACGAGTGCCTTAATAGTATTCTTTATTGCGAGATGTTCTATCCTTTGTGGGATTTACAGGGATAATATCACTAAGCTGAGAGAATCACAGTATATCACAATGTTGGTGATAGAGCTTGTCAATACTTGCAACATTGGTTACAAGTGATTTTTGCAAGACACTTCCTATAAGTAATTTCCTAAGATCTAAAATTAATTAAATTACTTCAAATTAATTATCAATTGATTGCTTAAAATTAATTATCAATTGTTTTCTTACTATTTACCATTTACCCAAAGCAGTTATAGGTAATTTATTTATTAAATAGGTCCTATTTGTGATTGATTTTATTATGCTTTCTTGGAATTCATAGCTATTAATATTGTATAATAAAATATCAAGAACCCTTAATTAGGAAGATAAAAAAATATCCAAATGTTATCTTTGAGTGATGAATTTATCTAATTATTTAAACTTCCAAATGCAAGTTTGGTTATACAATCCAATAAAAAAAAAGTGTTTCTATGTTCCTTAATACAGTGCAATGGAGAATGGACGAGTCAATTTGAATTTGAAAGCCTTCAAATATGACCATAGTACAAAAAAACCATGCCATGTAAACAAAATTCCTCACTAGAAACTCAAAAATATTGCCATGTTCAAATTTGCAACAAGATATAAACGTCCCTTTCTGCTTGTCATTATAGAATAGGGAAGTAATTCCTTTCATAGCATTTCTGATTGCATTGTCATGTTGAGAATGTTACGAAACCAACTCCAAAAATAGAATAAAAGAGAGATTAACGCCTTAGAAATAACCACTTCGAGGGGGAAACCTCCTTTACATTACATGAATGAACAATTCTTGGATGATTCAAATGAAAAAACATCCTTTCTATATATAGGATTCCATGGGGTCAAATTATAATCCTAGCCGACCTAACAATAATAATCTAAGGGCCAACAATAGCAATAGTGGGGTTTTATGGGGCACAATAATAACAATATGGGGACTACAGGGGTACAATAATAATAATAAGGTGGCTACACTACAACAATAAGGAACTACGCTACAACAATAAGGGACTACACTAGTAATATAGGGACCTAACATGCCCCTCTCCTTCAAAAAATTGTTGTCCTCAACGCTTGAGTAGCTATAGATGCTTTTGTATAAAATTCTCATCCTCCCATGTGTAATCTTCAGTGGGTAAGTTGTTCCACTTGATGAGATACTCTGAAATTGATCGATTTCATAGCTATCAAGTTCTTGTTTCCATGACTGCTTCAGGTTCCAATATAATTTTTCCTTCCTCATCAAGTTCTGGAAATATTGTTTGAACTGGAAGTTTTTCACCTATAACCTTCTTTAAGCATGAAACATGGAAAAATGGGTGCACTCAAAAAGAAGTAGGAAGCTCCAATTTGTATGCCATCATACCAATCTTTTGCAACAACTTGTAAGAACCATAGTACTTTGGCGATAATTTATTATCCTTCTTAGCTTGCTTGAGTGAATGGTTTTAGCCGTAAAAATACCCAGTCTCCTACATCAAAACTTCTCTTGCTGCGATGCTCATATGCTTGTTGTTTCATTCGATTTTGTGCCAAATTTAGGTTATCCTTTAAGAGTTGGAGAACTTTTTGTTGATGCTCGATGTGATCTTCCACTGCTTGAACCTTAGAATTTTCTCTTAAATATGATGTGATGGACGATGGATGATATCCATAAAGTGCCATAAATGGGGTCATTTTTATTGCAGTATGGAAGGAAGTGTTATACCACCATTCAGCAAAAGGTAACCACTTGACCCATTGTGTTTTTTTATCAGATACAAAACAACAAAGATATCCTTCCAAACATTTGTTCACTATCTCAGTTTTCCCATCAGATTGAGGATGATAAAATGAGATATGGGCTAGTTGAGTACCCAAACAAGAAAATAATCCCGTCCAAAAATTTCCAATGAAAATGGGATCTCTGTCGCTTACAATAATCTTTGGGTTTCCATGTAGCTTTTGAATTGTTTCCATAAATTTTGTAGCAACTGTACTTTCTTTAAATGGATGAGATAATGCACAAACGTGTGCATACTTGGTAAGGTTATCAACTACCACCATGATGACACTCTTTCCTTCGAACTTAGGTAAACCTGTGATAAAATCCATTGAAACCTCCTCCCAACGTTGACTTGGAATGGGTAAAGGTTGTAGCAAACCCGAGGTCTTAATCGTCTCAACTTTATTTTGCTGGCAAAGCAAACATTCTGCCACAAAATTTTGAATATCAAATTTAAGGCCATCCCAAAAAAATTATTTCTTCACTCTGTGGTAAGTTTTTAAAAATCTCGAGTGTCCTCCAATAGGATAGGTGTGCAATTCCAAAATAATCTTTTGTTTTAGTTGGGAATTCTTACAAAGATATAAGCAATATTTGTACCATAAGGAATCATTTTTCCAACTAAATGTATCAAATGTATTGGGTACTTGTTGCAACTTTTGAATGAGTGTCCACACTTCTTCGTCATTCTTCCATTCCTCCCTTGCTTCGGTTATCCAATCAGGATGGATAATAGAAATGGCACAAAGCAATGCTTCCACCTCCTCATCCTTTCTTGAGAGTGCATCTGCAACAACATTTAGCTTCCCTTTTTTGTAGATGATTTAAAATTCATAACCCAACATTTTTTTGATCCATTTTTGTTGCTCTTCTAAAGTTTTTTTTTGTTCCAAAAATTATTTAAGACTAGCATGATCAGTTTTTACCTTGAAGTGTCTTCCCATTAGGTAAGGTTGTTATTTTTGTAGTTCATGTAGTATTTCCAACATTTCCTTCTCATAAATAGCTTTCTGTAAATACTTTCCTTTGATTGGACAACTTTCAAAAGCAATGGGCCTTCCTTCTTGCATTAAAACAACACCAATTCTGTTTCCTAAGGCATCACATTCCACAATAAATGTTTTTGTGAAGTCTGGCGTAGCTAAAAGCAGTGTTAGGAACATTGCCTCTTTAAGATGTTCAAAGGCCTTATTTGCTTCAGGAGTCTATGAAATTTCATCTTTCTTCAATAGTGTTGTTAGAGGTTCTGCTATTCTCCCATAATTCTTAACAAACTTGCGATAATACCATGTTAACCCAATAAATCCTCGCAATTGCTTTATGGTTGTGGGGACTTTCCATTCCTTAATGGATTTAATTTTGTTAGGGTCTACCTTAACACTTTCCTGAGATACAATATAACCCATATATTCCACCTCTTGTACTCCAAAGAAACATTTGGAGGTTTTTTCATATAGTTGTTTCTCCTCCAATAGTTTGAGTACCTTGTCAACATGCTGAACATGATCCTTCCAAGACCTGTTGTAGATTAGTATATCATCAGAAAATACTAACACAAATTTTCTAAGGGTTTAAAAATGGAATTCATCAACCCTTGAAATGTATAAGGTGCATTGGTAAGGCCAAAAGGCATGACCAAAATTCACAATGACCCTCATGAGTTCGAAATGTTGTTTTCAGAATATCTTTAGTATTCATTCAAATTTGATGATATCCTGAGCGAAGATCCAACTTGGTAAAATAAATTTCTCCATGTAATTCATCCAATAATTCATCAATAATATGAATGGGAAATTTATCTTTAATAGTGAGCTTATTTAGCTCCCTATAATCTGGACACATGCACCATGATCCATCCTTCTTGTGCACCAATACTACTGGAGAAGAGAAAGAACTTTGACTAGGTTGAATTATATCATCCTCTAACATTTCTGCAATCATACGTTCAATTTCGCTCTTTTGGAAATAAGGATATATGTAAGGCCTGATGTTTAGAGGAACACTTCTTGGAATCAAATGAATATCATGATCATGATCACGAATAGGTGGGAGTCCTTTGGGAATTCCAAACACCTTGGAATGATTGTCCAAGAATTTTTGGAGATCTGGAGAAATAGATGATTTTGATGTTGGAACTTCTAGTGAGAATAATTGTGCAATTATGCCTCATTGTTCTTTCTTCAAAAGATTTGTTATGACATTAGAGCTTATTATCTTTCCCGGCTTCCCTGCAATACCTTGTAATTCAACTTCCTTTCCTTCCAAAAAAAAATCAAGAAATTTTCTTGAAAATTAAAAGCTACCATCCCCAAATATTGTAACCATTGTACTCCTAGTACAACATCAACACCTCCCATTGGAATGGAAAGAATTGGAATATTCAATACATATTCCCCCATAGTTAGCTTGATATTATGGAATTTTCCAGAGCAATTTATAGTCCCTCCATTTGTAACCATCACTTGACACTCTAGTGCTGGGTATAGGAAGAAATTCAATTCCTTGGCTACCTTACAATGAATAAACTTATGGGCACTACCTGAATCAATCAACATTATTACCTTTTTCTTCTTGATATTTCCTTCTATCTTTAGAGTTTTAGGAGTGGTAATTCCTGCCATTGCATTACAGGATATCATCGGACTCATTTCTTCTTTCTCTAGGGTTGGTTCCTGGTGTATATCCTCTTCTTTTGAAGTTTCTTGTTTATTTTCTTCCTCCTCTTCACAATCTATGTAAAATAATTTCTTCTCAGCACACTTATGCCCTTTAGTGTATTAGCTATCACAACTGTAACAAAGCCCTTTTGGTATTTTTTCTTCCAATTGTTGTGGTGTCAACCTTGTAGGTTGTGGAAGTCTAGGAGTAGCAACACTTCCATCTTTATAGATGTTAGTGTTAGGCTTCCTTGTCACCATAAATTCACTTTCAATATTTCTTTCCAAACTGAATGCCTTCTCCAATGAATCAGGTTCCCAAAGGCGAACCTCATGTTGGATGCTATCCTTTAAAGTCCCTATGAAAACATCAATCATGTGTTCCTCTCGAATATCAGTTACCCTTATATTCAATTTTTGGAAGTCCTCAACGTGCTCCACCATTGAACCCTTTTGTTTGAGATTTATCAATTGGCTAAAGAAGATGTTTCTCTTTGTATCATCATGATGTGTTATCATTTCCTCCGTAAAAATTGGCCAAGTGACAATTTTTTTATGAGAGCAAAGCCATCGATACCATACAAATGTATTTTGTTCTAAATGTAAAGTTGCAATGTGTACCTTTTTTATGTTTTGCACATTATGGAGAACAAAATATTGCTCCATCTGTAGTATCCATGTTACGGGATCCTTTCCATCAAACTTCCTCATATCCATATTTGGAATATGGTGGGTCTTCAATCCAACATTAGAGTTTATGAAATCACGATTAACATTTATTTTGTTCTCATCATGAGTTTCCTGTACTACCTTTTCGCCATTAGGAATCATTTCTTGTATCAACTTTGTGAAACCTTCATTCTAACCTTCCATGTCTGCTTTTATATCATTCTTCATGTCTTCCATGTTAGCTTCCATGCCATCCATGCCATCCATCTTAGATTCCACGCCTTTCTTCAAACCATCCATATTAGCTTCCATGCCTTTCTTAAAACCATCCATCTTGGCTTCACCGCCTTTCTTCAAAACTTCCATTCCATTTTTTGTTTCTCTTTGCGAGAGCGAAATTTGGTGTACTTGCTCTTGTAATTTTGATATATCATGTTGCACTTCTTCGTCTTCATGAGTCATAGTAGAGCCTTCTAAGGGCTTAATGGGTGTTGAAGTATTTTTAGGGGGCATTTTAGAACCCAATACTAATATCTATTCTTCAATATGCCCTTGAAATCACTTCAAAATGATTTTTCAAACAAGACTTATGCAATTTGAAAAAAGAAATACACACATTTTTCTTTCTTTTTAGGAGCTCTATACTGAAAATGATGTATCTATGTAATTTCAGATCCCTAAGATTCGGTCGTGTAATAGCCCTTTGAGTCTTATTTCCAATGCCACAGGTCTAACCTGATTTGGATTCTTCAAGAAAAAGTCCTTCCCAATCTCCCACAATGACCTAAATATGGATTGGTTCAGTAGAGAGAATTTGTAAGGTGTGCCTCGTGTCCATGTTTCCTCCTTCATCTCTGAAATTGATATACATAAAATTATATTTTGTTTACTTTCGGCCACTTTTTACAGAATTCTAATCCGATGCTCAGAGAGAGAGTTATGACGATTTTCCCAAGGTCACCTCTTTGAGATGAAATTCAGGAGCCTGCAAAAAACCTAACTTCCACAAATCATATCTCCGAAAATATTGCGAACCAAAATCTAAATTTTTTACACGAACTTCCTCAGGATTTCTTCGCAAATGGATTTTTTTTTAGCATCTGAACCTTCGTAGAAAAAAAGTTATATCGAAAATTCCACGATGACCTATTTGAAGCAGCGAAACCCTAGAATCCAAAGCTCTAATACCAAATGCTATGAAACCAGTTCCAAAAATAGAAGAAAAGAGAGATCAACACCTTAGGAATCAGCCACTTCGAGGGGTCAACCTCATTTACATTACATGAATGAACAATTATTGGATGATTCAAATGAAAAAACCTCCTTTCTATATATAGGAGTCCATGGGGTCACAATATAATCCTAGCCAACCTAAAAATAATAATCTAAGGGCCAACAATAGCAATATTGGGGTTTTATTGGGCACAATAATAACAATATGGGGACTAAAGGGGTACAACAATAAAAATAAGGGGGCTACACTAACACAATAAGGGATTACATTAGTAATATAGGACCTAAAAGAGAATCAAAAGCAACGGGCAAACATATTTCTCATGAACATATCAATATATTATAGGATGTAAAAAATGCCAAAAGAATAAGGTAAAATTATGGGAAAAAAAGGAGTTGAAACAAAGTGAAAATATTGTTAACATAACCGATTCACGGTGTCTAAATACTAACCACCTAAACAACCTATCTCTCCACTCCTTCCATATTCGCATGTTTTGACTGCATAAGAGAATGTTAAGACATAATTATAAGATAAGAAACAATAACAAGGAACAAACCTGAGATCTCTCTTCTTTCTCTCCATAAGGAATTTTATTTTTTCTTCTTTAAGATGCAGCCAATGAATCAATTTCCATAGTTTACAAATGAATAAGAAAGAAAATAAAATAAAATCTATTAGAAAAATAAAAGTAAGTCATTGAAGTCAGAATTCCATTTTCCACGCTTACTAAAGTCATTTATTTTTAACACCCTAAGGCGATCACCTAGTGGAGGTAAGTCATCCAGTAAGGTTCGAGCCACATACTCATTGGATCGAGCATGTTTGAAAAAGGAATTTTTCAAGAGCCTATCTACAAATGGTTGCTTTTTTGGATCCTTCACCAAGCACATAGCTATCATCTCCTTGAAAGCCTGAAATGACAAAACCATAAAAGTTATCACCTACTTAAAGAGTGGTAGCTATAACTTGTAACTAAAATACATAAAATTATTGATCCAACAGTAGTTGAGATCATTAGTATACCTTAATAAATATTTTATCCCTTTCATGGTCTAGACTAGGAGGCGCGTTCTGCAAAGTCATAAGCAAAACCTATAGCACACAACACAAAAGACTTAAACTGAATTTTAATAAAACCATGGTGGTGATTCATTGCAATAATAAGTTATTGTTATAGTTAACATGACCAGAGTAGCTTCTACCTTCATTAGAGGGTACTTGGAAAATGGAGCATGACCATATGCAAGCTCCAATTCTATAATTCCAATGGAGCATATATCAACCCTAAAGGAAAATCCATTTTTTCAGGAATGAAAAATATTTTCATACAACCTCAAACAGAAGCAGTGTCTACCGTAAGGCATTGCATGGAACACAAATGAAAAATAAAATTATACGCAACTCACTTGAAATCATAACCATGAAGTTGCTCCATAACTGCAGGCGCCATCATGTACAACATATACCCAAAAATAAAATGGATATTATAGTTTTCAGGTACAAATAAGCATTAGTGTTCATAAATTATAAGCAATGACTCTCAAAATAATATGTACTTAACACAACATTCTGTTGAATCCTCGAAAATCATTGCTTCAAACATTGGGGGAAAACCACCTGGTCCGGACCTTAGGACAGCTCCTTTTCCGTTTGGTGTGGTGGCTCCGACTGGATTTATAAGACCAGTTTCCTAATAATAAATGGATTGGTGATGGAGTGTTTGTGCAAGTGGATAAATGGAACTAACTAACTGAGCTAATCTATCTAACTTAATCTATAAATTTCAAATAATTCTAAAACTAACCCGGGTATTAATTATGAATACGACTTAAATATTGTTTCAATTAAACAAATAACCATGAAAATGTATTATTATTCAATAGAAAGATGCAATATCATATAATGATAACTCTGTTTAAGAAATTAAACAGAGCTAGAATAGCACATCGCACTCATAATTCTATATATCATTTGCACATACTATGATAGATGAATATTTCTATATCTTCAGAAATGATATGATAAAGAAATATTTGAGAAACAAGCATATATAAATGATAGCAAATTTAAAAGACAATACTTCATTACATAAAGAAAATAACAGTAAATCGATAGAAATACCAGATTCATTAAGATATTTTCTTGATGCAATTCGATATCCAGATCCTGTGGTTTAACTTAGAAAAATCTTCAAGGTACAAAAATGCAACTCTCAAAAATAATTCACCATGAAATCACAGAATGTGATCCTTTATAAAAAATAAAATAGTCAATGGAGTACATAAATGTATTATCTAAAGCCAGAATATTACAAATTCAAGACCCCTTTCTAAATGCTTGAAAGGGGTTTAAATAGGAAATTAACAAAACAAATTAACTATAACTTATGCTAGAAACTATCATTAGAGATCTGGGAAAAGACTTGTGATATCAAATAAAAAAGATTCATTGAATTTCTTTTGTATTCAATGTGTTGAGGTGGCAGATTTTAAGCATATCTTTAACTTCGATTGGATAACTCATCCTCGAATGCAACTGACTAGCGTATGTGGCATCGGATAGCTCTGGAATGTTGTAATTGATGGCATTAGAAAGGCATTTGATTGCCATCTGCTGACTATGTGGTTTAATAAAATATGTCCATAGGACATCCCATGTAATTTCCTGTATTTTGCTGATCTTTTGATTCTTGTTGATTAATTCCTGCTTCCATCTGGTATCAGTTTCTTTCACCCTTGGCAACTTACCTGGAGTACAATCTGAAATTAAATTAGTAGCATATAAAATATCATTAACTAATTGTGTCAGATTGTTCATTATGGCTGTAGCCCTTGATGTAGCACGTTCTTCTTTAATCAACTGTGTTTCCCATTCAGCAAACAAAATTTCTTTATGCCTTTCTTCGATCCTGGGAAGATTTGCACTCTTTCCTTGTTCTAAGTCCTGCCATGAAATAAATTCTGAAATCTTATCATCTGCATTTTCAAATTCAATTCTGGTGCTGACTGATTCATCGATAAGAGATGATGTTATTTCACATAAAGGTTCAGCTTGTGCAATTTTATGACACAGATCATCCAATTGTTGAGATAATAGCTTACTTGTTTCCAGAGCTTCTGTTCTAAATTGGTCAATTTTAGGATAATCCTTAAATTTATCCAATATTGTTTGAAATATTTTTTCTTTATCTTCTTTGGCAGTTTTCTCATTCTGTAGCAAGGTCTGTAATTTGGATACCTCTTAAGACAACTGTTGTTGTTTATTCAAAGCTTGCTGATCAAGCTTCTTCTTTTCAATACTCAGTTGTTCTTCCAATTGTTTGGCTCTGAGTCTTTCTTCTTCCAACTGCTGCTCCAACTGCAGTATCTTTTGTTGATCACCTGTTGTTTTCTCCTCTAGCAATGCTATCTGTAAGTCTTTTTGCTTTATCATTTGAGCGACTTCAGTAGCTTTATCTATAGTGGCTGCACTATAGGCACCTGCATATTGTGATAATTTGGTAATATCGTCTAAAGGACTTACCTCAGTATTCTTCCATACAACATTCATTAATTCAACTTGCGAAGTTGCAAGTGGTCCTTGATCAATCCTCCTTCTCTTTCTCTATTTTCTGACAACAGCCCTATGCTTAGGACTATAAAAGATATCCAGAGGAGGGATGTCTTCAAATCTCAGCACAATTTCTTTTGATGGATGTTCAGGAATGATCTCCATATCCTAAGTATTCAAATTATCAACTTGAGGATTGTTTTGTTCTCCTATTTGTTGAGAGAATTGTTCATACTATTGTAGCATATGGGGAGTAATAATCACTTCAGCATAATTTCCTTCTTTCTGCGTGGGCTTTTCTCTTTCAAGTTGATCATCGGGCTTATTACCTGTATATATTTCTACAGACTGCATATCAGTTTTGGTACCTGTATTCTCTTTTTCTTTCTGCACATCAGGCTCGCTACCTGTTCTTTCCTTCTCAGTCTGCATATCAATTTTGCTGGTAGACACTTCTTTTTCTGTTTTGTTGGTTGTATCTTTCTTTTTCTTTTGTTCTATTTCCATACTTTCATTTTCTTGTAAAGGAATCCTCAGCTGGTCAAGGGGAGCTTTCAGTAATCTTTGACTTCTGAATTGCATAAATTTATTCATATCTTCTTCTTGAAACTTAGATTTAGCTAAGTCATAAACTTGGGAAAAATTCTCAATTGAGACAAATAAATCATCAAATTTATCAGGCTCATGCTCAAACTTAGCAATTTGGACCAAAGTTGTGAAATAAAAAGCCACTTTATTTGGATCATATTGTCTGCCTGGAACGGTTGCAAGCTTAAGATTTATTATCTTAAGGGTTTCTTTTTCAGCATGCTTAAAATCATTAAGATTATAGGTTCCACAATGGAAAGGAAAGGTAGGCCACATCAATTTTTTGGAATTCTTTAAACACCTGGACATCCCTCTTTCTGTCAACTGGTAAGAAATTTCTTGAGCTAAAAGTTTATCAGGGACATATAGAGGTAAGACATCAGGTTCAACAATGCTTCCAAAAACCCTGATATAGGTAAACTTTTCTTCTCCAAACCAATTTCTGATTAGGGATATATCAAGCTTTGCCTTTTCAGAGAGCCAAGGAGGGAATTTGTTAAAAATGGTTTGATAGATAGGTAACATGAAGCCGTGGAAAATCCTATATACATGGTTCTTGAAATGAGCCTTCCACAAATGTTTATGGTAAATGTGAATCGGGACAGGTTCCTGTGAAGTCCATTTCCAACCCAAAATAGGGACTTCAGACTTAAAACATAAAGCATTTAAGATATAGGCACAGAAATGAAATGGTGGTGTATTTCCACTATTTTTATTCTTTCTATACTCCAGAATTCTATTAGCCATCTTATCAGAAAGAATAACTGACCAATCCATAATCTCAGAATTTATAGCAGCATGAATTAGGGGTACCATCTGAATTGAAAACCTTGCGAAATTATCATTCCCAAAAAGTCTACACATCATTGCAGCAGCATAGCAATATGGGGGTGCAAGAGAATCTACGGAATACATACCTGAGGTCTCATGTTTATGCTTTTCTGGAGCTCATCTCCATTCTTTAATTGGGTCTGATTCAATTTCATTACTTGAGGTAAAATCTTCTATGAAGACTTTGTTGTAGGTCTTTTGAGGATCTGGCAGATGGTACATTGCTTTGATGTCTTATGCTCTAAAAGACCCAAACATCTTTCCCCCAAATGTCATGAATTTTCTATTTGTGATGGTGGCATTTTCTATCACCCATCGTATTATGTCATAATATGGGAACACATTTGCCCGAGCTGCAATTCTATGAACAAAAGAATTTGCGAATTATTTAAGGGCATTGTCATCTGAACATGATTCTTCATTTGGCACTATTGCCTTTACCTCTGTAGCTGTAGGGTCTTCTTTTTCAAGAAAATTATAGACTTCTTCCCAGGAAAGCTTTCCGAAACCCTAGCATGTAGTATCTGTAACCATCTTGATTTTATCTAGTTTTTCTTTTGGCATTGTAATAGTGGCAGCAGTCTTTGAGGCAACAGCAGTTCTTGATTTCTTAAACTTCTTAGACATCTTCTTCGTCTGGTATTGTTTCACTAGTTCAGCGAACAAAAGGGTTGGATGTTCTATAGCTCTATAAATGACACAAACCTTTTAGACGCAGGAAGAAATGAAGTTAGGACAACAACTATGCGAAAATATTTTTATTAATGATCCTAAATCAATTAACCACGTATTAAAAATGAATGCCTTAAAGAAAATTCACATTCACGCATTGATATGAGAATCAATTACCATAATTCGTTTGATTTTCCAATTAATGTTGCTCGTATAATCAGATATCGGCGATATTGAAATGTTAATGTAAAACTTTCCCTTTGAATTTTCCGATTGTGATTGACCGATAAATAATATATGTGCGGTGCAAAATAGTGATTAATAAAGACTGACAATTCATCGCATCGGAGTTTTTGAAAGGAAAACGAAAGACATCTCATATTTTCCGTCAATTTGCGATTAGCGATAAAGGTATATTGCATCTGATATTTCCAAAGGGATTAAGTTGTTCATCATTTTGACCGAAATGCGATTGCGATGATGGTGGGATCCATCGCATCAGAACTTTTATAAAACAAGTAATCTTTGCTTTTACAAAATGCGATTGTGATATGTTGTATCGCATCGGAGTTTATAAAAAATACCGAATGAAGGATAACCTTTTCAAAATGTGATTGCGATAAGTTACATCGCATCGGAGTTTTGCAAAACAAATGTGAAACCTTAAGACTCTACCGATTTGCGATTGCAATTTACTTCATCGCATCGGAATTTTTAACATGAATACTTTTACACTTTGTGCCAATGCGATATAAAACTTATGATTGATCGGATCAGAATAAATTCAATGTCACTTTTGTTCATCTGCATTTGATATATGCGATATGCGATGCATTACTTTTAAACAATGAATCTTTTTATTGTTCTATTTTATGATAATCGGATTTCCTCAAAGTTTTTTATTTCTATCTAAAAGAAAGGGGACCTATTTCAAAAATAAAATTTATTTTAAATTTTTGAAATGGGGAGGGTTGTTGTACCATACAACAATTGGCGATTCACTAGAAGAAATAGTTATCTCTGAAAAAATAAAATGAAAACTATATTTTTAGTAAGTAAAAATTTTTAAAGATAATGAAAACTATCTTAGAGAAATTTAAATAAAATCTAACTCTGAAAAAGAATAAAAAATCACTTACAATTTCTTTCTAATTCCTCAAAAATAAAAACATTTTTGGGTTTTCTCAAGCCTTGATTGGTTGATAATAATAAAGTAAGGGGCCTTTCCAATTTTAGTTTTTGTAATATACTCTATTGTCATAGGCATTGCCTCTGCTGCCCGCAAACGTTTATAGTCTCGACAGGGTTATCTTTTAACCATCAACTATTCATTGTCCCATCCAACTAAGATCATGACTCTTTAAAAGATAAATTCATAAGACATATTATCTCATGTTTTTCTCTTTTATTTTTTTTAATTTAAAAGCCATTGTTCTGGTTTGGTAGCCAGTTAATAAAAATGCCACTCACTAGTTGTAATTAAACTGAACAAGTTGGCTCGTGATGAGACCCCTTGTCTTATAATTATAAGCCATTACCCTGTTTTGGTATGCAGTGTTGGTAATGTCAGTTTTATTACTTCTTATGATCATGGTAAGTAGGCTCGTGATGAGACCCATTATCTCTTATTTTGACATATAATTTCTTAGAATTACATTCTAAAAAATCACAACCTTAATGGATGGGGTGAAATGATTTTTCTCCTTAAGAATCAGTGGACGACAATTTTTAGAGTTTTAAATGCCAAAGCTTGAAAAAGTCTTTACTTTTTATGGATAACCTTTCTCTGCTCAATAAACTTATAATGATTTACAATTTTCTCAAGGTTTCAAAATATTTTGCAAATGTTTAAACAAATTTTCAAAGTTTAATATTTTATTTTTAACTACCTAAAAATTGTAATCATTTCCTTAAAAATTCTTATTTGCATAAAATAAGTATTTATAATATTTTCTCGAAGATATTTTCAAATAATAAAAATCCAATTAAAGACTATTAACAACCTTATTTGTAAACAAACACACTTGCATAATGGAGTATGTACAAGTAAGAAGGGGTTACCTTCTTAAGAAAAGAATTTTTTCAAGACAAGCCCATTCACAGGAAGAGATTTTCTCTTTCCTGTTAAATCTTGCAATATGAACGTTGATGAGCTTATCTTTTCAGCAATCTGAAATGGTCCAAGCCACATTTTTTGAAATTTGGTATGCTTACCCTTATCTTCATGTGCTTTGTCCCATTTCAGAACAAGATCACCAGTTTGCAAAGTTTTGGATCCGGTAGAATTTTAATCAAAAGAAAATTTTATGAGTTGTTGATGTTTGGCATGAATAATTTTTGCTTTCTCTCTATCTTCTTCTAATTTAAGAATTTGATCAAATCTCAATTGAATAGATGATGAAGGATTCTCTTCAAGGAATTGAACTAGGGTTAAAGATGGAAGTATTAGGTTTGATGGTATTACAGCTTCATTTCCATAGACTAGATTAAAAGGTGAAGTACCTATTGAAACCTTATGAGTTATGCGATCAGCCCATAATGAAAAAATTAAATATTTATGCCAGTTATTTTGACTTTGATCAATTGTTCTTTTGATGATTTTGATAAGATTTTTATTTTTTGATTCATCTAAACCATTACCTTGTGGATAATAATTTGTTGAATATTTCAATTTGAAACCTCTTTTGATTGCAAATTCCATTATACTATTTCCAGAAAAATAAGATGCATTGTCAAAAACAAGAGCGATAGGTACACCAAACCTGGTAATGATGAATTGATCAATGAATTCAATGATTGCATCAGAATTGGCTACCTTTAAAGGAATTTCTTCTGCCCACTTTGTAAAGTAATCCGTTGTTGTAAGGATGTATCTGTGTTGCTTGGAAGAATGTGGAACAATTTCTCCAACAATATCAAGTCCCCATTGTTCAAATGGTTGCTCAATGTTTACTGGTTGTAAAGGAAAGGCTAGTTTCCTTTGTCTTCCACTAGAAGTTTGACAAATCTTGCATTTCCTTACATAATCATGTGCATCTCTGAACAAGGTAGGCCAATAGTAACTAGCATGGATTATTTTGTGAGCCATGGTATCACCTCCAAAATGTCCACCTACTGGTCCATCATGTAATTCCTGCAACACCTTGTGTGCTTCAGTATTTTCAAGACATATTAATAAAATTGAATCATAATTTCTTATGAATAACACATCATCAATGTTTGGCTTTTAATCTTAAAACACACTTGTTTTTATAGCTGAGATTAGAAGGAGCATACCCATTTTTCAAATAAAAGATCAGATCAGCATATTGAGATTCAGAATCTATAATACTTATCTGATTTACTTGACCAGTGTTATCTTGATCTTGATGTTCTGGTATGTTGGAAGCTCCAGCTAAAAATCTGCGAAAACCTTGTCCTCTAACAATTTTAGCTAGCTTAATATCAATATCATACTCCTATAGAGTTGTTACCCAATTAGCTCTCTTTTCTCCTACTTCCTTTTGTATTAACAATTGTCTCACTGCAGAGAATGGGACAATAATATTTGTATGTGTTTTTAGGAGAAAAGTTCTAAAATTTTTTATTGATTTAAATACAGAAAAGGCTTTTTTTTCTACATCGGAGTAGTTAAGTTCGGGTCCTTGCAGGTTTGAGCTAAAGAAAGAGATTGGTGCTTCCTCTTGTTGATCATTGGGTTGTGTCAAAACAGCAGCATAGGATGTTTCAGTAGCCAAAGTATACAGAATAAAATGTTTAGAAAAATCAGGAGTATTCAATGTAGGTGCATGTTTGATTGCATGTTTGATTGAATCAAAGGCTTATTTTTCTTTATGTAACCATTTGAAAACTGAATTTTTCTTAATCATATTCTGCAAAGGTAAAACTATTTGAGAAAAATCAGGAATAAATCTCTTGACAAAATTGATCTGTCCAAAAATGGATTGCATGGATTTCTTGTTATGTGGTAAAGAAATATCAGAAATTTCTTTTACTCTATCAGGATCAATATATATGCCATCTTTAGACACAAAAAATCCTAGGAGTTTTCCTTCATTGAGAGAAAAGAAGGATTTCTTTGGATTTAAAGAAATTCCAAGTCTTCTACATCGTTCAAATATCTGTTTCAAATCATGCAGATGATTAGCTCTTTTCTTTGAAAATATGGTTATTTCATCAAGATAAATAACAACTGATCTATTAATCAAACCCTTGAATGCTATATCCATGGCTCTCTGGAAAGTAGCTCCTGCATTTATCAAACCAAAAGGCATCTTTTGGTAGGCATAAGTTCCCCATTTGGTTTTGAAAGTAGTTTTCAGCCTATCATCTGGATGTACCAATATTTGGTTATAGCCTGAAAAACCATCAAGAAAAGACATGAGTTCAGAACCAGCTAATTTTTGAAGTATTTGTTCCATCGTTGGCAATGGGAAGTTATCCTTTTGACATGCCTTATTCAGATTTCTAAAATCAATATAGATTCTGATATCTCCATTCTTCTTCCTTATAGGAACCATGTTTGAGACCCAACTAGAATGTCTTATAGGAAAAATAATTTATGCCTTCAAAATTTTGTTCAATTCTGACTTTATTTGTCCTTCCAAATTGGGATGAATTTTTCTTAACTTCTTTTGTACTGGCTTTACATCGGAAAGCATTGGAATAGTATGTTGGATAACAGAAGTATCATAAGTTTTTAGATCCTCATAATTCCAAGCAAAGACATTTTTGTACTTATTCAGAAGTCTGATGAAATTTGTCCTTTCCTCTTATGTTAACTCGAGTCCTAAATTAACATTTTGTGGTTTAGACTCAGTACCAAGATTTACTAATTCAAACTTCAAAGTAGAACTTTGAAGTTTAGCATTAGTAACATTTTTGAATCTATCTTTGATATCATATAAGTCTTCAAGTTTGACTACAGATTTGGGAATATGATTTTCATCGTATTTTGATGTGTTTTGAAGATCGTGATCACTTTCATCAATTATTTGGCCATCATAAGATTTTTCTGAAGTCAGGAAATTTAAGATATCTTCATCATGATAAAATACTCTCCAATTGGTGACATTATCCGGCACAGAAGGTCTAAAGATTAATTCAACTGAAAACCTATCTGGACTATAATACTCAGCTGGGAGGAGCTTGGAAGCAACATTATCTAACAAATCAGCTGTTGAATTCTGGGTTCTAGGGATAGAAAAGATGTTGAATGCTAAAAATTGAGTGGTAAGATTTTGAACAAGGGATTTATAATGTTGAAGATGATCTGAAATACAATGGATAGTGTTTCTTACTTGTCTGATAACAATTTCAAAATCACCATACACTTTCAGGTACTTAACATTCAACCCTATTGCTTTATAAAGCCCTTGGATCAAGGCTTCATATTCTGCAGTGTTATTTGTACACTCAAATTCTAATCTACATGATAGCATAGTTTTTCCCCATATGGATCAGATAAAATGCATCCTGCTCCTGCACCATCATTGGATTTTGATCCATCAAAATACAAAGACCAAAATAAAGACTTATCTACAGGTTTATCTACAAATTGATCAGAAACATTAACAACTCTTGAAGAATCAGTTTGTGAAAAATTTTCAATTTGCGAAATAAAAGTATTTACAGAAAAAGGTGATTGCGGTGCTGTGAAATCTCCAAAAAATGATTCAGCAGAATAACCTCTGAGAATGTTGTTATTAAAAGCTACAGGTTCATTTGCTTGTTCAAATTCTGTTACAGTATGCATCATATGTTTTTCTTGCTCAACCTTGATTTGATTTGGTTTCCCTTTGTGAGGAAGCCACATGTGAGAATAATCAGTGGCGATATAACCATTAAGCTTTGCAGACCAATCCCTGCTTAATATTAGTCCATAAAACTCAGGAATATCTACAATTAGTATATCAATTCTCTGGACTATCCTGGGATCAGAGGCTAACCTAATGGTGACTGAATTAATTTCTCCAACAACTTTCACTTTAGTTCGATCTAATTGAACAATATGAACTGCATATTTCTGGAGTTCGATGTTTAATTTTGAGCAGACTGAAGTAGGCATTATGTTAGATGATGCTCCTGAATCTATCAAGTATTTATGCAAATTCTTGTTATATATTTCATAAGTCAAAAGAAAAGGAGGTGTCTGAGAATTTGATCTTTCTCCAATAAGAACAGTATCAGTAGCATCTACTTTATCTGGTGGCTTACCTGATCCTTTAGCTGCTTTGGCAACTACACCACTTGGTAGAGGAGAAATAGGTGTTGCATTTAATTCTTTCAATAACAACTTCTTTTGATGCTTAAGTTTGCTCAGTTCATGTAGAGAGATATTCGCTCTGGTTTTCTTCATGTCTTCAACAATTTTATAATCCATAGGATCTGATACCACCAGAGTCTTAGATGTTTTTGTAGGAGGATTAGAAGATGATGGTTGATTTTGAGTAGAAAAAGAGGAAGTTTTCTTTACAGGGGATTTGTCTTTAGTATTCGAAGTTGAACTTTTCTTCTTGAGAACTGTTTGGACAGGTTCTGCTGTATATTTACTTCTTGTACTTATTGGCATGGATTCTTGTTCTTTTTCACTGTCTGAATTAGGAAGAATGAAATCCCACATCCCATGTAATTTAGCTATTTCTTCTTCTTCATCTTCTTCAGATAATAGAGTTGTATCTTCTTCTTCATCTTCTTCTAGATCTAACTCTTCTTTGGATATTGAATTGGGTGGTTTAGATTCAGTTTTCTGATTCCTTTTGAAGTTCCTATAATATTGGTGGAATTTTTTGCTACTTTTTTTTTTTCGATCATTTCATTGGACAAAGTCTTCATAACTTTCTATAAGCCTTCCATGTCATAAGGATCCCTAGGTGTTTTCTTCTTTGAATCATCCTTAAAGCTGAATTTTTTTTATTTTTTGTCTTCAACAGCATTCTTCTTATCCAAAGCAATAATTCGTCTTTCAACTGCAATTGCTTCTTTCATGTTTTCAGCCAAAGTAGGTTTAGAAACTCTATCTACAAAAATTGCTATATTTGAAGGCAAAGTTGTTATATACCATTCACTTCAGACTTTCTCACTAGGTTTTGAGGTTGTAGGAATTTTATTCAAAAGTTTGTTGAATCAGGAATTAAAATCTTTAATGGGTTCTTTGGATTCTGCTCTCAAATTGGAGAGATCGTTAATTAGAGTTGCTATTGATCTATCATCTCCAAATTTGGTTAAGAAATTTTCCTGGAAAATATCCCAACTTGTAATAGTTCCCAATGGTAATGAAAAATACCAAGATCCTGCTGCTCCTTGTAAAGTATAAGGGAATAACCTAACCACAACATCTTCATGTTGTACTGCATTTAAATTTACAGATAACATAAAGTTATTAATGTGTTCTTCTACTTGTATACCAAGGTCAGGACTAAATTTTGGCAGCCATTTTTCAGGATGATCTGGAAAATCATGCAAAGGTGCAGGCATTTCAACAGCCCCTGGATTATTCCATGGTCTTTGTGCCATTGTTGTGATAACGGTTGAGGGACTTGAAGAGACAACTGGTGTTTGAGTAGAGGTTGTTGGAATAACTATACTCTTTTGGGTTTGAGTTTGGGAAGCAGCTGAGTGAGTTTGTGATGAATAAATAATATCACTACCTGATTCCGATGGTGTTTTTCTGGTTTTAACTTGACTAGGTAAAGGAAATTCCTTTGGAGGAATAACAAGTTTTTCACTTTGTGACCTAGTGAGAGGTTTGGAAGAAACGAATTGTGAAGTAACACTACCTTCGGATAATTCAGACTCTTATAACGGTAATGAGAACCTTTGTAATTTATGAATTAAAGCTTGTACTTCTGGGGACTCAAGAGGTTGATTGTCTGATAGATCTGAAGCTTTGGTAGTGGGTGTATTGATGTTCTTCTCAATTTCTGCCCTAGAGATTTGAGATGTAGAAGAAATTGAAGAAGGTGATGAGGGCGAATTGCTATTGGAATGGACTATAGATTTGGATTTACTTGCCATTCATAGCTTAGGCCCTCCTTCTAGAACAAAAAATGTTGAAGCCTCGAAAATCGTTGCTTCAAACATTGGGGGAAAACCACCCGGTCCGGACCTTAGGACAGCTCCTTTTCTGTTTGGTGTGGTGGCTCCGAATGGATTTATAGGGCCATTTTCCTATTAATAAATGGATTGGTAATGGAGTGTTTGTGCAAGTGGATAAATGGAACTAAATAACTGAGCTAATCTATCTAACTTAATCTATAAATTTCAAATAATTCTAAAACTAACCCGGGTATTAAATATGAATACGTCTTAAAGATTGTTTCAATTAAACAAATAACCATGAAAATGTATTATTATTCAATAGAAATATGCAGTATCATATAATGATAACTCTGTTTAAGAAATTAAATAGAGCTATAATAGCACATCGCATTCATAATTCTATATATCATTTACACATACTGTGATAGATGAATATTTCTATATCTTCAGAAATGATATGATAAAGAAATATTTGAGAAACAAGCATATATAAATGATAGAAAATTTAAAAGAGAATACTTCATTACATAAAGAAAATAACAGTAAATCGATAGAAATACCAGATTCATTAAGATATTTTCTTAATGCAATTCGATATCCAGATCCTACAGTTTAACTTAGAAAAATCTTCAAGGTACAGAAATGCAACTCTCAAAAATAATTCACCATGAAATCACAGAATGTGATCCTTTATAAAAAAATAAGATAGTCAATGGAGTACAGAAATTTATTATCCAAAGCCAGAATATTACAAATTCAGGACACCTTTCTAAATTCTTGAAAGGGGTTTAAATAGGAAATTAACAAAACAAATTAACTATAACTTATGCTAGAAACTATCATCGGAGATCCGGGAAAAGACTTGCGATATTAAATAAAACAGATTCATTGAATTTATTTTGTATTCAATGTGCTGAGGTGGAATATTTTAAGCATATCTTTAAATTTGGTTGGATGACTCATCCTCGAATGCAACTGACTAGTGTATGTGGCATCGGATAGCTCTGGAATGATGTAATTGATGGCATTAGAAAGGCATTTGATTGCCATCTGCTGACTGTGTGGCTTGATCAAATATGTCCATAGGACATCCCATGTAATTTCCTTTATTTTGTTGATCTTTTGATTCTCGTTGATTAATTCCTGCTTCCATCTGGTATCAGTTTCTTTCACCCTTGGCAATTTACCTGGAGTACAATCTAAAGTTAAATTAGTAGCATCTAAACTATCATTAACTAATTGTGTCAGATTGTTCATTATGGCTCTAGCCCTTGATGTAGCACGTTCTTCTTTAATCAACTATGTTTCCCATTCAGCAAACAAAATTTCTTTATGCCTTTCTTCGATCCTGGGAAGATTTGCACTCTTTCCTTGTTCTAAGTCCTGCCATGAAATAAATTCTGAAATCTTATCATCTACATTTTCAAATTCAATTCCGGTGCTGACTGATTCATCGATAAGACATGATGTTATTTCACATAAAGGTTCAGCTTGTGCAATTTTATGACACAGATCATCCAACTGCTGAGACAATAGCTTACTTGTTTCCAGAGCTTCTGTTCTAAATTGGTCAATTTTAGGATAATCCTTAAATTTATCCAATCTTGTTTGAAATATTTTTTCTTGCTCTTCTTTGGCAGTTTTCTCATTTTGCAGCAAGGTCTGTAATTTGGATACCTCTTGAGACAACTGTTGTTGTTTATTCAAAGCTTGTTGATCAAGCTTCTTCTTTTCAATACTCAGTTGTTCTTCCAATTGTTTGGCTCTGAGTCTTTCTTCTTCCAACTGCTGCTCCAACTGCAATATCTTTTGTTGATCACCTGTTGTTTTCTCCTCTAGCAATGCTATCTGTAAGTATTTTTTCTTTATCATTTGAGTGACTTCAGTAGCTTTATCTATAGTGGCTGCACTATAGGCACCTGCATATTTTGATAATTTGGTAAGATCCTCTGAAGGATTTACCTCAGTATTCTTCCATACAACATTCATTAATTCAACTTGCGAAGTTGCAAGTGGTCCTTGATCAATCCTCCTTCTCTTTCTCTGTTTTCTGACAACAGCCCTATGCTTATGACTATAAAATATATCTAGAGGAGGGATGTCTTCAACTCTCAGCACAATTTCTTCTGATTGATGTTCAGGAATGATCTCCATATCCTAATTATTCAGATTATCAACTTGAGGATTGTTTTGTTCTCCTATTTGCTGAGCGAATTGTTCATACTGTTGTAGCAGATGGGGAGTAATAATCACTTCAGCAGAATTTCCTTCTTTCTGCGTGGGATTTTCTCTTTAAAGTTGATCATCGGGCTTATTACCTATATATATTTCTACAGACTGCATATCAGTTTTGGTACCTGTATTCTCTTTTTCTGTTTGCACATTAGGCTTGCTACCTGTTATTTCCTTCTCAGTCTGCATATCAATTTTGCTGGTAGACACTTCTTTTTCTATTTTGCTCATTGTATCTTCCTTTTTCTTCTGTTCTATTTCCATACTTTCATTTTCTTGTAAAGGAATCCTCAGCTGGTCAAGGGGAGCATTCAGTAATCTTTGACTTCTAAATTGCATAACTTTATTCATATCTTCTTCTTGAAACTTAGATTTAACTAAGTCATAAACTTGGGAAAACTTCTCAATTGAGACAAATAAATCATCAAATTTATCAAGCTCATGCTCAAACTTAGAAATTTGGACCAAAGTTGTGAAATCAAAAGCCACTTTATTTGGATCATATTGTATTTCTGGAACGGTTGCAAGCTTAAGATTTCTTATCTTAAGGGTTTCTTTTTCAGCATGCTTAAAATCATTAAGAGTATAGGTTCCACAATGCAAAGGAAAGGTAGGCCACATCAATTTTTTGGAATTCTTTAAACACCTGGACATCCCTCTTTCTGTCAACTGGTAAGAAATTTCTTGAGCTAAAATTTTATCAGGGACATATAGATGTAAGACATGAGGTTCAACAATGCTTCCAAAAACCCTAATATAGGTAAAATTTTCTTCTCCAAACCAATTTCCGATTAGGGATATATCAAGCTTTGCCTTTTCAGAGAGCTGGGGAGGGAATTGGTTAAAAATGGTTTAATAGATAGGTAACATGAAGTCGTGAAAAATCCTATATACATGGTTCTTGAAATAAGCCTTCCATAAATGTTTATGGTAAATGCGAATCGGGACATGTTCCTGTGAATTCCATTTCCAACCCAGAATAGGGAATTCAGAATTAAAACATAAAGAATCTTAGATATAGGCATAGAAATTAAATGGGGGTGTATTTCCACTATTTTTATTCTTTATATAGTCCAGAATTCTGTTAGCCATCTTATCAGAAAGAATAACTGACCAATCCATAATCTCAGAATTTATAGCAGCATGAATTAGGGGTACCATTTGAATTAAAAAACTTGCAGAATTATCATTCCCAAAAATTTTACACATCATTGCAGCAGCATAACAATACAAGGGTGCAAGAGACTCTACATAATACATACCTGAGGTCTCATGTTTATGCTTTTCTGGAGCTCGTCTCCATTCTTTAATTGGGTCTGATTCAATTTCATTGCTTGAGGTAAAATCTACTATGAAGGCTTTGTTGTAGGTCTTTTGAGGATCTAGCAGATGGTACATTGCTTTGATGTCTTCTGCTCTAAAAGACCCAAACATCTTTCCCCCAACTGCCATGAATGTTCTGTTTGTGATGGTGGTGTTTTCTATCACCCATCGTATTATTTCATAATATGGGAACACATTTGCGCGAGCTGTAATTCTATGAAGAAAAGAATTTGCGAGTTCTTTAAGGGGATTGTCATTTGAATCTGATTCTTCATCTGGTACTGTTGCCTTTACCTATGTAACTGTAGGGTCTTCTTTCTCAAGAAAATTATAGACTTCTTCCCAGGAAAGCTTCCCGAGACCCTGGCATGCAGTATCTGTAACCAGCTTCATTTTAGCTGGTTTTTATTTTGGCATTGTAATAGTGGTAACGGTCTTTGAGGCAGCAGCAGTTCTTGATTTCTTAAAATTCTTAGACATCTTCTTCGTCTGGTATTGTTTCACTAGTTCGGCGAACAAAAGGGTTGGATGTTCTATAGCTCTGCAAATGAGACAAACCTTTCAGACGCGGGAAGAAATGAAGTTAGGAGAACAACTATGCGAAAATATTTTTATTAATGATCCTAAATTAATTAACCACGTATTGAAAATGAATGCCTTAAAGAAAATTCACATTCACGCATTGATATGAGAATCAATTACCATAATTCGTTTTATTTTCCAATTAATGTTGCTCGTACAATCGGAGATCGGCGATATTGAAATTTTAATGGAAAACTTTCCCTTTGAATTTTTCGATTGCGATTGACCGATAAATAATATATGCGCGGCACAAAATAGCGATTAATAAATACTGAAAATTCATCGCATCAGTGTTTTTGAAAGGAAAACGAAAGACATCTCATATTTTCCACCGATTTGGAATTAGCGATAAAGGTATATTGCATCGGATATTTCCAAAGGGATTGAGTTGTTCATGATTTTCACCGAAATGCGATTGCGATGATGGTGGGAACCATCGCATCGGAACTTTTATAAAACAAGTAATCTTTGCTTTTACAAAATGCCATTGCGATATGTTGTATCGCATTGGAGTTTATAAAAAAGACCGAATGAAGGATAAACTTTTCGAAATGCGATTGCGATAAGTTACATCGCATCGGAGTTTTACAAAACAAATGTGAAACCTTAAGACTCTACCGATTTGCGATTGCGATTTACTTTATCGCATTGGACTTTTTAACATGAATACTTTTACACTTTGTGTCGATGCGATATAAGACTTATTATTGATTGGATCGAAATAAATTCAATGTCACTTTTGTTCATTTGCATTTGATATATGCGATATGCGATGCATTACTTTTAAACAAAGAATCTTTTTATTGTTCTATTTTATGATAATCGGATTTCCTCAAAGTTTTTTATTTCTATCTAAAAGAAAGGGGACCTATTTCTAAAATAAAATTTATTCTAAAATTTTGAAATGGGGAGGGTTGTTGTGCCATACAACACATTCACAATTTCATTTTACTGAACAGGATAAAAAATCCACAAATACAATTGAGAGAACAAAAAAAATTAAGAGCTCGAAATATGCACCAGCATGGGCTCCTCACAAAAGTAATCCTAGATCTTTTTCTCTCACCAATATCAACACATGCAAGTAGAGACACCAAAATTTTCTAACTTAACTACGCCACTTTCATGAATTAAAATGTTCCCATCTTGTAGGATTATGAATACACAGGTTAAAATGTCAATAATATGAAAATTAATGTCTTTTAAAAAGCGTAGATAATGAAAAAATTTGTATAAGTTAGAACATAGGCTATTCATAAATTATATCCTATAGTAAATATGATTCAAGCATGGTTGGTAACACTAAAAATTATAAAACATTACATGAAGAAATTGCAGCTTGTATACTCTGCCTAATTGGCGATAGTTATTATTTTGTCATATTAAGTTCAGGAAGATAGAGAAATCAAAATCATGATGTTAGCGCCAAGGGAAATAAAATTTCAAAACATTTCCAAACACTAACAGTGTATATTGCAGAAGATTTACTACTACAATTATCAACTGTGAAAATATGCATTCTCAAATACTTTCATATGCCAGTGTTTCAAAGAGATTTTGCTAAGGCCATCAAGAGTTTTGATTCTCTGTTGTGCTAATGTTGACACCAACATATGTCTCAAAGTACAAGCTTTCTCAAAGTTAGAAAGGACAAGCAATGATAACAGGGGCCAACTAAGTTACTAGAAACAGAAATCAAGGTCAAAGTTCAAACCAATCAATGAGGAATCTAAAGTTCTGGGGTAAAGAAACGATTTAGGTTTCTATTCCCACGTATGCATGAATAATTAAATTTTAACTAACTTCATATCAAAAAGTGACCAATCATTGGGCTACTAGTTGATTGGGCTCCTCATACATAGAGTGTTCAATCCTTTTGTACTCCAAATTTCAAAATATAATCTTTTGAGCACAAAATATTCCTTAGTCCATTGTCCAAGCCAAATTTAGCACTCATCCCTTACACAAGACGGGAGAGATACCCCTATCCATTTGTTCTTACAAGGAAATTTCCTCCACAGGTCACTCAAGGCACATGCAGTGTTGGTTCACAAAGTCTTCTTCACTTACTGATGCATCAACATCTATTGAGCACCTCCCTCCTTCAGGTATTCTCTGGATGCCCCTAACCACATCCACCCTCCAAAAAAAGATATCAATAGGGAATTCAAAGGTTGCAATAGAAGGTGGACTTGTTCTTTGTCTCATTTACATTAAATATCATTAGTCACGTGGCTAATTCAACTTTTCCATTTGAGGGTTTTCTCTCATCAATGAAACATCAATTTTGATTGGCACATCTCATGGAGGAGAGGATTTGACAATTGTGAGGTTTCAAAGAGAGTATGATTGAGGGTAATGGTGCACTGATTGAGCTCTCAATTTCAAGATGCATATCAAACCCCAATTTTCAAGGCATATGGATGACAACATCAAGCTTGAAACATGAGTTAAGTTTCACTTCTTTAACCACACACAAGAACAAAAAATATCATAGAACGTTATGGAAGGAAATGAGCAAGGACCTTTGGTTCCACCAGCATTGGTGGCATGGTCAATTGTTGGTGAAACCAACATTCTAATCTCCTTATCATTATGATCAACTGCCACTATACTTAAAGGTGATCCATACTTCCTCTCCCTAGGTCGAGCCACGTCCTCACCTCACTTAATTAGGGTGAGCCATCCTTCCTCATCCTCAGCGAACGAGTTGTGACTCATCCTACTTATCCTATCCTTGGCCTTCCTCGCCCCTTGGCGAGAAAATCTGTTTCTCTACGTTCCTCACCCTCGCCCTTTTTGTGGTGAGTCAGGGAACTCAGCTTTGCCTTGGCATCAAAAGTTTAATTGCATAAAAATAATGGCGGTCTCATGCCAATAGTTCTCCTACGATGAATGTGCAAGAACCTAGTACATAGACCATTTTTATCTTCGCTTAGCTACCTAGGTATTATTTCCCTTTCTAAATATCAATAATTATTTTCCAAGAAAATATATAATAAGAAAAATGTTTTACTATATTCTAAAAGGTGAAGATGTTGAAATCATGCCACAAAGTGAAAGGAAATAAAATATATTTCCTCAAACCACCAAATATATGAAGAAAACAATAATAATCATATTAATAAAACTAGATCTATCGATCTATGCATGATATGAGAACCATAATCATTCAAGGGACTAAAAAAACCTTTGACCAAAACAAACCAAAAATTTCAAACTCAACAAAATCCTCTAAACACAAGCAACAAACAAACCACTAAAATTTTCTAAGATATCAGAGATAGACATCAACACAATTTCATGTACTTGAATAAGCCCATTGTTGCTTAGTGTTAGACTTCTTAAATTA
Organism: Pinus albicaulis; assembly: GCA_034641835.2. Taxonomy (NCBI): domain Eukaryota; kingdom Viridiplantae; phylum Streptophyta; class Pinopsida; order Pinales; family Pinaceae; genus Pinus; species Pinus albicaulis. The sequence continues at coordinate 295,590,532 of CM076580.1, read as the reverse complement.
GTTATCTATCATTCAATACTAGGACACTATCTATGTGAAAATAAATAGGTCTCAACTTCATCAAATCCAATTTCATTTGTAGTCAAATATCAAAGCCAACTTCATTTCCAATACCAATATAAAATCACACCTTTTATAAATATTAACACCTAACCACTTAGACCTCTCATATAATCCTTTTCATAGCACAAAAAATATATATCCCTGAAAAAATTAAACTTTTCACAAATGTAACATGATCATGTAAGACACTAAATAATAAATATGAACACTACTAGATAGGCAACAATTTAATGCCAGTTCAATCAACCTTCATGCAACGAAGAACAATCACTAAATCCTTTTGTGATATTGAATGCCACATTCTAGTAATAAATAATTATGTTGACACTTGAGTTGTGTGTCAAAGTAACCATTTCTCACTACCTAAAAATGTTGAAATATAGGATGGGGTTAAAGTTGAAGACACAAAATAAAAATAAAAAATAAATATATGACAAAAAACAGACCTGCAAGACTATATTGGTTGAGTGTGACAGGGACACCAATAACTTAGACTAGAGATATTTAAAGAATGTGGTAGCTACTAGTGCATTTCTATTGTGCGATTAGTAATATGGTGGAGAGACCTACCCATAAGGGACGTTGGTCTCGAGAAAGTATAGCAGGGAGATCCATAGAGCATTTATGTAAAAGGAAGATGAGAAGTGTTGTCTTCAAGTTGGGTTATGTTATGGTAGAATTTTTCTGGTGATAATAAGTGGTAACAAAAGACTTACATCAATAGGTAAAAAGTAGAATTGGGGCATCATTTGGACTGACTCGTGTTATCTCATCCCTTAATGGTCCTAAGGACATGTGGGGACCCAAAAAACTTAGTACCTAAAAGACTTGAAAGCATGGCCAAAAAATTACTGACAAGACTCTATACAAAAGAATGTCGGTCTCATGTCAATAGGTATCCTACGATAAATGCACACGAACCTATTACATAAACCATTTTTCTCTTCACTTAGCTATCCATGGCTCATTTCCCTTTCCAAATATAAATAATTATTTTCCAAGAAAATATAAAACTCGAAACTCAACAAAATGCCCCAAACACAAGCAACATATAAACCATTAAAATTTTCCAAGATATCAGAGCTAGACATCAAGGTAGTTTAATGTACTTGAATGAGCCCATTGATTGTTTGTGTTAGTCTTAGTTATTTATCATTTAGTACTAGTCAGACACTATCTATGTGAAAAAAATAGGTCCCAGCCTCATCAAATCCATCTTCATTTCCCGTCACAAATAAGAAACAAACAATGTAATGATTAAATATGAAACATCAATCTTAAAATAACACACATCAAAGAAATGTAGTTGCAATGTTACAATGAAAAATTCAAAATATAGAGCCTATTTATACTTGAATTTGAAATATAGTAATCTTGCATGATCAACAAAACATGTATACCAAAATAAGAGTCCTAGGGTATTTCAATTTCCCAGTTCTCAACTTGGTCCTTATTTTCTACATTTTAAACATGATATTCTCCAAATGAATTGTCATTATGAGCCTCCAAAACATTATGTTATGTATCAAGTTCATTAGAGAAATTTGTTATATTGTTTTCTCCCCTTCTATCACAATCTGATCGCCAAAGCACTACTGCTCTTTCATATGGAAATTTTTAATGTCATAATTGGTTACATATAATCTTAAACATGTATCCACATGTTTATCAAGCTTGTTCCTCAACTTTGACTTTAATAATGATAATTCACTAAACATTCTCTCATCCTCCACTGACCCCAAAATCAAGGTTTGACACAAATCTGCTAATTTGAAATATTCCGATATGTTTTCTTGCAGGTATTGGCTAGCACTTAAAGTAGTCCATAATCTTGTTATAGTGCCATTTTCATTACGACTCTCCAAAAAAGGATATTTCTTCCACATTGTTTCAACAAAGTGTCCACCTTCTTGATACAATTTTGAAGAATCTAAAATACCTTCAATCTGTTCTCCATGTATCAAGACTTTCTTGCAAAAGTGGTCTACTAAACATTTAATATCTTTTGAAAATTGTATTTTAAAGTTCTTGGACATTGAAAATTGTTCCATTCTTGAGGGTATACCACACACATGGCCTCCAAAAATTCATCTCAAGGAAATCGTTCTCTTATCTCTCATGATAGTGATCTTGCAATTTCTATCAAACTATGTCTCGCTGAAATCAAAATATTATCAAATTGGTCTCTTGACACGGGGCAGTATTTGGTGATTTGTCCCATCTTAGTAATATAATGAAAGGGAACCATATACCCACGCACTGTGATGCATAGTATCCCTGTTTCATCAAACGTCAAAATTTTTTCAGTATTTTCTATATCGATGATCTTTGTCCAACTTGAAAATTTTGGACCAGTAAAAGAGTCTATCACCATATACAAATTATCTAATGCAAGGCATGTTAACTTTCTTGCATTTGTGTATTCTGCAATATACATTGTGCGATTGTGAGACATTTTCATGAGGAGATTCATTTCATGTAGAATAGGAAGAATTCCCGCCAATGTCAATAATTTCTCTATATCAGTTAGTCAAAAAAGAAGATCTTGAGTTTTTTCCACATTGTATAGATTTTCATACATCAACCCTACCAAATATTAGAACTCACTAAATAGTATTTGAGTTGGTCCATTTAATGAGATCCATCTTGTATCAACATCTTTCAGTAATTTTTTTCCATCCGTAACACCATCTGCAGATTGTTGAAAAGCTAAAAATCATTTGGGACTACGAGAAAAGTATGCATGAGTCTCGCGTATAAGATCTTCAACTTTTGAAATTGATGTAAACTTGCTTACTATTTTAAATGCAAGATTCATCCTATGATCCATACAATGAATATTAAGCATATATGGCGAATCTGATAGTTGTGTTGAAAATGCAACAAGATGATGGAGCTTAGTGAAATGAAGTCGCCTTCACTAAGTGGGCCCACAGGATATTTTTGGCGCAAAGTCTATTTTTAGACTATGTCTATTTTTATACATATGGAGCATGGTCTGGGAGTTACAGTATGCTATTCTTGGATGATTGGTCGAGTTGGTAAAAATATATGGACCTCTATTTTTAGACATATAGGTCGAAGTCTATTTTTAGACTGCCTGTCTAAAAATAGGTCAGTCAAATATTATTAGCCCTTAATAATATTTAGACTCTAAACTTCAGTTTATTCTCTTGGAGCACTTCAGTTGGAGCTACAGATGTGGCCCATGCAGCTGACAGAAGGAATTACGCCATTCCTTGGGGTTTGGTGAGCTCATGCATGGTTGACTTCAGTTAGGACTTCAGTGGCAGAAGTTTGGTGGAGTTGATGAGACAGTTGGTGGAGTTGTGTTCGGTTTAACTTAGTTGAACTAGTTGAGATTAGTTTAACTAGCTAATCAACTAGTAATGAGTGGAGTGAATTAAATATTATTTAAATCACTAATTAGTAACTCATTATTCAACTCAAGAACACATCAGTTCACTACAGTGCATGGACAGTTCAGTGGAGACCAGTGAAAGAGGTAGATGAAAGGGTTGAGATAGCTATCAATTGTGACATTAGTTGTGCATGAGATTTGCACCACACTTGGAGGAAATTTCCCATGAGGATTGCGCTGTCAAGCCAAGGAGATTCGAACCTTGGATCTCTCATTAGACCAGCCTTGATTGCACAATAGAGGCAGGCAATTAGTGGATGAGTTTTGAACCTGTGACTTGTTCAAAACCAAGCTAGTTTGTGTGTAAATTCATGAGATAGTACTGAGTACTTGTGAGGAGTATTGTGCTATGTACTGTTACATGTTCTCTCCATATAATATACAAAATAGCTGAGGGGTTTTCAGTTATAAGCTTTCCCCATTACATATTGTGTTTATGTGCGCATGCGACTGTCTCTATTTCCGCAAATAGATGATTGATTGTAGAAGATATTATGTGTTGCATATGAATTCGAATTAGTATGTGATCAGGATAATCTCGGTGGATAAATCTTCATTATTCAGCAAATTTCTACATGGTATCAGAGTGAATCAATCATCGGGATCTATTGCAGTGATTACAATATTATTTCGGTAGACAGAGTCTGTAACGGGCCAGGTAGCCTCTAGATCCATCCTTTCTCTGAAAGGTGATATATCCAGTAAATGCCCTTACAGTCGATCTCTGTGCTAGAAATAATTTGTTCTCACAGATCCAGAAGCAGTTGAGTTTTTGAGTTTGGAATTCGAATTTTGCAACAGTTTGTTTTCTTGGTGCCGGAGTTGAAAATGTCTTTCAACGGTTTGCGACTCGAATATGCTCTTGAAGGCAGTTCGAATTATGTTGCATGGAAAGATCGCATGGAGGCAGTATTAGAAGATAATGGACTGAAGGATTTCGTAGATACGGATGTCCAAAAGCCCACTGATCCTGCTGAAGTCGAGGCTTGGCAAAAGCAGATGGCGAAATGTCGAAGGATTCTGTTGGAGGGCGTGAAGGATCACATTGTATCTAGCCTGCATGGAAAATATTCTCCATACTTGATGTGGAAAGCGCTGACAGATCTATTCCAAAGCAAGAGCGACCAAAGGAAGCTGGCGCTCAAAGATAAGCTCAGAAACATTAAGATGGAGAAAGGCGACAGTATCGCCAAATACCTCACGAAGTTCACTCAATGCAGAGATGAGCTGGGAAGTGTGGGGGTGACTGTCGAAGAAGAGGACATGGTAGACCTAGCTCTCCTTGGTCTTCCGAAGGCTTAGCATTCCTATCAGGATTCTGTCAATGGTCGGGAGAAGTTGCCGGGATGGGAGCGACTTTGGGCGGATCTCATGCAAGAGGAGATAAGGAGGACTACCAGGGACGGATCTTCATCAAAGGTATCTGATGAAGAAAATTGCGCTTTGGCTGCCAAAGAAAAGAAGGGGAAGAGAAAGAAGGCTTCTCAGTCTGGTGCGAAAGGCAAGAAGCAAGACATGTCCAAGGTGAAGTGTTTTCACTGTCACCAGCACAGACACTATGCCACAAATTGTCCGCAGAAGAAGAAAAATAAGAAGGCTGCTGGATCTGCAGCAGGAGAGGCATTGGCCTCTCAATTTTAACTAGATTTTTCACTGATCGCATGCTTGGTTTCAAGTGTGATGGGATCAGTATGGTTCTTGACGTTGTACTCATCATTTCACATGACCTGAGATCGAGACATGTTTTCGTATCCGAGAAAGATCTTGGAGTGCACATCGAGATGAATGATGATGGCAGACAAAGGCCTACTCGCATCGGTACCATTTCCTTTGAGAGGAGTCTCGGTAAACCCTTCTCGTATCAAGGATGTCATGCATGTACCTGGATTGAAGAAGAACTTGATCTCTGTGGCGATGTTGGAGGATAAGGGGTATGATGTGGTCTTCAGCGAAGGAAAAGCCTTCCCGCGCAGTAAGACTACTGGAGAGACCCGGAAGATAGGGGTTCGAACCAAGAACCTTTATCAGTTGCAGGTAGATGGCTGCGCAGCTATGGCATGCAAGGTGGGAGAAGTGGTGAGCCGGGATGATGAGGGCGAACTGTGGCACAGGAGATTGGGCCACCTTCACCATGGAGATTTGAAGATCCTGCAGCAGATTTCTACTGGGCTTCCTAAGGGCACTCTTGCGCAGTCAGATCAGTGCAAGGGGTGTACCTTGGGGAAGTATGTGAAAGCCACCTTTCACGAGAAGGATAGTCGAGCCACGACGATCCTTGAGAGAGTTCACACAGACGTGTGTGGTCCTTTCTCTGTAGCTTCGACAGAAAAGCACAAGTACTATGTGATCTTTGTTGATGATTTCTCTCGGAAGTGCTGGATCTTCTTCATGCAGAAGAAGAGCGAGACATTTTCAAAGTTCTGTGAATTCAAGGCGCTGGTTGAGAAGGAATCGGGGAAGCATGTGAAGGCTCTTAGGAGCGACAATGGTGGTGAATTCATCTCTACTGAATTCAAATATTTTTGCAGCGCAGAAGGGATTCGGAGAGAGCTCATCGCACCCCATAACCCACAGCAGAACAGGGTGGTTGAGCGGAAGAACAGAATGATCGTGGGTGTTGCACGGGCGATGTTGCATGATCAGGGCCTACCCCTTCACTTATGGTCTGAGGCATGCAATACCGCAGTATATGTGCAGAACCGTTGTCCTCACAAGATTCTTGGCATGAGTACACCGGAGGAGGCTTATTCTGGCAAGAGGCCTGACATTTCCCATTTGCGGATTTTTGGTTCTCCTGTCTACATGCATGTGAAGAAGGAGGCAAGAAAGAAGCTGGATCCGACCGCAACGGTTGGAATATTTGTGGGGTACATTGATACACCTCACAACTATCGGGTGTATTTTCCAGACATTCGCAAGACTGTTGTGCGACGGGATATCAAGTTTCAGGAGGAGAAAGCCATGCAGTGTTCGCTTGAGAGGGAGCCACACTTGCATGCAGATGAGGAGCTATTAGTTCCTAAGGAGGAGCTTCCGGATGTGGATCAGCCACAAGAGGAAGTTCAAGAGGTGGAAGAAACCACCCATGCAGCGCCAACCATCAGAGGGCGCAAGCGCACTACAGAAGCTGAGCGACTGGCTCGAGATGCAGAGAAGGTTGTAGGACCATCTACAGCACAGCGCAGATAGAGGCAGTCACCGGATTGGTACACTGGATACATGGCTCTTATGAGTCAATGTGTTATGACGGAGCCATCCTCTTTTGAGGAAGCTGTGGAGGAACCCGCATGGGTAGATGCCATGATCGAATAATATGATTCGATCGTCAGAAACAATGCATGGGAGATTGTCCCAAGACCGGAGGGGAAATCAGTGGTGGGTTCGCGATGGATCTACAAAGTGAAGCAGGCGGCTGACGGGAGTGTGGAGAAGTACAAGGTGAGATTTGTCACCCGTGGCTTCTCACAGATCGAGGGGATCGATTATGAGGAGACTTTTGCACCTGTCGCAAGGTACTCTTCCATACGGACGATCCTTGCTCTCTCAGCGCAGATGGGGTGGCACATTCATCAGATGGATGTGAAGACCGCGTTCCTCAATGGAGTTATTGAGGAGGAGGTGTACATAGAGCAGCCTGAAGGTTTCGAGATCTTCAGCAGTGAGTCGCATGTGTGCCGACTCAAGAGAGCACTGTACGGGCTGAAATAAGCACCTCGTGCTTGGTACACTCGGATAGACAACTACTTCACCGGGATTGGATTCTCCAAGAGTGAGGCGGATCCTAACCTGTACCAGATTGTGGTGGAGGGGAAGCTGTTGATCATCGTACTGTATGTAGATGATCTGATTTTGACTGGCGATGAGCAGTTGATACTTTCATGCAAGGAGGATCTTGCACGAGAGTTTGAGATGAAGGACTTGGGCATCCTTCATTATTTCCTCGGATTGGAGATTTGGCAGCGCAGTGGAGGACTGTTTGTTTCTCAGGGCAAGTATGCCCGAGAGATTCTGGAGAGGTTCAACATGCATGGCTGCAAGCCTGTTGACACTCCTCTTCCTGGTGGTTGGAGGAAGGAGGATGCTACTTCAGCGGAGGTAGTGGATGCCACTGTCTATCGACAGTTGGTGGGGTCGCTTATGTATATGGTCAATACACGACCCGATATATGCTATGCTGTTAACCAGCTTTCGCAAGCTATGGTTAAGCCTACCAAGCTCTTCTGGAAGGCAGGCAAGCATGTATTGCGTTATCTTAGTGGCACATCGGGATATGGTCTATGGTACAGACAGGAGGATGGAGCGAAGCTTTCCGGCTTCACTGATGCAGATTGGGCAGGGAGCCCAACGAACCGTAAGAGCACATCTGGAGGTATTTTTAGCATTGGGTCGACAGCATTTTCCTGGTACAGCAGGAAGCAGAGATCCGTGGCACTCAGTTCAGCAGAGGCTAAGTACATGGCAGCAAGCTTGGCTGCATGCGAGGCTATTTGGATGAGGAAGATCCTCGTTGGATTGTTCGGGTTGCATTTGGAGCCTACTGTGATTTATTGTGATAACCAAAGTTGCATTAAACTCTCGGCTAATCCAGTATTTCATGATAGATCCAAACACATCGACATCAGGTACCATCATATCAGAGATTGTGTTCAGCGGAGAATCATGTTACTTTCATATGTTCCCACGGAGGATCGGGATGCTGACATCTTGACGAAGGCGCTCACCAGGAGCAAGTTCGAATTCCACAGAGGCAGGATAGGGGTTGCAGATAATCCATATCTTGTTGAGAGGGAGTGTTGAAAATGCAACAAGATGATGGAGCTTAGTGGAATGAAGTCGCCTTCACTAAGTGGGCCCGCAGGCTATTTTTGGCGCAAAGTCTATTTTTAGACTATGTCTATTTTTAGACATATGGAGCATGGTCTAGGAGTTGTAGTATGCTATTCTTGGATGATTGGTTGAGTTGGTAAAAATATATGGACCTCTATTTTTAGACATATAGGTCGAAGTATATTTTTAGACTGCCTGCCTAAAAATAGGTCAGTCAAATATTATTAGCCCTTAATAATATTTGGACTCTAAACTTCAGTTTATTCTCTTACAGCACTTCAGTTGGAGCTACGGATGTGGCCCATGCATCTGACAGAAGGAATTACACTATTCCTTGGGGTTTGGTGAGCTCATGCATGGTTGACTTCAGTTAGGAATTCAGTGGCAGAAGTTTGGTGGAGTTGATGAGACAGTTGGTGGAGTTGTGTTCGGTTTAACTTAGTTGAACTAGTTGTGATTAGTTTAACTAGTTAATCAACTAGCAATGAGTGGATTGAATTAAATATTATTTAATTCACTAATTATTAACTCATTATTCAACTCAAGAACACATCAGTTCGCTACAGTGCATGGACAGTTCAGTGAAGACTAGTGAAAGAGGTAGATGAAAGGGTTGAGATAGCTATCAGTTGTGACATTAGTTGTGCATGAGATTTTCACCACACTTGGAGTAAATTGCCCATGAGGATTGCGCTGTCAAGCCAAGGAGATTCGAACCTTGGATCTCTCATTATACCAGCCTTGATTGCGCAATAGAGGCAGGCAATTAGTGGATGAGATTTGAACCTGTGACTTGTTCAAAACTGAGCTAGTTTGTGTGTAACTTCATGAGATAGTACTGAGTACTTGTGAGGAGTATTGTGCTATGTACTGTTACATGTTCTCTCCATATAATATACAAAATAGCTGAGGGATTTTCAGCTATAAGCTTTCCCCATTACATATTGTGTTCATGTGCGCATGCGACTGTTTCTATTTCTGAAAATTGATGATTGATTGTAGAAGAGATTATGTGTTGCATATGAATTCGAATTAGTATGTGATCAGGATAATCTCAGTGGATAAATCTTCATTATTCAGCAAATTTCTACAAGTTGTAGTCTAACACAAAGGCCATTCCTTTCTCCTTGCATTACCGATGCTCCATCTGCTCCAACACACACCAAATTGTTTGCAATCATTAAATGATCCATACCACTTTCCTTCAAACTATTAAGAACAAGTTCATAAAAAATATTCAGTTATAGAAGTATCTCTCATATTTTAATCCCAAGTAGATAGGAATGCCTAATATGGTCATTAAACATATAAATTTTCATGCAGATCCATAAATTATTATCTATAGAAGTAACCTCATCCAAATACAATGCCAAAAACCTAGCATTTGCAATCTTCTATTTCAAATCATCATTTTCTACTTGAGCTAGATATCTTGCACATTCCCAACCACTGGTTACAAACCAATGAGAAGATGGAAAGTTTGGCAGTTGAAGAAAAGATATAAATTTCATGTGATCTAAATAATTTTTCATAGGAAAACCTTTACACAAGATGTGAAATACAGTGCTCAATTGTATCACCTTGGATAAAAAATCTCTTTCCATCATATTTTCAAATAGAGATATGATGGTTCCTCCACTTGCCTCAAGTTTCCTCTTACTTATTAAATATTTTTTGTATTCTTCTACACATTGGATATGTCGACATTCCTCAAAATATTTCCATCTGACAATAGATTTCGCTTTACCATTTACAAATTTCTTTTCATACACCTTTTCTACATGCTTTTGTACTGTATCTAGCTTCTTCTAAAATTTCACTACCTTGTGACTTTACCAACTACACACAATACATCTAAATTCTCATAAAACCTCATTCACATTCATAGGAGGTATTTCTTCAATAAATGGAAAACTTGAGACCCAGTCATCTTGGAATTGTCTCCCTGCGGTCCACTATCCTTTTTTTCTTTTTCGTGAATGGTTTGTGTCACCTTACAAGGAAAAATATTTAACATTTTCATCACCAATTTCTGTTGAAACTACATTTATCTCACCCTGATCACTTGAGGAACCTATTCTTTCATCCATCATATGGATATCAAATACATTTTCACAAGAGCTAACATCTCTCTCAATAAAATATTGTTCGAAGGAGCTTGAAGCATGAAAATAATGTGTATTCTTGGATTGAGGCTTTTGAAAGTATGATAGTACATCCATTTGCCTTGATGGTTTCTTCCCATTATTAACTTTTGACATCTCACTGAATATTCCACAAGTAAAATTTCAAATCAATCTAGAAACCTCCATCAATAGTTTCCAAGGGTTGAGAATTACTAGATTTGTAATTAGCATTCAAAGTAAAATAAGTGTAATGTTCACAAAAATAATTAAGAAATTTTTTATTAAAATGTTATGCCAAGCCCAAAAGAAAAAATAAATCATTATACGCAAAACAATAACATCGTGATTCATCATCTACAAAACAAATAACATTGTTCAAATCTAAAATATATATATATAAAAAATCCTTTAAATTAATTCATATCTCCAAATCACCTAATGAACACTTGAAAGCTTTAAACAAAACAACAAAGTATTACAATAACTTTAATCATCCTTTTCAAAACACCTCTCCATCCAAATATTATATATATATATATGGTGAGAATGCTCTCCAAGATCGAAGATTAATTAGAATAGGTGTTGTTTGCACCTATAGTTTTCCACTATATAGTTTTTAAGGTTGTTGTCTTTATAAATCAACTTATACATACTCAAGCACAAATAGATATTTACTTCATGTATCCCCACCATACAATGACTCAAAAGATGCACATTTCATATATTCATACATGTGGTTTTTGTTTCTTGAGCTAAAATACATGTGGTTTTTGTTTCATGCCTTGTGGGCCCTCTTTGGCTTGTGGTTATTATCTATGAGATTGACATAATAATAATAATTCATTCTACTACAATAGCATACCCCCATACCACTACCAGCCTAGATCCATCTAACTCTGGATCTATCATGCGCCGAGAGGGATCAAATCTCTTGAGGTGCAAACCTATTTTTTGAGTGCAAAACTTGAGGAAAGGTTTGCACCTCGAGAGATTTGATCCCTCTCAGCACATGATAGATCCAGAGTTAGATGGATCTAGGCTGGTTCCAGTCGGAGGCATCAACTTCACATTTTTCAAATTATTAAAATTTTTGTATATTTTTGAGATGTAAGATGGATCTAGGCTGGTTTCAGTCGTGTGCTGCCAAGGAAAATCTATCAAAGATATGATTAATTTTATCAGTAATATGTAAATATATCAAATATTAATATAATCATTTTAAATATGCTAAATATTTTTGAGATTAACTTGGTCATTTTAATTTTAATTTTTCTTAGTTACCTCAGTTCGTTGAGATGATAATTATTGTTAATAACTATAATGATGAAAAATGATGAAATATTTTTTTAAATGCAAAGTGACAATAATAGTGTTGAAAGATAGAAAATGTGAATAATAAGAACGTACTCATGTTACAATCAATCTCAAACTATTTTCTTCTACTATTATTATTTCCTCCCTTGTTAGTTTTGTTATCTTTTCATATCGATTATATGAAAAAGAAAATTTAAATCGTAAACCATTTAAATCTTTAGCTCGATCTGTTGTAGTAAACATGATACATTGTCTCTCTTGCTCTCCAATATTAATAGCTTAAATTACTATAACACAAAAATCAATCTACATTGTTAATAACTTTTTGTGCTTACACTAAAATCAATGCATATTGTTAATCCAATCACTTTAATATTAATGTATCGTCATATATCCAATTACATCAAATCATAAATCAACATATACATTGAAATCAATTCATTTAATGCAAGCAATCAAATAATATTATAAAATAACTTCTACATTGAAATCAATGCACCTAATGCAATCAATCAAATAAGATTAGAAACCAACATCTACACTGAAATCAATGCATTTACTCAAAGCAATCAAATAGGATTAGAAATCGCCATCTACACTGAAATCAATGCATTTAGCGCAAACAATCAAATAGTATTAAGAATAATCTACATTGAAATCAATGCATCTAGTGCAAGCAATCAAATATAATTATAAATCGACGTCTAAATTGAAATCAACACATCCAGTGCAAGCAATCAAATAGTATTAGGAATCATCACGTACACTGAAATCAATGCATCTAGTGCAAGTAATCACATATCATTAGAAATAAATATCTACACTAAAATCGATGCATCTAGTGCAAATAATCAAATAGGATTATAAATCACCATCTCCACTTAAATCAATCCATCTAGTGCAAGAAATATTCTTCCCTCTCTCCACCCTCCATCCATATTTATATCCCCATCCATCTTTTTTTTTTTTTGTCTCTATCTCACCCCCCTAAACACACACGCTCTCGCACTCCATATATATCATTCTCTTTGTCGATCACCCTCTCTCCCCATCTCTCTCTTCTTCCCTCTCTTCCCCTTCTCTCCCTCTCCCTCGCTAATATCTCTCTTTCCTCCTTTTGTCCTCTCTCTCTCTCTCTCCATCTTCCTTATCACTCACTCTCTCTCTCTCTAGAAACCAACATCTACACTGAAATCAATGCATTTACTCAAAGAAATCAAATAGGATTAGAAATAATCATCTACACCGAAATCAATGCATTTAGTGCAAACAATCAAATAGGATTAGAAATCATCTACATTGAAATCAATTCATATAGTGCAAGTAATCAAATATAATTATAAATCGACATCTAAATTGAAATCAACAAATTCAGTGCAAGCAATCAAATTGTATTAGAAATCACCACCTACACCGAAATCAATGCATCTAGTGCAAGTAATCAAATATCATTAGAAATAAATATCTACACTAAAATCGATGCATCTAGTGCAAATAATCAAATAGGATTAGAAATCACCATCTCCACTTATATCAATCCATCTAGTGCAAGAAATATTCCTCCCTCTCTCTACCCTCCATCCATATCTATATCCCCCTCCATCTATTCTTTTTTGTCTCTCTATCTCACCCCCCTAAACACACGCGCTCTCGTACTCCATATATATAAATGTATTTTTCAATCACCCCCTCTCCCCATCTCTCTCTTCTTCCCTCTCTTCACCTTCCATCTATATCTCTATCTTCCCCTTCTCTCCCTCTCCCCCATTAATATCTCTCTTTCCTTTTTTTGTCCTCTCTCCCTCTCTCTCCATCTTCCTTATCACTCTCTCTCTCTCTCGAGAAACCAACATCTACATTGAAATCAATGCATTTACTCAAATAAATTAAATAGGATTAGAAATCGCCATCTACACTGAAATCAATGCATTTAGAGCAAACAATCAAATAGGATTAGAAATCATATACATTGAAACCAATTCATCTAGTGAAAGTAATAAAATATAATTATAAATCGACATCTAAATTGAAATCAACAAATTCAGTGCAAGCAATCAAATTGTATTAGAAATCACCACCTACACTAAAATCAATGCATCTAGTGCAAGTAATCAAATATCATTAGAAATAAATATCTACACTAAAATTGATGCATATAGTGCAAATAATCAAATAGGATTATAAATCACCATCTCCACTTATATCAATCCATCTAGTGTGAAAAATATTCTTCCCTCTCTCCACCCTCCATCCATATCTATATCCCCCTCCATCTCTTCTTTTCCGTCTCTCTATCTCACCCCCCTAAACACACACACTCTCGCAATCCATATATATCAATCTCTTTGTCAATCCCCTCCTCTCCCCATCTCTCTCTTCTTCCCTCTCTTCACCTTCCATCTATATCTCTATCTTTCCCCTCTCTCCCTCTCTCTCCATCTTCCTTATCACTCACTCACTCTCTCTTTCTCCACCTTTCTCTCTTTATTTCTTTCTTCTCACCTCTCTCCCCCTCCCCCTCGAAGTCCGTCTCTCTTTCCCTCCCTCTCTCCACTCTCTCACATCCTCTCTCTTCCTTTCTCTCTTTCCCTTTCTCTCCCATCTCTCTCTCCCTCTCTCTCTCTCTTCACCCACAAACTATGTTACTATATCCCTCCCTCTCTCCTTATATCTCCTTCTCCCCCCTTATCTCCATCTCTCCTTATTTGTCTCTTTATCTCAGCCCCAAACATACACGCTCTCTCTTTGTCTCTCCCTTGTCACTCCTTCTCTCTCTCCACTTCTCACTCTTTATATTTCTTATTTCCTACATCTCTCCCCCTCCAACTCCATCTCTCTTATCGATCCCTCTCATCATTGCTCTCTCTCTCTCTCCCCTAAATGCCTCTCTCTTCCATGATCTCTCTCTCTCTCTCTCTCTCTCTCTCTCTCTCCAATACTCTCTCTTCCCCCATCACTCTCCTCCTCTCTCTCCCTTTCTCTCCCACCTCTCTCTCTCTCCTTTCCCTCCAATCCTCTCTCTTCTCCCATATCTCTCTCTCTCTCTCTAATCCTCTCTCTCCCCCCATCCCTTTCTTTCTCTCTCTCTTTCCACCCCTCTCTCTCTCCAACTACATTACTATATCCCTCTCCCTCTCCTTCTCACTTCTTCTCTCCCCCCTTCTTTCCATACATCTTACTTTGTCTCTTTATCTCACCCCTAAACATACACACTCTCTCTCCATCTCTCCCTTATCACTCTCTCTCTATTTCTTCTTAGTTATGTAAACTAATGAACATAAATATTCGTAAATATAAAGCAGATTATGGAGTAAATATGAAAAGAGGTTTTATTTACTTACCATACCTCTAGTTTATTTATATTTTTATTTATTTACCATACCCCTTTTCTTTACTATGGTATTTGGCCCATAGACTTGTTAAATAATTAGATTTTTATTTATAATCCTATTTGATATATTGTTATTTATTTACCCTACCTCTTTATGCCTCTTTTATATTTATTTATTTACCATACCTCTTTATATCTATTTTATATTTATTTATTTATTTATCATACTTGTTTATACCTCTTTTATATTTATTTATTTACCCATGGTATCAATATTAATTTGTCGCATGGTATTCG
The DNA here is from genome assembly GCA_034641835.2 of Pinus albicaulis. NCBI lineage: Eukaryota > Viridiplantae > Streptophyta > Pinopsida > Pinales > Pinaceae > Pinus > Pinus albicaulis. Next base: position 295,575,153 of record CM076580.1, on the reverse strand, counting down.
TCCCATAGGCTTCATCTAAATAAAACCTCTTCTTAAAGTTTTTTTAAATATAAAAAGGTTTATGGAATAAATATAAAAAGAATTATTATTTATTTACCATACATCTAGTTTATATATATTTTTTATTTATTTACCATAGCTCTGGAGTAAGTATAAATTCATTTTACAAATATTTAATTAAAATAAATATTAAAAGATTTTGGATTTTGATTGTTTGTGTTGAATTAACTCTTTTCTTTTGATTTAGAAAATGGTATTGACTTTAGTAAAGAGTAAAGATGTTTAAAATTTTACTTAATTTGGAAATTCAATGTGGTATTTTTTTTTGTTAAAGGTAAATTTATGATCCATTCAAATTCACGTATATAATTTACTATCCATTCAAATTATATAAATAATACATAATTGTATTAGAAATTGATATATGTTCTAGCACAATGCTATTTTTATTTTTTATTTTTTATTTTAATTTAAAACTTAAGCCGACATTTTGTATGAGGACGTGACCCACCTGACATCGAGGTCATATTGGGCTGTAGATGCGCCTCTCGGCGCAACAAGATGTAGAGAAATTAGAAACAATGTGTCTCATTAAGGGCGTCCTTGTGTGAAGGTTGTCGGCTCAAAATCCCATGGGTACATTTAGATATCTCGTGGGTACCTTACAATATTCCATGTCTAGCTTTAACATTTAAAGGGAAAAATTCTCTACAATACCCATAAGTCATTCATTGTCTTTGGATGCTCATATTGCCTCTGTAACTTAAGGTTTTCACTTGAGCATTTTTCACTTGAATTTGTAAGGTATATTCAAATGATTTTTTAGAATAATTCTAATTTTTAATAAATTTGACTCTTGGTGCATGGACATATTGAACTACCACTAGCATTCCTTATCATCATCCTCACCTATAGACTATGAATTACGTATGCCAGTATACTATTATCTGAAATTCAAGTTATTGAAGTCACTCTCCTTCATTTCCTGATAATTGAAAACCAGAAGGTCAAAAATTGACAATCTATATGTAATCTAACAATATATTGTTTTTAAGTAGAACTAAATTCTGTATACGTGTAACATAGAACTTCAGTGATAATGAAATGAGAGATTGGAGAGGATGGTTTTCTAATATTCTGGAAGAAAATTAAAGGTAGAGCAAAATTTTAGCAAAGTCACAAAATGAAGAGAAAGAGGCTGAAAATAGGATTAAGGCGTAAAAATTAACATATAATTTGGTCATTGTTGAAGATGATAACCCTAATTTCTACAGGATGGTTATTCATTACAATCTTGAGAACTTTATGATGTAGTCTGAAGTGTAGAGGCGTTGTTCTTTGGAGCATACAATAACAATTAAGGAAATTATGGGGAAGATTCTTGAAAAAAAAAATCGTCACAATTCTAACTCAATGACAAATATACAAAATTTTAAATTGAAATGCTATTGTGCTCATGTAGAGGAATTTGTTCAAACATTTTGTCAAACAGTGTGAGTGAAAACTAATGCAAACAAATTAACACTGGCAGCAGATGAGATATTTCAGGATCAAGCTTATATATTCTTTTGGGATGTTAAGCGTGTGTTTCCAATGATGAAAGAAGAAGCTACTTCACTTGCATCTACACCGCTAAATCAGCATGTAAATAATTACATACAAGCTACCATAAATTTTAAAGATTCATTCATTTTTTTTTCAAACATTTTGTAAATTTTCACACAGTTGTTTCTTCATGAGCTACAGTATCAAAGAGGAAGGTCATTAATTGTTTTTTAGTGTGTAACATAGGGAGGGAATTCTTCGAACAAATCTATGGATGAGGATATCAAACCAATGTGAATTGGACCAACTATTTTCATGACAAAATAGGAACAAACACGCTTAGTATATGGCTTTGAGAGGATAGAACATTGATTTAAAGGGAGCGACAAATTTAATAATATATATGGTGGCTTGAACCCGTGTCTTCTTCCTAAGAAATAATTGTTGAAGTATAAGCTTGGTGGCTGAAGGAAAATGGACTCAAGTGAAATGTGAAGAGGGAGGTCTCTTTGTTGAGAAAGAGGGGGTGCACCAGTTGAATGGTACAGGTTATGTTAACTTCTCTCCTTAATTTCCTAATGAACCAATAGCTCATTTGGAACTATTTTTTACCACATAAATTATTTGTGCCACTGTAAATGTTTATAAGATAAATTCACTAAATAAACTATCAAAAATTCCTACTATTTTCTCATTAATTCTGAAATGAAATTTGCTACATTGGAAACCAAAGAACTAATTCACTGCTCTCTATTGAACAAGACAGCAAGAGACTTAGTTCATGAAGGATGTCCAAGAAACTATCGGGTTCTACTTAGTCACAACAAACAACCCGTGTGCACAAGTTCAGTCTCGTGTATGCCAAATGTCAAAGAACAGACATTGCCTGCAAATTGTTTGAAACAATGTGTCAAAGAAATGTGGTGTCATGGAGTGAATTGAATGGGTATGCCAATGAAGCTCTGAAACTGTTTAACGAAATGTTTCGCTACAAGACATAAAACCCCAACTCAATTACTGTAATTGGTTTTATCCTAGTATGTGTGTTAACTACATTGCAATGAGGTAAGGTTATCCATGGCTACATCATCTGAAGAAGTGAAAGCCTTGAATTATATGTGGTAATAGGTACTGCACTCATAGATATGTATGAAAAAAGTGAGAGTATAGATCCTGATTTTTTCAAATAATGCCTAAAAGAAATGTGATATCATAGAATTTCATGAATATGGGATATGAAACACATGGTAAAAGTGAAGATACCCTTGTGTTATTTTCCCAAGTGCAGCAGCAGCATGAGACATGGATAATGCCAGAATGCATAACACTCACTGGCATTATGTCCTCATACAATCATGCAAGAAGGGTGGATGAGGGCTAGCAATACTTTGATTCTATGCATTAATCCCAATGTTGAACACTATGCATGCCCAGTTGACACAATTGGACATGCTAGGAATGTAAAAGAAACATTCAAATTTATTAAGAAGATGCCATTAGAGCCTGATGTTGCCATGTGGGGGCCTTTGCTTGTTGTTCATAGAAATTATGTATTGGGAGAACATGTTGAACAACAAATTTTTGAAATAAATCCAAAGAATTCTCGAAATCATGCACTCTTGTCAAAAATTCATGCTTAAGCGAGCAAGTCGGGTGATGTAACAAGGGTCAAAAGAATGATAAAAGACAGGGGTTGAGAAAACCACTGGCATGCAGTTGTATTGAAGTGAAAACAAACTTCATACATTTGTGGTAGGACGTAGATTACACCTCCCAGCTGCAGTCTTTCCAACCACTATATATCAAGTTAGGTTAACATTGCGCCCTCTTTCGTTCTACGTTCTAATTCGACCTAACTCTGGTCAATTACAAGAGAGCGCTATGGAACATCGATGACAAAAATCAACACTATGCAACACCCTGAGGATGGATTGCCATAAGATAGCAGGATGTGCCCCTTGATTTATGGACCGAGAACCCATAACACAGGCCAGATCCATCGAAAGCACCATGCCAGCTAGATGCTTCCATAACCCATAGCAGATGTTGTAAGAGGTATACAAGCCGGGGAATAAGCTAGGGCCAGAACGAATGTTGGCTTTCGAAATGGCCCTTTTAGTGGATTTTGTATAAGGTATAGTGGCTTTAGGTTCTATTGTTGGATATATCCCGTAGGTGAGAACGAATAGTAGAAGGAGTGCGATGACAAATCCATTATGGGAATTGGGCGAAAATCATTTCACTTAAAGTGTGGGTTATTCCCTTCCCGAACTAGAAGTGTAGTGAGACTACATATGCCAACCAAGATAGTGGGTAACGAGCCTCCCTAATGCAATGTTGGGAACTCTGGTTGAGTTTCATGAGAGTAACCAGCTCAAAATCTCATGAGAATTGTGCCATGGAGATTATTTTCCTAATGGATGCCCTATTCTATCATTTTAAAGAGCTTAGCACGCCATGAAAACCACTGCTTTGAGGTGATTTGCAGTGTTTCTCATCAATTTTGTGTAGTTAGATCAATTCACTCTGAATTAGTAGTCATGTTAGTTATGTTTTTGCAATGGTTTTCTCATCCTTTATTCTCAATGATCATAGTAACTAAGTACATCTATATATTTTCAACAATTTTATAGGTTTGAAGTCCACTTGTTGTAGAATTCAACCATGAGTTTACCCCCGGAGCATTCCCATCATTGGAAAATTTCAGTGGATGGATACGAGTTTGGGTGGGGAACCTCACCAGATGTAGCCATAAGTAAAGAACCCACCAAGCACATCACTGCCACCACCACCTTCAGTCCTGCCCTGATAGCCATTGTTGAAGTACTAGGTAGTGCCCTACTAGTAGTAAGTTACTACAAGATTTTTGTAAAGTATTGCAAAGCTTTTAGATGGAGGCCTTCTTTTAGGAGGAGACGTAGAAGTTTGGAATTTGGGGAGAATATACAAGTGGATGCTTATTCACTGGAAGGATTCCAAGACCCAGAGGGCTGGCAGACAATCACTCATTCATATGGGTTGGAAAACGTTGTGACTAGATCTATTCCTCTGTGAAGATTCACTAAAGCATAGAAGCTTATAGACAATAAGGAGTGTGCGGTTTTTCTGGTTGAGTTTCAGGAGAATGAGGCTCTTAGGCTTCTTCCCAAATGTAGCCATGCATTCCATATTAATTGCATTGATGTTTGGCTAAGGTCACGTGCAAATTGTCCTTTCTGGAGAGCCAATATTGTATATGTAAAAAACCCATTTTTCCATGTCATGGATTTCCGAATACGTTCTAGGCTGAAACATGGGATGGTTGGGGTTGTGCATGAAAATTTTATATTAGAAGATTCAGCTGCCATTGCTGCTTATAATGCAGCTAGAAGTAATGCAGAACATATGAATAATGTAGATTTTCAAGATTTTGTGGATACAAGACTACAATGCACAAGGTTAGATTTGTAATTTGAAGGCTCAAATCACACCGATGGGATTAATACTAGGAGTATAATATTGGAAGTAGGAGGAGATGAAACCATTGCAAGTTCAAAGGGAGACCCAATAATGTAAAATGGGCCCTTGTCTGAATTATTACCCACTTTATCAAGATCATATTCATTCAGATCTTCAGGAAATGAGCATTACAGCTTTACATCTAGAGACTTGAGAACTCATATTTTGGATTCTCTGCCTATTACAAACAATATGACATCACCATGGAGATACAAGAGGACTTTCAGATGGAGCAAGAGGTTCAATTCACCTTTCAATTCAAAGGGTCGATTTTCATTAAATCCAAGAGCATTAAAGTCCCCATTTTTTAGGAGGGGGTCATCATCTTCAACCAATTTTTCATCAATGTTTTCACTTTCACCGAAAAAAGATTACTACAAAAACAGTAGAAGATCTATGGGGGATTACAGGCATATAGGTTTGATAGGAGCAAGAGGGGGGATCCTAATTCCTCTATTTATCAAAGTTGGAAGATCAAAATCATCAACCAGATTCTAGTCGATTACAAGTCCTTTGTTTATTAAGAGATCATTCTCTGTGTTGACATCTAACAGGCTCAGAACTTGTGATCCTAAGGAACTAATTTCGCTTGATAGATTCAATCGAAGTGAATGATCTGGGCAGTGCAATCTATTTTTTTCGGGAATATAATCAGTCAAGTGTTATGCGATCATTTAGATGGGGTTAATTATTTTTGAAGAAAAAATTCCTTGCACTTTCCATTCAGGTACCTGGATTCAGAATTGTGATCGAGATTGAGATTTATCTAGAGTGAAAATATGGGCTTGTCATATCGATATATGGGTGGAAAATTATTATCATGAAATGGGCATGAAGCAGAAATCTTTAAGAAGAAATATATCTGGGGTTTTGATCCATCTGTAATCTTACTATGATGTAAGCGTTTGATTTATTCACAAAAACAAATGAATATTAGTATGGTTCAAAGGGTCTGATGCTCTACACAGAAACAATCCAATTTTAACATGGTGGGCCTGGTTTTTTGTAATATCCTCAAATCGGAAAACTACAGCAAAATAAATTACACCGTCAATACATGAGAAATTGAAGTCAAAATATGAGCTAATCCATTTTATTAGTTTCAATAATGGAGTACAAAAGAGGTGCTAGAATAGGTGCACCTGAGCCTACTCAAGGTAAGTTGGAATACTTCTCAACCCAAGCTGAAATGACTCTCTGCAACTGGCTCTGCGTGGATTTGGTGTTGGGCTTCTCTGCCCATAAATATTGATGTTGGCTGACTTTGGACTACTAGTTTGGCTGCTTCCACTGCTCATAAAATTTCAGGCTTTTAACCTCGGACTCTACTCACAAAACCCGTGAAGGAATTAGCCAAATGTTAACTACGGAATTTCGGCCCTATTTTCCCCTAGCTCCACTAGTTTCTAGCTGAGTTAGGATCTCTATTTGACACCTCAAACCTGCCCAAAAAAAAATTCCAAATTAATCTTCGCTTCTCCTCAATAAACCCAGAAAAACCCAAAAAGGGTTCGTCCTAGTTTTGACCTCGGAAATTGGCCCTCTTGGGCTTGGCTCACCCAACTGATGGGAAATTCAACTCTTGGCTGGAACTGTTGGTATATGTCTCCAAAATGCTACCAAATTCCCTGGTAGGAGGTGGCTAGCCTCCCCTCCAAATCTTCTAGCTAAAATCCTCTTCTCTCCCACACTCCCGACACTTCCTTTAGACTACACTACGCAATCATTGTGCAGTCTCTACTGCCTCTACGTAGTCCTAAAGGGACTACGCACTCATGTTGTTGTTGCTATGTCAACTCCTCACCAATTGTGGAACTACTCTCCTGAGCGAGAACTCGAAGTCTCCCATGGTAGATGTTGAGGTCTCCACCTAAAGATCTCGTGTGTTAAACAACACGACAGACTTAGCACCCGACACAAGCGTGCTATTTCAAGATGACAAATAAAATAAAAGATGAATGAATGAGGAAATGAGTATTCTTCACTTCCTTTTATCAATAGAGCCCCCAACGTTCCCTTGGGACCACCTTGGATTGTGCAGTGCCCTCATCCAACCACTCACTGCGCTGCCCTCATAGAGCCTCTCCCACAAAGCCACCTAGGGAGTTGCCTCCAAATCGAATGTTGGCCACATGGACCCCACTAAGGTCGAAAATTTTCCTTGTGAACTATAGGAGTAGGTTGTAGTTTTTCCCTTAATTAATAATTGTGGGTCCTGACCCACCTTATTTCTTCTTGACATTAGAAACATCAAAATTTATCAAAAAATAATATTCTAATTAGCAGAATTTCTAATTGGGGATATTAAATTTTTCCATGGAAACAAACCCAATTTAATGTTGGAGCTGGATCAAAATTTCTAGGTCCTCTCACTTCAAGGATTCTTCGGTGGAGGTAAAAAAACAAATATTGAGTGAAGAAAGCCTTGCCTGGAAGGGTGGAGTCAATCGAATCCGCTTGGGAAGCGCAACATATTCGATAAGCATTCACACACAGAGCACCCGCACTGTGAGATTTGAAGCATAGAATCGCATTGTAAAATTGTAGAGCACCCGCACTTTGAATCATTCACCTGCACTGTGAAATTTACACACGCAGCTCTCACGCAAGGGGACTGTCGAATTTATACAACCTGAATTCAACCCTAGGGGGCAATTGCAACCAAAAATGACCTGAAATTAGTAAATCAAGGGGAAATTCAACTTGAAACCAGTAAACAGGGGGTTATTCTAACCAAATTCAACCTGCAACTAGCAAATCAGGGCGAATTCCATTCGAATCCAACCTCCAAACCAGTAAATCAGGGGCAAAGGCAAGCCAATCCAACCTCCAAAGGAGGAAAATTAGGCCTTTGACTGTTTATGTGCCCTTATTTATTTGGGCTAAAATATAATAATTAATTATTTTTTAAATAATTATGGGGATAACTATACAAAATGGGTTTCATATAAAAAATTTCCCCTCCAAAATCTAAAACCCTTAATTTTTTCCCTTGGGCCAAAATTTGCCTCTAAAATTTTCTATGAATACTACTCATGTAATGTTCTAAAACATAAGACTCAAATCTACTCTACTCATCTACGGAAATCAATTCACAATTGAGAAGCTATATCAAAAGCATGCATCAAAATATAACACACATACATGAGGATATATCTAGGGGAAAGCAATGGCTTAAAACCCCTTCCTATTTGTATTTCATTAGTCAGAAAATAGAGAAGAAATATAATGTTTTCTTAAGCCTAAGCAACCTCTATACAAGTATAATCTATCTCACTGCTTCACAAGCTAACTCTGGTTAATACTTAACTAGATTCCTACTTTCCCAAATCCGTATTTCCTTGTGTTGTTTCCTTTGGAATTAGCCCCTATTATTTAGGGAAATTCCTCATCCATAATTGCACAATCCCTATAGGCCCTTCTCTGACTGCATGCACCACCTGTACAACTTGGATAATTATACAATTGATAGTACACTACCCTTGAACTCCAATCTCAACTGGGTAACTCGAATTTCATGCATTCATGAGTTACTTATTAGTTAATTTATCAGTTAACTAGTTGAACACTAAAGTTTCACCCACTGCTAGACCTCCGACTAATTCCTCCAACAATTGGAACTATTTTAATTGAACTTAACTCAATTTAACTGAATTAAATTGTTACAACTCAAATTAAACTCAACCTAGGCTCCTAAAGTTTAGGAATCATTGTACACAACTGAAGTTAAGCCCTCAAATGGAATTAACTAAGCTAAGTGAGTGATAACAACTCAGTTAACTCATTCAAGTTGTCTTGTGATATGTAATTTATATTTTCTCATAATTTAATGCAAGGGAAAATTAAATTGAGATTTTCTTGTTGCCATTTTTCAACACTCCCTCTCAGCGAGAAATGGATTCACATCTACCCCAATCCAACACCTTTGGAATGTACTGCATGCAACACTTCTCTTTGTTGTTCTTGCTACTACAACATCTGCATCTAAGAAGCATACTTAAAAATAAATAAATAAATAGTCACTGAATTAATTTGCAACCATCTACTGAGAAAATTGTGTTGTTGTTGACTCTACTACTGAGCCTCCTTCTCTATTGTCAACATTGCTTTGCACTCCTCAATATCTAATTGACATTGATCTTCCCACTACTAAATATTGTGGGCCCCCATAGCAAGGTAATGGACCATGAGACAAAAAACCCCTCAATGGACCCTGCCCAAATTTCTACACTCCTGGGACTATTGCTTCACATCACCCCACCTCACACATGGAGGTATGGATGCATGTGCTCCCTCTGCCCACACGGCTTGAAATATCTCCCTACTGGATTTCTCTGCTTGAGTGGATGTTTCCACTTTGTCCCCTCTCTGCTTCTCCAATTGTGGATGCTCCACAACTTGTTAAGGTTGCTTTTGAGGCTCCATTTTGAGAGGTAAATAATGCTCCCTCTCAACCACCAAGTCTCTAACCTTTGCCTTGCTCCACAAGGCTTTGCATACATATTCTACCTCAAGTGCATACAGGTTCTTGAATCACACATCGATCTGCTTCACTTGTCCCATGGATATGTGTCTAAGGAAAACCTTCCCTTTGTTAAATATCACATCGTAGACACGGTCTTCTAATATTGATGCGGAAACAAGATTCTTCTTTAAACCCAGAACAAACATCACATCCTTGATTTTGAGAGGGGAGATAGAATCCCTCTAAAAAGTAACCGTACCAATACCGATCGTGCAATACCTCCCATCATCTCCAAACTCTATGTTTTTCTTGAGGTCTTTCTCCTCCAAGTCACTGAAGAAATATCTATTCCCCGTCATATGGAAAGAGTCACCGTTGTCGAGATACCACATGATTCCCATTACTGTGCTTGGCATGCATACAACTAGAGTTCAATCAAACTCGATTTGTGAAGCTAGAGCTTCACTTGTTGTTGCTACTGCATGATCCTTATTACTTTCCTTCTTCTATGTACATTTCATGGCATAGTGCCTGAATTCATGACAGTGAAATCACTTGATAGTGGAAAATTCTTTCTTCTTTCCCTCATCACCTAGGGACTTATTTCCCTCGCTTTTCTTTCCTTTTTTGGCTAATGCAAGTTCCTCTTCCTCTTCTTTGGATAAGGTCCCATCTCTGTTGTCCTGTCTTATTTCTTCCTGTACTAGATCAAACCATAACCGCTCCCAACTTGGTAGTTTGTATCTACCATTCACGTAATCTTCATAATTATGGTGGTTCTTGGGAAGACCCAACAGAGCTAGAGCTACCAAATCTTCTTATGGAATAGTTACATCAACCTCACCAAGTTCATCATGACGCTAAGTAAACTTGCCCATGTACTTTGTAATTGTGTCATTCTTTTGCATTTTGATGCTCTGAGGCTTGTCCTTGAGTGCCAACTTCTTGTGGTCAATATTGTTCTCAAACAAATCTGTCAGTGTTTTCGACATCGTGAATGGAGTTTCTTTCCCATGGAGATTCGAGACAATATGATCTCGAACTCCCTCCAATATGATCCTCCTTGATTTAGCCACATCCTTCTTCCACTGAGCGAGATCCTAGGCATCAAATGTTGGGGTATTTACTACATTTTTCTTGATGTAATATAGTAGCCCATTTTCATCTAATATTGCCTCCATACGAATCTTCCATGCCACAAAATTGTGGTTCCTTCCAAATCATACTCGAGCCTGAGTCCGGTGGAAGTCATCTTCTCAGTCTTGGAGAAAGCTCGCAACACTGATCTTGAAATTTGAACCTCTTGCAAAGACAACTTCAAATTCTCTTCTCTACTATGAATATAGCTCTGATACCGTGTAGAAATTAATTGTAGATTCAATACTACTCATGCAATGTTCTAAAACATAAGACTCAAATCTACTCTATTCATCTGCAGAAATAAATTCATGATTGAGAAGATATTTCAAAATAATGCATCAGAATTTAACACATATACACGAGGATATATTTAAGGGAAAACAACTGCTCAAAACCCCTTCCTATCTATATTGCATTAGTAAGAAAATATAGAAGAAATACAATGCTTGCTCAAGTCTGAGAAACCTCTGCATAACAATAATCTATCTAACTGCTTCACAAGCCAGCTATGCTCAATACTTAACCAAATTCTTACCTACCCAAGTCCCCATTTCTTTGCATTGTTTCATTGGGAATTATCCCCTATTATTTATGGAAATTCCTCATCCATAACTCCGCAATCCCTATAGGCCCTTCTCTAACTGCAAGCACCACATGTACAACTTGGATAATTATACAACTGATATTACATATCGCTTGAACTCCAATCTCAACTGGGTAACTCAAATTTCCTGCATGCATGAGTTAATTATTAGTTGATTGATCAGTTATCTAGTTGAACACTGAAGTTGCACCCCACTTCTAGACCTCCTACTAGTTCCTCCAATAGTTGGAACTAGTTTAACTGACCTTAACTCAATTTAATTGAATTAAATTGTTACAACTCAACCTACTCCTAAAATTTATGAATCATTGTACAAAACTCGATTCAAGCCCTCAAATCGAATCAACTAAGCTAACTAAGTGATAGCAACTCAGTTAACTCATTCAAGTTGTCTTATGATGTGGAATTTCGATTTTCTCCTAATTTAATTCAAGGGAAAATTAAATCATGATTTTCTTGCTACCATTTTTCAACAATAAGTCCACTTCTACCTCAACCCTCTAATTTATGCCATATTTGGAAGTTGCCTTATGTTGCTTGATGTCTATATGCATGCCTCACATACATATTTTCTCCCTAAGTCTTATATATTTGGTTGATCTAAGTATCATTATGCATTTCATAAGGAAAGATATTGAAAAATAACATGTCCACAACTCGTCATCAATAAATGTGAGCTATATCACTTGCCCAAAACCTATAAATTCCATTTCCTTTACATTTGATACAACAACTATTCATGTCTTAGTTTGAAGCAAGAGTAATTCTTTCCCTCATTTAAGATTGTGTCCAAATGTAGACAATAACTTATTGTTTTACTCACAAAAATAAGATTATTTTTCAATATTGGAACATGAAGGATATTATTAAAAATGAAATGCCTACCTTCTAACTCAATCTAAACATTGTCTCTTTCTTTCACATAATGTTTATATCATCAAATAGAACAATCAAACTTGTTTTGGTTTTGTCCTCAACAAACATAACAAATAAATAAAATTTGTTAGTCGCTTGTCTTGATGTATGAGAATCAAAATATTAGGCCCTTGAATTTTCTTGTGTTTAAGAATAAACAAAAGAATAAAGAACTTTTCCCTCTCTTTACTTCGTTTTGATAATATTTAATTGGTGCTTAGTAGGTTTTCCATGCTCTATGTCATACATTTGTTTTATGTACTCTAACATTAGATGTTCTATTTTACCACAATAGTAATACTTCAAATTATTATATCTATATTTACTTACCTAAGTCTAAATTTGTACATTCTCTTTCACTCTTGCATGCTTATCATCCCTTATTTTGGATTACCTTTGTAGTTTCTTGCAAAAAAAAAATTAATCTGTTACAATTGTTAACATATTATTTGATTAATGTTTTCATTTTAGAAATTAAATTGGTTTAGATTCCCAAGGTTTAGCTAAATTGGTTGAACCATTTACCCAATACATGTTGTTTACAAGGAAGCCATAGTTTACAGATTCAAATTTTGTTGAGTTCCTTATATTTATCCGCCATTTATTGTCACTGGCCATTAATAGAGAAAGGCATTTTTCCATCCCATTAGTTTTAGTACTTTGAGCTTCAAGTAAGAAGTCTTGAAGTCAATTCCTTAGGTTAGTTTCCTTTGTTATGTATTTCACTTAATGTCCCTACTAGGTCAAGTTCCATAATCAATCCCAATAGGTTTTCATTGGATACCATTTGCAAATGTGAGGAAGTATCCCAAATTTTTTCAGCAAGTTGCTTGTAGGATAAATAAAATAAAATAAACTCGACAACTTCTTAAACATTGTGTGAATAGTTACACAAGTGATATTAAGGGTTTCAACATAATTTTAAATAATGGTGGAAATTATTTTAGATGATTATCACCATATCCTCTTTAGTTTCCTCTCTATCTATGGCTAATGAATGATCCCTAATTTTTTCCAATTTAGTGAATACTCTAAAATGATTTCCCTTCATCCATTTGCATTAAAGATAACATATTTTGGAGGAAAAATGGCTTATCTTTATTTGAAATTCCATGCTTTCCCTATAGTGGCTTCCATATTGTGTGTGCATTTTCCACATCATGCACTTAAATAAGTATGACATTTTTTATTAACATTCCTATGAGCATGTAGGTTGTTTGTTTTTATAGGATAAAAAAAAATAACTTGACACCTTCTTAAACATTGTGTGAATAGTTACACAAGTGATATTAAGGGTTTCAACATAATTTTAAATAACGGTGGAAATTTTTTTAGATGATTATCACCATATCCTCTTTAGTTTCCTCTTTATATATGGCTAATGAATGATTCCTAATTTCTTTCAATTTTAGTGAATATTATAAAACATATTCCCTTCCTCCATTTTCATTAACGATAACATATTTTGGAGGCAAAAGGGATTATCTTTATTTAAAATTTCATGCATTCCCTATAGTGGCTTCCATATTTTGTATGTGTTTTCCACATCATGCACTTAAAGAAGCATGGAATTTTTTATTAACATTCCTATGAACATGTAGGTTGTTTCTTTTTTGTGTAGCCCTGATCATCTTGATCCACAGGTACTTTGTATTTGGTTCTATGAATTACGTTGCATTTGGTTACTTCATAACTTTCCTCATAATCACTTTCAATATGTACTTATATTAGAAAATGGTAATCATTTATTGTGTACATGTACTAAAATTACACCCATTAATTTTTTTACTAGGATCCAAAATAAAGTTTGGTAAGTGTGGTCATCTTTCCATTCATTCCAATCAATAAATGCTTCAAACTCTATATTGTGTTGCCACCCAAAATTTACAACAATGTTTTATGTGCATTGTTGTTGTTTTTCAACATCAATTACAACCTACCGAGGATCAAATTAAGGTTGTCTTACCTTTGCTTTTGGCTTCCTTAACCTATTACAAACTTGTGTTAGCCCATTTTTGTTTCCCCAAACCTATTATAAACCTATTTGATCTTGCTTTTGGGTACTTGAACCTATTTCATGATCGACCTAAGCCTTTTTCATGCTGCACGACTCTATTTCTTGCTAGCTTGAGCTTCTTTTTGCACTTCCCAAAGTTATTATATGCCTACATGAGCTCATTTTTGCATTATACGAACTTGAATCTATAGTTCAAATACTTCTTGCATAGTTTCAAGGTTGGTAGCATATTTTTGAGACTATCCATGTATTTTTATCGTTATGCATGCATCTCACATTGTCCATGTTGTGTAATTATGTCATGTCAGGCATCTTCTCATGCATTTACAACCATTTTGTACTCATTGCCTCACTAAATATGTACCTTAGTATGCATGCATAATAATTATTATTATACCATGAGAAACATGTTCTACTATTGTACTTATGCTTCAAAATGAGGAGGCAATTGTTGTTGTATTTTCACCTCAAAAAGCATAGAATATTGTTATTGTACCTATAACTATAATGTGGTCGATGACCTAGTACCTTTATTTTTCAACTCTAAATTACACCTTCTGATAGTTATATCAATACTATTTTTATTCATTTTTTAAATTCTTAAACTAATCTATAAATTATCAAAATTTAAGGTTGAGCCGATCTAAAAAGTTCAAATATTAGTACTTGACTTATGTTGATTTTATTTGTGATACTTTTCTCATTCAATTTATTTGACTTTTGTCACCTTTTGTGTGTTGAAAATGGCAACAAGAAATATTGAAAATTGCACCCATGAGGCTTCTGATTTAATTTTCCTTTAATTAAATTAGAAGTAAAATTGCAATTTCATCACATGACATCTTGTAAGTGTTAACTGAGTCAGAAAGACTTAGTTAGCTCAGTCAATTTGAGTTGAGGGTGAAACTGGAGGCATGTAGAGTCCACTCTAAGTATTAGGGGGTCCATTTATAGTTATTTGTGAGTTGTAATTAGTTAACTCAATTATTTGAGTTAAAATCAGTTTAACTAGTTCTAACTGAGAGATGAGCTAGTGATAGGTCCAGTGAATTCAATACGATTTAATTCACAAGTCGTGATCAATAAGTTAATTGATAATTCACTATAAATAGATGATGCGTGTCATTTCTAAGGAAGGCCCAGTTGAGATTGGGGTTAAAGTAAATATAACTATCAATTGTATAATTAGAAACTTGTACAAGTCATGCATGAGGTCATCAGGTTGCCTTGAAGGAATTACACAATCAATTCTTGGGAATTTCCTATTTAAGAGGGCCACAATTCCTCCAACAATGCGTAAGCAAGGCTGGTCAGGCAGAGGCTGAGAATTGGTTAAGTATTGGACCGATTTTGCCTATATCATAGTGAGACAGTCAACAAAGTGCAAAGGTTTCTTAGGAAGGGAAATAAAATTGTATTGTTTCATGACATTGATTTTAAGCAATATACGGATAGCGAAGTTTTGAGCATTTTCTTCCCCCAGATACATCTTGTGTTGTGCGACTGATAATTTATTTCTCTTACTTGTTATGTGATTGTGCGATCGAAATTGGTTTACGTAATTTCTAGAAGTGATTTAGTATTTTGTTTTAGTAAATTACAAGATCAATTAAATCCCTTTGGATAAATTCTACATGGTATCAAAGAAGGAATCACAATAGAAGAGAAGAACCAGAGTTTATTTTGAACAGGTACATCAAATTTGCATATATATTCTTCAAGACCCAACAACAGATCAAGATGTCTTTCAATGGCTTGAAACTCGAATATGCACTCAAGGGAAATTCAAATTACATAGCATGGAAGGATAGGATGGAGGCAATGCTCAAGGAAAACAGACTTAAGGCATTCATAAACAATGATATTTCTCAACCCGCAGCAATAGATGCTAAACTTCTTGATGCATGGAAGAAGAATGTAGCAAAAGCGAGAAGGATCTTGTTTGAGGGAGTTTGAGATCATATTGTCTCGAATATCCATGGAAAGGCAACTCCATATTCTATGTGGAAGTTCTTAACATATCTATTTCAGAATAGCAACGACCATAGGAAGTTGGCACTGAAAGACAAGCTCAGAAAGATCAAGATGGAGAAGGGCGACGCGATCCAAAAATACTTGACGAAGTTCACTCAGTGTCAAGATGAGCTTCGAATTGTTGGTGTGACTTGTCGATGATGATTTGGTGAGCCTGGCACTTCTAGGCCTTCGAAAGAGTTTCCATAGCTACCAGGACTCTGTGAATGGGAGGGAGAAGCTACCAGAGTGGGAGATACTATGGTCTCACTTGGTACAAGAAGAGTTTCGATGGAGCACCAGAGATGGATCCTCATCAAAGATTGATGATGAGGAGAACTATGCCTTGGATGGAAAGGAAAATGAAGAAAAATGGAAGGCGTCACATTCCAAATCGGATTCTGACAAGGCAGGAAAGAAGCGATACTTTTCAAAGGTGAGATGTTCTCACTATCACGAGCATGGACAGTGTGCCACAAATTTTTCACAAAATAATACCAACAAGAAGGCCTGGGGAGGAGCAATAGGTGAAGCACTTGAGTAAAAATTTGAGTTTGATTTCACTCTCATCGCATGCATGGTGTCATCGGTGATGGGTTCTTTGTGGTACTTGGATAGTGGAGCTTTGTTCCATATGACCGACAACAAATAATTCTTTAGTGACTTAGAGGAGATGGACCTCCAGCAGAACATAGAGTTTGCAGATGACAGGAGGTATAGCATGACCGATATAGGTACAATTACCTTTTAGAGGGAGTCTGGCTCCCCTCTTAGAATTACATATGTCTTGTTTGTTCCAGGACTAAATACGAATCTTGTTTCCATAGCGGTATTGGAAGACCATGGCTATGATGTGATATTTAGAAAAAGAAAGGTTTTCCTTAGACACATCACCACGGGAAAGGTGAAAAAGATTGGTGTGTGAGTCAAGAACCTATACGCACTTGAGGTACAAGATGCATGCAACACTTTGAGGATAAAATCAAAGGCTAGAGACTTCGTGGTTGAGAGGAAGCATAAATTACCTCTCAATGTGCAGTCTCAAAAAGTTGTGGAGTAGCCACAATTAAAGAAGCAGAGAGGATACCGAGTGGAGGCATCCACTCAAACAGAGACCTCCAATAGGGGTAAATTTCAAGACAAGTGGGAAGAGGGAGAACATGCATCCATACCTCCATGTGAGAGGTGGGGCGATGTGAAGTCATAATCCCAAGAGAAGAAATTTAAGCAGGGTCCATTGAGATTTCTTGTCTCATGGATCATTACCTGGCTACAGGGGCCCACAGTTAACAGTAGTAGGATGGATCAATGGCGATTGATCCAGTCAGATGTCACATACTAGAGTGTAGATCAAAGTTGGAAGTAGTGCAAATGGAACATATGCAGAGTCAGCTAACAACGCAGAATTTTCAATAGACAGTGCAGTAGCTAACAGCAGTCAGAGACTCTGGAGACAGAGGCATCATATTGATTCAATTTGGATGTTTTTTCAGTTTCAGAAGTTGCAGTAGCAAAAAACACTAGAGAATTGTTTCATGCAGAACATTTCAAAGGTACCAGATTAGGATAGAGTTGAATTCCTTTCTTATTGAGAGGCAGTGTTGAAAATGGCAATAAGAAATATTGAAAATGGCACCCATGAGGCTTCTGATTTAATTTTCCCTTAATTAAATTAGAAGTGAAATTGTAATTCCATCACATGAAATCTTGTAACTGTTAACTGAGTCATGAAGACTTAGTTAGCTCAGTTAATTTGAGTTGAGGGTCAAATTGGAGGCATGTAGAGTCCACTCTAAGTTTTAGGGGGTCCATTTAGAATTATTTTTGAGTTGTAATTAGTTAACTCAATTATTTGAGTTCAAATTAGTTTAACTAATACTAATTGAGAGATGAGCTAGTGATAGGTCTAGTGAATTAAATCTGATTTAATTCACAAGTATTGATTAATCATTTCAATGATAATTCGTTATAAATAGTTGTTGCATTTTAGTTCTAAGGAAGGACCAATTGAGATTGGGGTCAAAGGGAAGATAACTATCAGTTTTATAATTAGAAAATTATACAGGTCATGCATGAGGTCATCAAGTTGCCTTGAAGGAATTGCACAATCAATTCTTGGGAATTTCCTATTTAATAGGGCCACAATTCCTCCAAGAATGCGTAAGCAAGGTTGGTCAAAGAGAGGCTGAGAATTGGTTAAGTGTTGGACCAATTTTGCCTAGATCAAAGTGAGACAGCCAGCAGAGTGCAAAGGTTTCTCACGAAGGGAAATAACGTTGTTTGTTTTATGATCTTGACTTTATGCAATATACAGATAGCGAGGTTTTGAGCAGTTTCTTTACCCAGATACATCTTGTGTTGTGTGATTGATAATTTATTTCTCTTACTTGTTATGTGATTGTGCGATCGAAATTGATTTTCATAATTTGTAGAAGTGATTCAACATTTTGTTTTATTACATTACAATATCAGTTGAATCCATTTAGATATTTCTACATTGTGTGCCAACGAAGTGCTTGGCCATGATCCTTTATTGATATACCTAGGCTAAGTCGATTCAGTGAACATTATAGATGACTATCTTTATCTTAACTTTTATGCCACATTAATAACTACATATATATAGTGTTCAGTCCTATATAAGCCCCATGTTAATCCTGAAACCCCTTATTAAGCCTAAATATTGAATACGGTATTTTCATCATTATATTTTTATGTTAGTTAGAACCTTTTGTTGTACCATTTCATTATAATTGTACCCTTTTTTCCTATTTATATACTAAGGATACCTAGTATTAGGATCGTCAAATATCAGATTATATACTATATTCATTATAAAATGAGATTCCCCCCTTGAAGTGGCATGTAATTATTGTTTTCTTGTCATTTTTAAGGTGCATGGTTCACAACATTTGGTATCAGAACATATGAACCTAGGGTTTTGTTGCTTCACAGAAATCATCATGGATTTTTCACTATAGCTCTTTTTCAGGGACATTTTAGATGGTGAAATTTTGAGTCCGTTGAGGGGAGATCTTGGGGAACATCTGATTAAAATTTTAGATTTTGGTTCTCTATACTTTTGGTGATATATGTTGTGGCATTTAGGGCTTGCAATTAGTCCTAAAATTTGTTTCAAACGATTCATATTGGAATTTTCATTATAGGTTTCTTTCTAGGATGTTTCAGTCCTTAAGAATTTTAGCAAGTAGAGAAGACATATTAAGGTACATATAGCAAAAAATGTATTTTTTGGAATAATGTAACTTTGATTATATACCCTATGAAAGTTAGGGTTTGTGAATGGCCCTGAAATCAATTTTAAATGAATGAAATTGGAACTTTTTCTATAATTTTCTTTCTATGAAGAACTAAGATGGGGGATGCTACAGTGAGAGGGATCATATTTGATCTTGGTGGAAAAATGGTGTCTCGGTTCGCTTGGGGACTTGGGAGAGAAAATAGCAATCATGTCAAGTTTCTGACATTATGGAAAGGGATTGAAGTTGCATTAGACTCTAAAGTCTCAAAACCAAATATATTTGGGGATTCTATGTTGGTAATTCGCTAAGTTACAACAGTGAAATCATCAATAGTTAATGATTTGGTTCCAACTAGTCAGACAATTCTTTTCCTACTTAAAAATTTTGAAGGGGTGTTTTTTTTTCCCATGTCCTTCGCCACCTGAACTCTGAGGCTGATTGATTAGCTAAAAAAGGTTCCTCGTTTGCTTAAGGAGAATTAAATATGACTCATAGGAGATGTTCCACTCAAAGTCCATAATATGCAAAGCATAAGCAAATTTTTCTTATGGCATGATGGGCTAAGGGGGATAAATACCTTTGAAAAGGTGGGTTGTCAAGATCCTCTTCCCTGAACCTCTTCACTCCATCTCCAATGTTGTAAATGTGGCAAGCCTAACAAGTGTTTAACGAGAGGGTACAAGTGGACATTTCCCAAAATGCCTTATTACTATTCTGGTCACTTCCACTTAATAGATAGTCGCTCTGTCTATCTCCTCTTCGGGAAAAATAGGGAGGCTAGACTAATTTCGTTGGAAAAAATAATAATTCACTCACCTCATATCATCCCAATAACTTTGAGAGCCAGTGTGAGTGGTTTCAAAATGAGGATGGTATTCTTATCATTGCAGTTTGGCTCCTGTAATGCACAGAATCGTCTCAAATTAACAATGACTTCAACCTTTTGTCTCTCTCACTGGAATTTGGATGAATCACAAGGTGATTTAGTTGGTCAGTACTTAGCTCTCCACAAAGTTAACTTCCTCCAACTTTCAGGATGGTGAACTCTCAAGATATTTTGGAATTTGTTGTTGTTATTGAGTGGATGGTCAATTCTGCATTAACAAGCTTGAGGATATGGTGGAGTGACAACGAAATTATTTCCTATTGTTCATGGAGGCTAAAATCCTCACATACTGGGTGGAAAATAAGGATACCCTATATGATTTAAAAGATGAAATTTTCCTTCTTATAGAATGGGTTGTTGCATTAGAGGTCTCCTCGACTGTGGGAAACAAAAATTTGGACGATGAGCAAACTCTGGGAACCTCCTCTCCAGGTGGAAAAATATTTTGTCACCCCCGTGGTCTTGACGAGGGTGGTAAAAATGTTGGGTGACCTCTCTTATATTTTAATCCCCTTTAGTTTTTGCGGCTAGCTTGGTTTTTACTTTACTCTATATGGCACGAACTTTTGTAAATTCTATGGTTATTGGGGTATTTTTGTAAGGTCTACAATTGTAAAATATTTTGTATGAATTGATGCACTCCTCTTCTTCACACTAGTAAACTCTCATTTTACTTTTTTAAGCTGCATCTGATGTAACTGAGATAATTTGTAAGGGTGTTTGGCCCTCTCCCGCTTTTGTTCTTTAATATAAATATATACATATTTGTTTCTTTAAAAAAAGACCTAAGACACTAAAATTTTGAGAATATTGAGAAAACATCTCAAGGTACATATGACAAAAAATTCATATTTTGGTTCATTGTAATTTCAAAGATATACTCTTATGGAAGTTAGGGTTTGTGAATGGCCTTGAAATAAATTTCATAAGAGTGATCATGGAATTTTTGCTATAAGTTTTTTTCTGGGACACTTTGTACTAAACTTTTCAGATATATGAGGAGAAATATTGAAGTGACTTAGGTAAAAATCTTAGAATCAAATCTAAATAATTGGATGCATGGCACAATATACAAATTTTCTATTGGGAATAGGCAAAAAATCACAAGTTTTAGGAAAGTTATCATAAATTTCACTTGGCACATCAATTTTTTGTGACTTTCGGATTTGTAGAGAAAACATACTAGAGTATTACAAGACATGATTTTAGATTTAAAGGGGCTCAAATCTCAAAGATATATGAAGACAAAAGTCAGTCATCCAGATAATCTCCAAATTAAGGTTTTAAAGATACATAACTTGCAAGTGACATAAATTTTGATTATAAAGTCCATTTTTCTTGGGTGACTAAAATTTGTGATAAAGATGAGTAATATTATTATTTTCACACATAGCTTCAAGGAAATATCCAAAATATAGTACACCAATTAAACCTCCTGAAGGATCATTCATGATTGATGAAGAAGCAAAAGATTTAGAATACTAGTTATCCCGATTATAAATTCATGTTAAGCAAATAAATGATACTATGAAGGTTCAGTTATCATTGTTGAAAGGCTTAGTTGATGAAAACAAGGTTGAAAGACAAAAACCGACTCAAAATAAGGAAGGAATAAAAAAATACAAACCATGATACTTTAGAATATCCCTAAAATTGATATGGATATCTAGGGAAATCATCAACATAAGGAGAAGCATGGTGTTAAGACTCAATCACATACAGGGAGTATTTTATCACAATTGGAGAGAAAAAATATGCATCATAGAACCATAATCATAACTTTCAATTTGAGATCCACATCATTAGGGATTCATGTTAGCACCAAGGAATTACTACATTTAAAATACCAATATGAAGAATTTTTATGGTCACAATCATATAACATGGATATGCCAAATGAAGCAATACTTTGATCTACACCAAGTGGTAGCCTTACAAAAGGTAAATATGACATACATGCTTTTAGAACAAGATTAGCAAGTATGGTATCAATGAATTTGTGAAAGGAAAAAGGATTATGTTGTATCTTGGTCCATCTTTACAGAGGAATTTGTAGCACATTATAAATATGTTAAGAGCAATACATTCTTTAGTCAATTAGTAAATATTTGACAAAAATTTATAGTTATAGAGCACATTCAATAATTACAAAATTTGAGTCTTAAGGTAAAGAACATTTCAGTGGATAATTTATTGGACCAACTTTAAAATAAAACACCCAACATGAGGCACATATCTTTGAAGCTAAATCCCTAGAGCATGTTTTCAATCTAACAGAGAAATTTAAAAGTATAAATATGGCTACTAGAAGATTGGTCACTAACAATTATATAGAAAATCATGCTCCTTCTCCTAAATTGACAAGGTTGACACCTCAACATATTGATGAAATAATAAGAAAGGGACTATGTTTCAACTATGACAACAAGTAGAATAAGTGGCATAAATGAGGTGAAAATAAATTGTCCTACATAGATTATGAAGATCAAGAAGATCAGGAAGTGTAACCTTCACAAGATCTAGATCTAGAAGAGACTACTCCAACAATATTTTGTCATGCATTGGTTAGCATCAATACTCTACAAACCCTTAAGATAAAAATACATATAAAAAAAGAAAAAGGTAAAAATATTAATTGATTTAGGTAGTACCCATAACTTCATCAATTACAAATTCGAAAAACTTCTTAACCACTTTGTATTTCTAACATTAGAATTTCAATTAATGATTGCAAGTGGAGGTATAGGCAAGTGTTATGATATTATGTTGAATATGGGGGCATATTTATTGGATAGTTCCATGATTGCAATCCAGAAGGGTGGTGCTAATGTTGTATTAAGGGTCCAATGTTTACAATCATTGGGAACAATTACTATTGATTTTCAAGATCTTTTCATGAAACTATCCTTAAAAGTAAAGGAAATTATGCTTAGAGGTATTTATATGCACAGAAGAGTGAGTTTGAGGATATGGTTCAAGAAATGTCATAAGCTAGTATCATTCAACCTAACGAGAGTGCTTACTCATCACCAGTTGCTAATCTTAAAACCCCTTATCTAGCCATACACATTGAGTTAATACATTAGGGGTCTAATGGTTACAATCATTGGGAACAATGACCCTTAATTTTCAAGATATTTTAATGAATTTTTCTTCAGAAGGAAATGAAAATGTGCTTAGAGGTATCTATATGCACAAAAGAGTAGGATTGAGCATATGATTCAAGAAATATCAAAGGTTGCCATCATTCAACCTAGCAAGAATTCTTTCTCCTCACTAGTGGTTAACCTTAAATCTCCTTATTTAGCCATATATATTGAGTTATTACATTTATATTGTTATATTGTTATGTAGGCTAGAATCATAATTGTACCCTTTGTCTCTTATTTATATGCTAAAGAGGACTAGTTTTAAGTTAATCAATATTGTATTGTAGATGGTAATAATTGTAAAATGAGGTTTCCCTCTTGAAGTGGATTGTAATTCATTTTTAAAGTACATAGTTAATAACATATAATTTCAAAAACCAAATATACAATCATTATTAAAAAAAACATATAAATATAATATTATTGATTTTAAAAAAATATGGTATATATCAATACATTGAAAGTTTTTTTTACAACATTCATATAATTAAAAGTCACCCTATTAAATTATTCTAATATAAAATATTCAAACATAAGTAACTAAAATATAATTAACCATAACTTTATACATCTACTCTAATTAAACTATATTATTTAATTTATTTTAACATATATATTAAAACTTAAATAGCTAAAATATAATTAAATATAACCATTACATCTATGTTCTAAGAATCTATATTATCTTTATTTTACAAAGTTCTAATCGCATATCAATTAACCATAATTATTTCGCAATTGACATTTTGTCCTTAGCCCCTCTAATTGTCTTCCCAAATATAGCTCTCACTTAGCCCTTCTAATTGTGTTCCCAAATATAAATCTCGGTCTAAGTTTCTTGCCCCTCTAATTGTCTTCCCATATATAACTTTCAATCTAGGTTTCTTGCCCCTTTAATTGTGATGCGGGAGCATTAAGGTAGAGTCGACAATGTGACAAGTTGGTCACATGTTGTGGCTTGGGAAGAAGACTAGTAGTCCTAATAATTTGAATACTTTAGTTTTAAATTATTTTGTTTAAAGTTAATTTGGGCTAACATAGCCATTGTAATCTGTAGGTTAAAAGAATAGTTAGATTAGGATTAGTTAGGCATTTAGTTGAATAAACTGTTCTGAAATTGAATAACAATTTCTCAACCGTATGGGGATTTTGGGAAAAGCATAAAACAAAACCAAATCCACCATTGTGGGGTTCTGACTTCCATAGAGAAAAAGAGAGAACGAGAGGGAAATATGTGTGAAAGAGGGTTGAACAAAGAGTAGGAATAAATGTAAAAACCAGCCATCCTAGGGCCTGGTTATGTGTATTTTCATTTATAAAATAATTCCAAGTGTTTTGGACTTTTATCGAGCTCTCTGTTTTAACCCGTTTTTTTAATTCCTTGTCGAAATCAAGTATCGCATTTACGTGTTATTGTATAGGCATATTGTTTCTATTAATGAATATACAGACTGAGTGAGAAGACAAAGTTATGTGAACTTTGTGTAGACAAAGTTATGGCAGAGATCAAGGGATGATAGATGAAGAACAAGCTCAGGAGGGAATCCGCACGTTTGCAGACCGCACAAATCTCAAGAGAGATAGCATTGAAGAATTCCGAACAAACTTGGAAGGATAACGGAGGAGTAGCATGGAGGAAACCATATCGCAGAGTAGTGGCATCAGAAAGAAGAGCAACCGAATAAAGAACAAAATACTTAGAAGAATTCCTAAGGAGGAAACGACGACGAGGAATGAATCACTAAGACAAAGGTTTAAGTATTGACGGTGGAGATTAGAGCGGGAAAAAGAGATGAAGAAGAGTTGAGAAGGTTAAGCAGACAACTGTGATTAAATCACAGATCTGAAGACAAGATATGAACGGTTAAGGTGAGTCGAGGAAATGTGAAATGGACGTGTGTCGGCAGGGTGCAATTTTGCATTGGCGATTGAATTATTTAAGAGTTAAGGATTTCGCAAGGTAATCAAGATAACTTGCGATGTGAGAAGGGTGAAGGATGCAATGCGACAAGGAGCAGCGACGTGTCGACTTGGCACAAATGCGCACTTCACAATTTTCATGGGTTAGCGCATTTGTAAAGAGTTGAAAGTTGCGGGCATGTGATTTCGATGTGCTGCGATTGGTCAGAAGTGTGTGGGACCCTATGGTAAGAAGGTCTCACGTTTATGATTGTGTTTTGGGTTATGTGCATTATATTATAAAGAATGATGTTGATCATTTTGCGTATGTATGTATTTAACTCTGATATTTTCCATCGTTGTGTATAAAGGAAGTTACGTGGGTCCTAACCCACAGGTCCACGAGTATTTTTGTAATTCGCAGTTACGACTGCATCAATTGGTATTGGAGCAACAAGATCTGAGAGGTGATGTGAAGGACTTTGAACTAAGCAAAGCTGAGAAAGATTGCTCATTGATTCTAATTGAGTGAACCTTAAGAGGTAAGACTGTGGACTGAAGGCTTATGAAAAATCATAAGAACTACAATAGCAAGGATAAAGTAATAGCACAGACAATAAGTAGCAGCAAGAGTGAAAACATCTCAGCAAGAATATTACAGCCTTTCAGGGCAATGATGAAGGAATCTAGCAAGGGTTTCTAGGAGGAAAAATAAGTGTGGAAAGAACCCAATATTTCAATTGAGGTTGAAATATAAGACGACAATAGTTTTCTCAAGTGCAGATGAGTTGTGGGGGTAAACCTAGAAGGAGCATAGAGGAGTGATCAAGGAGGGTTCTAGATTGAGGACCAGTACTTGCCAAAAGAATAAGCACAGAGGAATTTTGGTGAGGTAAGTTGTAGCAGGAGGGATTGTTACTGCAGAGGCTAGTGTAGCTCATAGAGGGTGAAAGAACTCAAGAATATGACTATTGAAAGTCGTAGCAAAGGTTCAGGAGGCAACCAAAAATTAAAGAAGGAAGATACCAAGACAAATGGCATATGGAAAAAGATGACTGATGAAGAATATAAGAGAGAAATAGCTGAGATGAGAACCCATATTGATCTATTTATGGAGTTGCTATGGAGGAGTGATGAAGACCAGAAGTGTGGATGGATTATGAGGAATAAATTGAAATTGCATGGGCTGTAGATGAAGAGGGAGCATAGGTTGAATGCTCAAGAAGAAGAAGAAGAGTCACCAAGAGATGACTTGGGACAAGGGACAAGTACTACACTTGTTTCAGAGATAAAAGAGGTTTGTTGCAGCTCACAAGGTTGATCAAGATGATTCCACAAAGGGAAGAAGAAGAGATTACCACTAATGGTTATCTGAAATGTCCAAGGAGGAGTCACAATCAAAAGAAAGAATTCAGCAGAGATGCCAATAAAATACTAAGCATGGAAAATCTTGTTGTGGTATCTACAGACAGGTTGGTGGAGTCAGCTTGTATAGATGGATTGTTTGTAGTCCATGATGAACAAAGAGGAGTTCATAAAGGAAAGAAGACTATGGCTACTTATGGTCATAGTAAAGGTTCCGGGGTAGATTATGAAAGATCAAGTAAGAATAAACTTGATAGAGAATTAGCTAAGATAAAAATGCATCTAGAAGTGTTGAAAGAATTCATACAAGGGAGTATGGAACACCAAAGGTATGATTGGGTTCTGTGAAAGAAAAGAGTCAAGTGGAGTCAGTTACAGAGTAGACTAAGATCTGACACAAGAATTCAGCTAGAAGAAGAACTCAGAGGAGCTGATTTACAACATAGGATGTGTGATGAGGAAGAGGTTTACTTATGTGAACTTGAGCAAGGGTCTACTCTTTGTGATAGTAGTAATGAAGATGAAGACATGAGACCAGCTGATGGTTTCATGGATCCTTGGAAGGATGGGAACCAACAGAAAGAGCTGATGTTTGAGACAACAAGAGAGTCTATGGATCCTTATGGTTTTGAAACAAAATATTATTGTATGTTTGCAGGTGAAATCGGTAAAGAAAGACAATTTGTTGATGTTTTCATAAAGGATGAAGGGGGAGAATAGAATCTGAATTCTGTTCAAAAATAAAATGAGATGGTTGTGTCTCATACACTTGCATATGCACATCTAAGTGAAGGCAATGATTTCCAATCTACTTTGAAAGCTAAAAACAAGGATAACTTGGCTTATGATGATTGCCGAGAACATAAAGAGGCAAAAGATGATATCAATCATTCATATGTTATGCTTGAGAAAGATGAAAAGAAGACTAGTGAATACTTTTCGAGTCCTGAAAGATACTTAGAACAACAAGAGAAGGATTTGGTGATTGAGTCATCCAATAAGATCACTGGGTCTTATGAGTTTAATGCTGACAATTTGAATGTGTTTGCAGTTTGTGTAGAAGAAAATCCATTTCTTGGAATTGTCTCAAGTAAAGCTGAAGTATATCTAGCAAAGTATAATGAGGAAGAAAATTTTCAAACAAGGTATGATGAAGAGAGTCTTTCTCATGAAGACCAAGTTGAGTTGTTGCAGCAGAAGGAATTCATAAGTTCCTTATTTAATGAAGGGAGTAGCTTTAATGGAGACGAAGTAGTAATGCCTCATGAGATGAAACTTGTTATTGATGAGGACAAAGAGGAATTGGCTTGCTTAAATAGCCAAAGGAAGATTTTTGGATGGACATTTAGGACTGTCATATAAATAGAGAATCAGAATTTTATTCTGGTTAAAGATGAAGCAACAGTGTCACAAAGAGGTTTGTTTAGTAGCAAGGAAGAAGAAATCCATAAAGATGACAGTTAGGCAGTTATGTCTCAAGCTAAAGGAAAGTCAGTCCTAGAAGTGGAAAATATTGAATTTACTATTAGTACTAGTCAAGAAGCAGAAGGACAGCAATGGAATGTTTTCAAGGAAGAGGAAGCGAGTTATGTTGAAACTGTAATACAAAAAACTGAAGAGGTACTTGAAGGGAATCAAGTAATTAGTGAATGGTTGAGTTGCTTGCTGAAAGCCTTTGAACAAGAGAAAAAGATTGCATACAATAAGATGGAACCATTTCAAACTGTAGTTGAAACAGAGATAGATAATAGTTTCCAAAATTTAATTATGTTAACTAGTATACAGGAAAGAGTGAATAAATATATTACTGCAGTCAGAGAATTAGAAGGCAATTTACCTTTTGACAGTAAATTTGAAAACAAGGAAAAGAAGAGGGATGTTTCAGAGGGAGATATCTTCAGAGATATTGAGGAAGTTTGGGTGGCAGCAATGTTAGGAGTAATATTTGCAGCAATATTTGGGACATAGTGTAGTAGAATGTGTTGGCAAAGGACTGGAAATAAGATTAGATTACAGCAGAAGATTGAATTGCAAGAAACCATAGATGAACTATGGGAGTAAATGCAAATACCTTACAGCAAAATGAAGAAAGCAGTCCACTGTGGAATTGTTTGGAAATCGAAGAATGGTGAAGGTAGAAGCAGTGAAGCACTACAGTACAAAGTATGGAAGCCTGGAAGATTGCAGCTAAAGAATGTTGAAGACAATGTGGCTTATGGACAACAGCAAAACAAAGTTTGGAATACTGGAATATTCAAGCATTGAAGACACATGACCAAGAGGCCATGAATTCTTTTACCTCGGGAGTCTGATGCAGGAGCATTAAGGTAGAGTTGGCAATGTGAAAAGTTGGTCACATGTTGTGGCTTGGGAAGAGGACAAGCAGTCCTAATAATTTGAAGAATTTAGTTTTAAAGTATTTTGTTTAAAGTTAATTTGGGCTAACATAGCCATTGTAATCTGTAGTTTAAAAGAATAGTTAGATTAGGATTAGTTAGGCATTTAGTTGTGTTGAGGAGGTAAATCCCCTCTGCGGACAGAGGCGATCCCTACTAGCCCAGCAGGGGTCTAGCAACAATCAAACAATGCTATGACGCAGGTTCCTAATTACGAATGAAAGACTTGGAATAGAAGCCTACCTGGATTCCAACGCTAGGATCTGAAGAAGAAGCGTCCCCGTTCCTCAGCCTTGGCAGATCACAATCCCTCCACGATCTCCGCGGATGAACACCCGCACATGGAAGAAACGAACAGATACAAGCATAGAAACCAGCATACGTAACTAAACATCAGTCAGAAAGGACATTACTCACATTAACGCGATAGAAAACGGAGTGGAACCATAATCATAATCATCTATTAAATAACCAGCGAAGAAAGATTACAACCAAGTTCTGACGTCGCGGTCTCCTTCGGACGGGTTTCCAGTAGTCCACGTCTCGCAAAGCTCGCCAAGGAAAGGGAAAACCTCTCCAGAGTCTCATGACAATGGTCTCCTTACTTGAGTCAGCCTTAAGGGAAAGAGAGGGTGCTTTACAACACAAAGGCTCTTGGGAATATGGAGATTCAGAGCTTAGGCACTTCAAGACTTTCAGCCTTTCAGCCCCTTCATCAATGGATGAAGGCTATATTTATAGAGGAGAGGAGGAGGTTGGGATCCCTACAATAGTGGAAGGGAAGCTTTATCCTTTGGGAGGTTCCCCATATGGTGGAAACAAGAGGCCAAAGGATGAAGGCCGTGGTTATTCAGGCGAAACCACTCCTGATGACTCATCCACGAAGTTGTTGTAATCGAAACTTCGCCTCTTCTTTTAAAAAACTTTCCATAAACAGAGTGGCGCGGCTGTAACACTAAGACAGAGCGCCAATTGGCGCGGGCTCAGTGTTAATTTTCCCCCATTGGCGCGAGTACATAACGGGCTACCAACGCCAAGGCAAAAACAGGTGTTTTTAGGGGTCTGCTCAGGAAATTATCAACAGAAGGAATGTTTTCCTCATGGAAAGGGATGCAATGATGGTATTTACAAAGCATGACATTGCTCACAGGTCACATAATGGGTCCTCCATTGTGCGGGATGGGGAATGGTAGGGACGGTGACAAATTACTGTGTAACAGATGCCCCCTAAAGTATGAGGCCCGAGAGAGAGAGGGGTAAAAATGTTGCAGAGAACAAAGAATCAAGGCCCGCCGTCGGAAACTCCGCGCAGAAAGATACAACCGATATCTCATACATGATGTATATATATGGTATGGACGCAGCCATCCGAACAGAGTATGCTATAATCCGGATCCAGGGTATGGGCGCAGCCATCCAACTAAGATCAAACAAATAGACTCAGGTATGGTCGCAGCCATCCAATCAGAGAGTCATGTACATAATGATAATAATCCACAATCGCAGCCTGGATTACAACAGACACAATCCAGGGTCTTGCGCTCCATCTCGACCCAAACAAGTACAAGTTCGAGCATGTGAATATGTGAGCTGAAGTCGAACATGCAAGAACATCGTCTGATTACCAGCCAATGATGAAAGCTGTTAACAGACGCGAGAGAAACCACCAATAACGACAATGGTCCTCAAGGTACTACAGGTACAATCTACGGCGTGCGAATAAATGAGTTGACGTCGAACACCCGCAGAATCACTCGATCGGAGGCCAATGATGTAAACCTCACGTCGAATGCGACGAACCTGCCATTGAGGCATGCAGGCTCCAAGGTACCATAAGGAGTCTCTAGACCAACTTCCTGGATAATGAGTTGAAGTCGACAGGAAGCGACCTTGATCGAAGGTGGGCCATAATGTTTCCCACATCATCGACATGAGACAGAGGAACATGATGTTTTAGTTGTGAATCAATATCGTATGAGAAACAGAGGAAGGTTGATATTTGCAGAGGCCAACTTCTCTTGAACATATAACGGTAATGTACAAAGGACTTGGCAGTATTTGACATCAACGGATCAGAGGTCATGGAGACGAGGCAATGAGCAGATGAGAGGTCAAAAGGGATTATCCAAACCCACGGAGGCAAAGTGAAGAAACGAGATGAGATGTCCCCAACCCAACACGAATGCAGACAAGTGCCATGTTCAAGAGCGACATACTGTCGACACGACAATGATGGTTCCATTTTTCCCCACCATTTCGGTGAGTACCTCTTTATTTTTACACAAGCTTGAAGAGGATACCATATGCTTGTCATATAAGTCCGCCCTTCGAGCGAATCCATCCTAGTACATTTAACGAGCCCTAGGAAGGAGAAACTCAGAGAACGTCATTTCGACTGGATCCGATGTCATCAGGGTTTAACGAGTCTGACAAAGGAAGAACTCGGCATCTTTTCATGTTTAGAGAGTTTGAAAAGACAGCAGAAAAGTAAACTCCACAGATCCCTTTTCATAAATAGTTCCTCGGACCCGAAAAGGTAGAAAACAATATCCGAGAAAACCTCCTAGTCGCGATAGGCTAGGGTATTCCTTTTTCGTAATCAATCCATCCCAGCCCGAAAAAGGGGTAAACGTATACTGGGTAGATGTCGATTCGTGTCCATTTTAACGAGATCGAAATGACAAGGGCCTCGGAAATCTTTTCATGTTTAGAGAGTCAGAAAAGAGCTAAAAGGTGACTCCTCCTGGAGGAACGAGTGGTATTAAGGGTAGCTACTGGTTCCGGTAATGGTGGAACTGCTCAGAACAACATAAAAGTCAAGAGGCTGGCTAACAAGACCACTCATCGCAGCGGTTCCTCAGGAACGGGTAAAACAACCAAGTGAAGGCATATGATCGGCCAAGCAGATAGTGACGATGGAGTGAGAAAACCAAGGCTCATCTGGCAAAGACAGGCTGATAAAATGGCAATCACAAGAGGTGAAATAGGGACAGTTTCATTTTTACACAAGCTTGAAATCAGAAAACTCTGCTTGAAGTTGGTTTCATTTTTACACAAGCTTGAAACAAAGATAAACTATGCTTGAGAATGGTTTCATTTTTACACAAGCTTGAAACAGAAACAAACTATGCTTGAAAAAGTAAGCATGCCCCCCAGCATGGTGACTCAATTCGAGGTACATGCCCCCCAAGCTTTAGTCCATATGAAAGGCAGATGGAGTGAAGGTTCATATTTTGAGATCAAGAGAAAGACTCGACTGGGATTTTACGAGATCTCATCAAAGACTCGAATTGAACAGGAACGTGTTTCATTATTTTAACGAGGTTGACACATTAAAAGAACTATCCTCACACACCTTGTTTCATGGTTTAAGGAGCTTGACACAAGACAAGGAACCCTGCTCCGACAACCTTGTTTCATTTTTTAAGGAGCTTGACACAAGACAATGAACTCTGCTCCGACCGACTTACATCAAAATGAACAAGAAGGCGATACTTCCAAGAGTTCCACACCAGGAGGGAGAAAAACATCTTGGAAATCAGGACCCAATGCCCCCATCACACTATGCACGACAGCATCGTCACTGAGTACAGGCACGGGGTAGGTAGCCACGTAGTTGACCTGCGGTGGAGCAGATACAACGGGTGGATAGAAACCAGGAGGGGGTGATGGCGGACCCGATGCCATATTAGGACCAAAGAACGAAAGCTGATCAATGGTCACTATCCGTCCTTCATGTGGAAAACACATTACGCGAAAGAGGGAGGAGACAAGTGCTCCCATAGCATAGGTGTAATCGCGCCCCAGGAGCAGATTGAAATCCAAAGGGCCTGGAACGACCATCACATCCATATGGACGGTTTTACCTCCCAAAGTAACAGGTAACCTTGGAAGGATCCCCAACGGTTGACTCGTTCTTCTATTGAATGTCAACAGATTCTGCGTAACGGGCGCAAGCGGCGGTGCTTACCGGTGGTTAATGACAGAATACTAACGAAGCATAACCAAATCTATAATGGTCTTGGGTAACCCGGACCAAGAGCACTGTCTGCTGATCTCGAAAGGCACATAAGACGGAAGCGATATCCTGTAAATTCGATTCCCGGTCGAAAGACGACCAAACTACTCGGAGGGCCATCGTGGCGAAGATCCCCACAGGTATTCGGTAGAAAGCATCCTCCATAACTGCATCTTGGTGGAGGATATCCTGCGACCTCCATCATGGGAGGGCGAAGGAGGGGCTTCTTGAAGCACAGGGACAGGAGAATCTTTCTCCAAGTCTGAAGAATCTGAAGAGATCAGAAGGACATGGGGGTGTGAGGTCCACTCTCGACAGAAAAGACCTGGTGCACCGTGGACGGGGCCAGTTCAACCGATCCCACGACCAATGGTTGGTCAGGGATGGATTCGTGAATTTGAATTTCTGGGGGAGTGGGATCGACCAAGGATAACTCTTGACCAATCATGGGATCAGCTGGCGGAGGACTCGAAGAAAGCCGATTATAACCAGGTGGAAGGCGTGGTGTAGAACCGATCGGGTTGTCCAAAACTAGTTTGGCTTCATCCATATAAGGACAAAGGTGAATGGCATGGTGCCCTTCACACAACTTACAGGGATTGGTGATCTTACCCTGCTTCTTAGGAGCCTTATCAGTACCAGCTGAAGACGTGCCCCCAACTTGACTCCCGGAAGCCAAAGGCAACGGTGGGCGGCCGTTGGACCATACTTCGAGCACCTTGGGAATGCCAGGGCAGTCTCGAAGGAGATGTTCTCCCGTGCACAACAGGCAAGGGAACTTGACTTTCAGTGGAGGGTTGGAAGGTTTATCAAGAGGAGATTCCTCATGGACAGTAGCCGTACATTTAGCCTCTCGCTTATCAGACTTCTTCTTCTTTGTCTTCTTCTTCTTCTTCTTAGCCACCTGGTTACTCGAATCCAGACTTTCACCGAGCAAAGTAGAAGAGGAGGACGCGGCATAGAGCGAAGAAGGAGAGGTCCTGTGGAATGTGAGGTTGTTCGGGTGGAGAGCGTTGAACGAGTAGTGGAACATTCGGGGACAACGGTTAGAACAACCGACGAACGCCCAACAGGTTAACCGAGGAAAGGGTTGCGTCGCCATGTGAGAGCACAACATTTCCAAGAGAAAAATGACAGAGATTCCTTAGATTTTCCTTGGTTGGTGAACTGCAGAAGAGATTGCCATCCGACTCAAAACACACGAAGTGCAACGAGTTCGAACACCGCGATCGAACGGTCGGCAAACAGTATGGCAATTGTGTAATCGTGGGCGATTAATTTTACCACATTGGAAAGTAAGAAATTCTATCGTTTCATGTTTCAAGAGTCGAGAAACGATAAAAAGATGACTCTATCTCTTTCAGAGTTGACACAAGCGTGAAAAGACAAGCGCTTGACGGTCTTTTCAAGTTTAGGGAGTCAGAAAAGACCAAATGACTGCTCAGGAAGAACTAGGCACAAAGGGTGTACCAAATATCCGTGAACTGCAATATACACCTTGGTTTCAAAAATGAAACAGAAATCGACCAAGGACTTTCCGTGCGTGCAGGTAGTCTCCCCGAATGCTGTGTTCGGTGTATCACGGGTATAGGGCGGCAGACTCGGCTTCCTATGGATAAAGGATTGAAAACCTATAGGGGTCTTCCTTTATATACGCGACGGTACGGGGAGCGCAAGTCCGTACTAGCGCTGTCTAAAGCCAACAGGCGAACGACAGCTGCTAGGTTTAACGACGCCGGAACACGTCTCTAGCCTAGACCTTCTAAATATGTTTCGTTAGGTTCCAATGTTGCCTTAGGTTAATTGAATAAATTTTACAGTTGATCTTCAATTAAGTTTCAATTTTCAGGCCCTATCGTATGTAGTGTCTCGAAAGACTCCTAAATGCAAGCTATATGCCACAGTGCAACATTTCGTTCGATGAAAACTAGTTAAATAAGAGTTGAGAGCTTTTAAACAAACGAAATGAACGGAATACAAACAACAATGTCTCTAATGCAACTAATGCAATTGAAAACTTTTCATTCAAAACACTAATCACTAGCGATATGGAAAAGATCACAATTTGCACTAATTAACAAAAGCAAAAGAGATTTTTTTTTTTGATTTTCAATGTTTAATGGCTAATGTGCACTGAAAACAAAAGGAACAATTTGAGAAACGCTAACCAAGAGAGCGAAACACACAAAATTCACTCAACAATGCAAGCAATCAGATCCCCAAATTGACCAAAGTCTCTCAAAGCAAAGAAAAGACTCAAAGGCTTCCAATGGACCATGTGATCTAGGTCCAAGGCAAGGGCAAACGAATTTCGAATGAAGGAATGAACAATCACCCAAAAACGCAATAAAACAATCAACGACCACTAAGAGGATGTGGAGAATCAATCAGCAAGTTGACAGGACAATCAAGACACCAAAACTCCCAAGGAGGGCTCGATACACTAAGCCACTAGATGCCCTAGGGCTCAAAACGTGAAATCGGTAGATAGAAGCAAACAACCAAAGGACAGAGGTGAATTCCCAACCAAACAAGACTCCAACACACTCAGGCAGTCGGGAAATCTAGAAGAAAAACACTGATCAAATCCAGAGAGCTCAAAAATGAAGAAACTCAAAAAACTTTCCAAAATTGTGTGTTGTGGTGTGGCTGACGCTTGAGCGATTGGGCGAGGCAGTCGAAACAACGTGCGCCAAGTGAGCGCGTACAGCCGAGTTAAAAAGCTTGGCGCCGATCAGAGTTTCTCGACAAAAATTAGCGCAGCTATACGACGAGACCAATGCAAGCTAAGCACACGAGAGGCTAAAACAATGAAAGGAATCCAACCCGGAAGGTTCATCGAACGAGAAAGAAAACAATCCAAGCGAAACAACATCAACGAGACAATGAAAAATCGGACGATCCCGGTAAGGTCTCGGTGTTGGTCGTCCCTGGACGACCAGTCTCGCGTGGGGGAGTCTAGCAACAATCAAACAATGTTATGACGCAAGTTCCTAGTTACGAATGAAAAGACTAGGGATAGAATCCTACCTGGATTCCAACGCTATGATCTGAAGAAGAAGTGTCCCCGTTCCTCAACCTCAGCAGATCATAATCCCTCCACGATCTCCACGGATGAACACCTGCACATGGAAGAAACGAACAGATACAAGCATAGAAACCGGCATACGTAACTAAACATCAGTCAGAAAGGACGTTACTCATATTAACATGATGGAAAACAGAGTGGAACTATAATCATAATCATCTATTAAATAATAAACGAAGAGAGATTACAACCAAGTTCTGACGTCGCGGTCTCTTTTGGATGGGTCTCCAGTCGTCCACGTCTCGCAAAGCTCGCCAAGGAAAGGAAAACCTCTCCAGAGTCTCGTGACAATGGTCTCCTTGCTCGAATGGGCCTTAAGGGAAAGGAAGGATTCTTTAACACGAGAAGCTCTTGGGAATATGAGTTGAAACCAGCACTTCAGACTTTGTTGTTATGTCAATGGATGAAAGCTATATTTATAGAGAGGAGAGGTTGGGATCTCGTAATCAGAAGGCCTTGTCTTTAGAGTTTGTATAATTGAAAACAAGAGACGAGAGAAGCCGTGTTGTTGGTTGTCGACGAAACCACTCAAAGAAGCTCATCACGAAGTTGTTGTAATCGAAAATTCGCCTCTTTTTTAAAAAAAAAACTTTCCATAAAATCGTAGTGAGCATGGCTGTAACACTAAGCATTGTGAGCGCCACCGCGCTGCTCAAGTGTTAATTTTCCCCCATTGGCGCGAGTACATAATCTAAGCATTTGCCATGGCAAAATGTGTGTTTTAGGGGTCTCATTTCAGAAATGATTCCCGTATGGGTTGTTTTCCTCATGGAAAGGGATGCAATGATGGTATTTACAAAGCATGACATTGCTCACAGGTCACATAATGGGTCCTCCATTGTGCGGGATGGGGAATGGTAGGGACGGTGACAAATTACTGTGTAACAAGTTGAATAAACTGTTCTGAAATTGAATAACAGTTTCTCAACCATATCGGGATTTTGGGAAAGGCATAAAACAAAACCAAATTCACCATTGTGGGGTTTTACCTTCCATAGAGAAAAAGAGATAATGAGAGGGAAATA
Source organism: Pinus albicaulis (assembly GCA_034641835.2). Lineage (NCBI taxonomy): Eukaryota > Viridiplantae > Streptophyta > Pinopsida > Pinales > Pinaceae > Pinus > Pinus albicaulis. Next base: position 295,537,867 of record CM076580.1, on the reverse strand, counting down.
GGTGTGAAAGAGCATTGAACAGAGAGTAGGAATAAATTTAAAAACTAGCCATCCCAGGGCTTGGTTCAGTGTATTTTCATTTATATTAATTCCAAGTGTTTTGGATTTTCATCGGGCTCTCTATTTTGATCCACTTGTTTTATTTCCCTGTCGAAATCAAGTATTGCATTTATGTGTTATTATATAGGCATATTATTTATGTTAACGAATATACAGACTGAGCGAGAAGACGAAGTTTCTGTGAACTTCGTGTAGATAAAGTCATGGCAGAGACCGAGAGATGAGAGATGAAGAACAAGCTCAGGAGGGAATCCGTGCACTTGCTAAACGCACAAATCTCAGGAGACATAGCGTTGAAGAATTCCAAACAAGTTCGGAAGGATAGTGGAGGAGTAGCATGGAGGAAGTCGTATCGCAGAGCAGCGGCATCATAAAGAAGAGCAACCGAATAAATAACAAAATACTTAGAAGAAATCCTAAGGAGGAAACGACAGTTAGGATTGAATCGTTAAGATAAAGGTTTAAGGATTGATAGCAGAGATTAGAGCAGGAAAAAGAGATGAAGAAGAGCCAAGAAGGTTGAGCATACGGCTACAATTAAATCGCAGATCCGAAGACAAGAGATGAACAGTTAAGGTGAGTTGAGGAAGTGCGAAACGGACGCATGTCTGCAGGGCGCAATTTTCGCATCGGCGATTGAAGTATCTAAGAGTTAAGGATTTCCAAAGGTAAACAAGATAACTTGCGATGCGAGAAGGGTGAAGGATGCGATGCGACAAGAAGCAGCCACATGTCAGCTTGGCGCAAATGCGCACTTCACCAGTTTTATGGGTTAGCGAATTTGTAAGGAGTTGAAAGTTGTGGGAAGGTGATTGAGATGTGCTGCGATTGGTCGGGAGTGTGTGGGACCCTACGGTAAGAAGGTTTCACGTGTATGAATGTGTTTTGGGTTATGTGCATTATATTATAAATAACGTTGTTGATCGTTTCGCGTATGTATGTATTTAACTCTGATATTTTTCCCCGCTGCATATAAAGGAAGTTATGTGGGTCCTAACCCATAGGTCCATGAGTATTTGTGTAATTTGCAGTTACGGCTACATCAATTGGTATCAGAGCAACAAGATCTGAGAGGCAGTGTGAAGAAATTTGAACTAAGCAAAGTTGAGAAAGATTGCTCATTGATTCTAATCGAGTGAACCTTAAGAGGTAAGACTGTGTACTGAAGGCTTATGAAAAAGCATAAGAGTTACAACAACAAGGATAAAGTAGTAGCACAAACAATAAGTAGCAGCAGAAGTGAAAACATCTCAGCAAGAAGATTACAGCCTTTAAGGGCAGTGATGAAGGAAGCTAGCAATGGTTTCAAGGAGGAAAAAGAAGTGTGGTTAGAACCTAATATTTCAGCCGAGGTTGAAATATAAGAGGATAGTAGTGTTCTCAACTGCAGATGAGTTGTGAGGGTAAGCCTAGAGGGATCATAGAGGAGTGCTCAAGGAGGGTTCTAGATTGAGGGCCAGTACTTGCCAAATGACCAAGCACAGAGGAAGTTTGGTGAGGTAAGTTGTAGCAGGAGGACTGTTACTGCAGAGGCTAGTGCAACTCATAGAGGGTGAAAGAACTCAAGAAGATGACTATTGAAATTCACAAAAAAGTTTCAGGAGGCAACCACAAAGTAAAGAAGGAAAATGCCAAGACAAATGGCATATGGAAACATATGATTGATGAAGAATATAAGAGAAAAATAGCTGAGATGAGAACCCATCTTGATCTATTGATGTAGTTGCTACGGAGGAGTGATGAAGATAAAAAGTGTGGATGGATTATGAGGAAGAAATTAAAATGGCATGGGCTGCATATGAAGAGGGAGCATAGGTTGAATGCTCAAGAAGAAGAAGAAGAAGAGTCACCTAGAGATGACTTGGGACTAGGGACAAGTAATACACTTGTTTCAAAGATAAAATAGGTTTGTTGTAGCTCACAAGGTGGATCAAGATGATTCCACATAGGGAAGAAGAAGAGATGATCACTGATGGTTATCTGAAAGGTTCAAGGAGGAGTCACAATCAAGATAAAGAAGTCAGCAAAGATGCCAGTAAAATTCTAAGCATGGAAAATCTTGGTGTGGTATCTACAGACAGGTTGGTGGAGTCAGCTTGTATAGATGGATTGTTTGTAGTCCATGATGAACAAAGAGGATTTCATAAAGGAAAGAAGACCATGGCTAATGATGGTCATAGTAAAGGTTCCAAGGGGGATTATGAAAGAGCAAGTAAGAATAAACTTGATAGATAATTAGCTGAGATAAAAATGTAGCTAGAAGTATTGAGAGAATTCATACAAGGGAGTATGGAACACCAAAGGTATGATTGGGTTCTACGGAAGAAAAGAGTCAAGTGGAGTTAGTTACAGAGTAGGCTGAGATCTGACACAAGAATTCAACTAGAAGAAGAAATCAGAGGAGTTGAGTTACAACATAGGATGTGTGCTGAGGAAGAGGTTTACTTATGTGAACCTGACCTAGGGTCTATTCTTGGTGATAGTAGTAATGAAGATGAAGACATGAGACCAGATGATGGTTTCATGGATCCTTGGAAGGATGGGAACCAGCGGTAAGAGTTGATGTTTGAGACAACAAGAGAGGCTATGGATCCTTATGGTTTTGAAACAAATGATTATTGTATGTTTGATGGTGAAATCGATAAAGAAAGACAATTTGTTGATGTTTTCATAAAGGATGAAGTGGGAGGACAGAATCTGAATTTGTTGAAGAAGAAAATAAGACAGCTGAGTCTCATATACTTGCACATGCACAGCTAAGTGAGGGCAATGATTTCCAGTGTACTGTGAAAGCTAAATACAAGGAGTACTTGGCTTATGATGATGGCAAAGAACAGAAAGAGGCAAAATATTATATCAAGCATTCATATGTTATGCTTGAGAAAGCTCAAAAGAAGACTAGTGAATACTTTCTGAGTCTTGAAAGATACTTAGAACATCAAGAGAAGGATTTGGTGATTGAGTCATCAAATAAGACCATTGGGCCTTGTGAGTTTAATGCTGACAATTCGAATGTGTTTGCGGGTTGTGTAGAAGACCATCCATCTCTTGGGATTGTCTCAAGTAAAGATGAAGTATATCTAGCAAAGTATAATGAGGAAGAAAATTCTCAAGCAAGGTATGATAAAGAGTGTCTTTCTGATGAAGACCAAGTTGAGTTGTTGCAACAGAAGGAATTCATAAGCTCATTATTTAATGAAGGGATTAACTTTAATGGAGATGAATTAGTAATGCATCATGATATGAAACTTGTTCTTGATGAGGACAAAGAGGAATTGGTTTGTTTAAATAGCCAAAGGAAGATTGTTGGATGGACATTTAGGACTATCATAGAAATAGAGAATCAGAATTTTATTCTGGATAAAGGTGAAGCAGCAGTGTCACAAAGAGGTTTGCTTAGTAACAAGGAAGAATAAATCCATAAAGATGACAGCGAGGCAGTTATGTCTCAAGCTAAAGGAAAGTCATTCCTAGAAGTGGAAAAGACTGAATTGACTATTAGTACTAGTCAAGAAGCAGAAGAACAACAATGGAGTGTTGTCAAGGAAGAGGAAGCGAGTTATGTTGAAACTATAATGCAACATACTGAAGAGGCACTTGAATGGAATCAAGTAATTAGTGAATGGTTGAGTTTCTTGCTGAAAGCATTTGAACATGAGAAAGAGATTGCAGACAATAAGATGGAACCATTTCAAACTGTAGTTGAAACATAGATAGATACTAGATTCCAAAACTTAATTATGTTAACTAGTATACAGGAAAGAGTGAATAAATATATTACTGCAGTCAGAGAATTAGAAGGTAACTTGCCTTTTGATCGTAAATTTGCAAACAAGGAAAATAAGAGGGATGTTTCAAAGGGAGATATCTTCAGAGATATTGAGGAAGTTTGGGTGGCAGCAATGTCCGGAGTAATATTTGCAACAATATCTGGGACAAAGTGTAGTAGAATGTGTTGGAAAATGATTGGAAATAAGATTAGATTATAGCAGAATATTGAATTGCAAGAAACCATAGATGAACTATGGGAGTAAATGGAAATAACTAAGAAGAGTTACAACAAAATGAAGAAAGCAATCCACTATGGAATTGTTTGGAAAGTGAAGAACAACGAAGGTAGAAGCAGTGAAGCACTACAATACAAAGTATGGAAGCCTGGAAGATTGCAACTAAAGAATGGTGAAGACAATGCAGCTTATGGACAACAACAAAACATAGTTTGTAATCCTGGAAGATTCAAGCATTGAAGACACATGACCAAGATATCATGAATTCTTTTACCTCAGGAGTCTGATGTAGGAGCATTAAGGTAAAGTTGGCAATGTGACAAGCTGGTCACATGTTGTGGCTTGGGAAGAGGACTAGAAGTCCTAATAATTTGAAGACTTTAGTTTTAAAGTATTTTGTTTAAAGTTAATTTGGGCTAACATAGCCATTGTAATATGTAGGTTAAAAGAATAGTTAGATTGGGATTAGTTAGGCATTTAGTTGAATAAACTGTTCTGAAAATGAATAATAGTTTCTCAACCATATGGAGATTTTGGGAAAGGCATAAAACAAAACCAAATCCACCATTGTGGGGTTCTGCCTTCCATAGAGAAAAAGAGAGAACGAGAGGGAAATAGGTGTGAAAGAGGGTTGAACAGAGAGTATGAATAAATGTAAAAACTAGCCATCCCAAGGATTGGTTCTGTGTATTTTCATTTATAAATTAATTCCAAGTGTTTTGGATTTTTATCAGGCTCTCTCATTTAACCCGTTTGTTTTATTTCCTTGTCGAAATCAAGTATTGCATTTATGTGTTATTATATAGGCATATTGTTTCTGTTAATGAATATATAGACGGAGCGAGAAGGCGAAGTTTCTCTGAACTTCTGGTAGACAAAGTTATGGCATAGACCGAGGGATGAGAGATGAAGGACAAGATCAAGATCAGATGGTTAAGGGTATACAGCTAAATCAAGCTCAGGTAATCAAGAATATGGAGGCCAACCAGGCTCAAATCATTAAGAATATGGAACTTAATCAAGAAAAAATAATAGCGGATCATGCCAGGGAAATTGGTTCTATGCAGAACAGATTAAAGGTCATGGAATTTAATCACTCCAATCAAATAATTGCCATGGAAGAAAAACATGTTAGGGAAATGATGATCATGAAAACAAATCATAAGAAAGAGATGAACTGTATGCAAAATTTCTTCATGGCCATGAAAGCGGATAATGATAAAATGATTCAAAACATGGAAGCTAACCAGATCAATCTTCAAAATCGGATAAATACCTTAGAAGAAAGTCATGCACAGGAAATAAATGTCATGGAAAACAGGTTAAAAATGATGGAAGTTAATCATTCTGATCAGATATCTCTGCAACACAAATTGTCAACTATTGAAGAAATGCATGCCAAGGAGATGAGTTCCATACAAAAGAAGTTGGAAAAAATGGAAATATCACACATGCAAGATTTCCAACCCAGGTCAGAGTTGTCAAAAGATCATAAGCCTCCCAGTTTGCTGAAGCAGTTTCCATCTCATCACACGGAGGTCACTTTTCCCATTAAGGAAGAGTTAACTGTGGCTACAAAGGATGTTGAAAAAGACCAAGCTTATGTGTCACCATTGACAGAGTATATTCAAAATAAGATTGGTTGCGCTCCAGGTTCATCAAAGGTTTTGTACAAGGAATTTCAAGATAAGGACAAGAAATCTACAATGGCCTCATTGTTGACATCACAACCCACTCAGACGAAGAGAAAGAAAAAGAAAGGAAAAAGTAAGCGGTTTGATTCGTCTGATGGTCGAGAGCAGCTTGACATTCGGATAAAACAGAGTCCTACATTATGCAAGATCGGCCATGGCACATCTAAAAAGCAGCCAACAGACTTGCCTAAAAGTAGGCAAATGCTTAGCATACACTATATTGAGCACATCTGATGCCACAGGGCATCCTCTGTATCGTATTTCTAACCCTACTCCTCGTTATTTCAGCATTTCATTTTGCAGTTAGAGTAGATTTATTTTTCATGTTAAATAGAATAATGAATAAAAGAAGAGCTTCTATTGTTATATGATGATATTTGGATGGACACTACTTATGTAATCTTGTGTGTTGCTTGGATGCAGATTCTGGATTCTCACATTCCTTCGATGAAGCAACGTGTCCCCAAGTAGAGCCAGATGTTGACCACACTTCGTCAACTACCCATAGCAGTACACCCCCCATTTTTTTTAAATGGGATTCGTCATGTTCGACGTGGTTGCGCCATTCAGATTCCATCATCCAGTTTCGATCGACAGTTTTTATAATGATGTAAACCCATTCTGCATTTTATGATGTAAATGATCTATGTAAGACTGTCCATGTATGTAACAACCTAGGTAAGCCTAGTATGTTGTTGATGATCTCTATCCTAGGAGGTTTTTTGTCTCACTGATTCACGAAAGTGATCGGCAAAGTTTTTCCCTCCAGCCTCACCCCAAAGCTAGGGTGGATTTTGTCATCAGCATACTAAGTGAGTCCTAGTGTTTCTATCGAGTCCTTGTAAAAGTAGTTTGAGCTACTTGGTCTACTAGATCATGTTTTGAGTCGCAGAATTGGGTATTTATTTGAGGGTCTATACAAATGGGTTTTCCCCTTCATGTATGTAAATGTATTATCTCATGTAAAAGAGGGTTGGAAAAATAATTATAATCCCCTCTTAGTCAATTAATTAAATTTTCTGGTCAATTAATTAATAAAATCCTAAACCAGAAATTTAATTAATTTAGGGTCCTAAATTAGAATTAAATCTTTAAAAGCAAAATTTCTGAGTCCTTGGAAAATGATTTTGAAAGCCCCAAGCCAAGGGAATATTGCGAATTTTAAGAAATATTGGACCCTTGGGCCTTGGTGGTTAAGTCAAGGTCAAAATTTTGGGGTAATTAACTCAAAAAATAATATTTTTGAGTTAATTAAAATTGAATTAAGTGATAAATTCGTTTTTTCCCCAAAATTTTAATTTCAACGCTCCGGATTAAAAGATGATCAAATCTTTTGGACGGTTGAGATTATTTTGACGAGGATCATCCAAACTAGCCGTTAGAGATCTAGTCCTATAAATTTAGAGGTCTTTGTCAGTATTGAATCATCCGATCTCAGAATCGTGTACTCGTCTGGAAGCTCTTGTGATTTTTTCTTGGTGAATAAAGCAAAAAGACTTTGGGGTTACATATCTTGATGTTCCTTCTCAAATTTATGTGGTGAATTGTCTCTGAACTCTGCTACTTGGTTTCTTGTGTTTTATGCTTGATGGCCTACATGGATTGATCTGCATATAGGTATCTTATGCAGTTTTCTGGATTTATGAAATAGCATTCTGATTTTTGAATGGATCTCATGTTGTTTTCTTGAATCTCTATCAGTTTAAAGCTCAGATCTAAGTGTGCAGGGGATTTTTTAAAAGATTGGGCGTTTGGGGAAATCTTCAGTTGGATCAGCCAACTCACAATAAGCATAGATTTGATAAGCTCTTGATTTGTTAAATTCTGGGTCCATCTTATGATATTTGGGTTTTTGCAGGGTCTTCTAAGGCTTGTGCCTCTCATTAAAATCTTAATCTCTGAAAATTGAGCTAAAATGGATTTCAAATCTGACCATGAGGGTTTCAAATTTGTAAATTAGTGTAAATTTGTAATTTATCTGTGAGGGTTTAACTGTTTCTTGGTGTGTGTCTTCAGATCTGACTGATTGTTGCAGGTTGCAGGGTCAAAATCGAATTTTTTTTTAAGATCTAAGGCAGATCTAGCCTCCAAGGGCCAGATCTGGCCTCATTTGCTACTGTGGGTAAAATCTGAGCATGAGATCTGGGCATAAATGAAGAAATTTTTTTTGAAATCTGAGTTTTGAAAGAAAGCTTTAAGTTCTGCCAGAAATTCGATGTACTGGGTTTAGCTCTGACTGCTGCCTTCATTTTGCTGTTAGTTTCCCTTCACATCCTGCCTCTATTTTCCACTCTCTCCGCCATCAAGATTGCTTTCTCATGGTCGTACGCAGAAGCCCTTCCTTATTACGCCTTTTCCTTTTCAGCTGTTTGAGCTTTCTCTTATCTGCGTTTTTCAATTTCCCTCCAAGCTGTCGACTAGCTCTACCGTCCATCTCTGCCTTCGATTTCTTTGCTGCATCGATCCCTTGCTCCTGCAAACCATCAAGCAACAAACGCAAACAAAGAAGAACACTTACCTATACTCAGATCATTTAGATCCAGCTCCAAACCGTCGAACCCTAGCTTCTGCGTCCAAAATGCCTCACGCCCATCGTCCACCTGCAAAACGACAGCAGTAAAACAATAAACGCAGCAATCCGCCATCTCTGCCTCCGCTGGGGACCTGCAAACTCACACAAGGAATTCAACGCGTAGAGGATTCGAGCTTTGAAAAGAGAAGAAACAAAAATTTGATGCGAGTATCTGAGTTCAATTCATATGCGTTCATAAAAATTCGAAGGCCTGCCGTCGTGCTCTTTTCTATCCGATCTGCAAACGACAAAGAGAAAACACGCATAATTCTTAAAAGCCCTCACGATTTGTTCTTTTTTAATGCGGGTTCATTTTTTTTTTTTAATTTTAGCTGCAGGGTATAGATTTTCGATTTTGTGACAGCGTTATTTTATTTACTTATTTGTATATGGTTAGATGTTAATTGATAGCGTAGGTTTGTTTGATTGTATTTTTTTTAATGTCGGTTGTATTTTAGTTTTAGTGCATAGCTAAATTTTGATTTTTGTATAGATTTTAACTTAGTTTTTTTTTTTTTTTTTTTACTTTAGTTTTAGTCTTTAGTGTTAGCTTTAGCTTTAGAATTTAATTTTAGTTTGTTTTAGTTTAGAAATTTTACTTTAACTTAGTTTTATTTAGATTTTTAATTTTTGATTTAAAAAAACAATAAAAATAAAAAAAAAAAATAAAAAAAAAAAAAATTTCAAAATCCAAAAAAAAAATTCTCAAAAGTATCTTTTATGGTCAAGTGAGCTTTTGAAATTTTATCTTGAGATTGACTATATAAAATCGTTGATTTGTCTGGATCGAAATTAATTGAGCATTTTAAATCCTGGCATTTTCATTATTCATGGTTGTGGTGTTTTAATTAAATATCATTAATCAATCGTGTTTTAATAAGCAGTAGCTAAGCATCATTTACTGGCTTATAATTGCATAACAGGATCTTATTTGACTCCATAAGGCACTGGTCTCTATCGTAAAATCTAATCTAGATCTGTGAAATCCTGTTAATTTCATATTGTACTTGATGTTCTAGCTGTGTCTCCTGGATTTTTCCTCCTCATTTCTAACAGGGTCCACCTCCCTTAGCTTGCAAGGAGACAGCTTAAAGAGAGGGATTGGGGATAAAGGTGACAGCCCCCAGTCTGAGCCGTTGTCGCGGTGCCCTGAACAATCTGTGCGACAACACTTATAAAGAAGCATAAGGGCTACAATAGCAAGGATAAAGTAGTAGCACATACAATAAGTAGCAGCAAGAGTGAAAACATCTCAACAAGAATATTACAGCCTTTGAGGGCAGTGATGAAGGAAGCTAGCAAGGGTTTCTAGGAGGAAAAATAAGTGTGGTCAGAACCTAACATTTCAACTGAGGTTGAAATATAAGAGGACAATAGTGTTCCCAAGTGCAGATGAGTTGTTAGGGTAAGCCTAGAAGGAGCATAGAGGAGTGCTCAAGGAGGGTTCTAGATTGAGGACTAATACTTGCCAAAATACCAAGCACAAAGGAAGTTTAGTGAGGTAAGTTGTAGCAGGAGGGACTGTTACTGTAGAGGCTAGTGCAACTCATAGAGGGTGAAAGAACTCAAGAAGATGACTATTGAAAGTCATAGCAGAGGTTCAGGAAGCAACCAAAAGTAAATAAGGAAGATGCCAAGACAAATGGCACATGGAAACAGATGACTGATGAAGAATATAAGAGAAAAATAGTTGAGATGAGAACCCATCTTGATCTATTGATGGAGTTGCTACAGAGGAGTGATGAAGACCAAAAGTGTGGATGGATTATGAGGAAGAAACTGAAATTGAATGGGCTGCAGATGAAGAGGGATCATAGGTTGAACGCTCAAGAAGAAGAAGAAGAGTCACCAAGAGATGACTTGGGACTGGGGATAAGTACTACACTTGTTTCAGAGATAAAAGAGGTTTTTTGCAGCTCACAAGGTGGATCAGGATGATTCCACAGAGGGAAGAAGAAGAGATGACACTGATGGTTATTTGAAAGGTTCAAGGAGGAGCCACAATAAAAAGAAAGAAGTCAGCAGAGATGCCAGTAAAAGACTAAGCATGGAAAAGCTTGGTGTGGTATCTACAAAAAAAAATTATATGTGATTTTTTACTGAAATATTTTTTTCAAAAATATATAGACATGCTGGTGGAGTCAGCTTGTATAGATGGATTGTTTGTAGTCCATGATGAACAAAGAGGAGTTCATTAAGGAAATAAGACCATGGCTACTGATGGTCATAATAAAGGTTCCAAGGGAGATTATGAAAGATCAAGTAGGAATAAACTTGATAGAGAATTAGTTGAGATAAAAGTGCATCTAGAAGTGTTGAGAGAATTCATACAAGGGAGTATGGAACACCAAAGGTATGATTGGGTTTTGCGGAAGAAAAGAGTCAAGCGGAGTCAGTTACATAGCAGGCTGAGATCTGACACAATAATTCAGCTAGAAGAAGAACTCAGAGGAGCTGAGTTACAACATAGGATGTGTGTTGAGGAAGAGGTTTACTTATGTGAACCTGAGCAAAGGTCTATTCTTGGTGATAGTCGTAATGAAGATGAAGACATTAGACTAGTTGATGGTTCCATGGATCCTTGGAAGGATGGGAACCAACGGAAAGAGCTGATGTTTGATACAACAATAGAGGCTATGGATCCTTATGGTTTTGAAAAAAATGATTATTATATGTTTGCTGGTGAAATCGGTAAAGAAAGACAATTTGTTGATGTTGTCATAAAGGATGAAGGGGGAGGACAAAATCTGAATTCTGTTTAAGAAGAAAATGAGACAGCTGAGTCTCATATACTTGCACATGCACAACTAAGTGAAGGCAATGATTTCCAGCCTATTGTGAAAGCTAAATACAAGGAGGACTTGGCTTATGATGATGGCCAAGAATAGAAAGAGGCAAAAGATGATATGAAGCATTCATATGTTATGCTTGAGAAAGCTGAAAATAAGACTAGTGAATACTTTCTGAGTCTTGAAAGATACTTAGAACAACAAGAGAAGGATTTGGTGATTGAGTCATCAAATAAGACCACTGGGTCTTGTGAGTTTAATGTTGAAAATTTCAATGTGTTTGCGGGTTGCGTAGAAGACAATCCATCACTTGGAATTGTCTCGAGTAAAGCTGAAGTATATCTAGAAAAGTATAATGAGGAAGAAAATTGTCAAGCAAGGTATGATGAAGAGTGTCTTTTTGATGAAGACCAAGTTGAGTTGTTGCAGCAGAAGGAATTCATAAGTTCCTTATTTAATAAAGGGAGTAACTTTAATGGAGATGAAGTAGTAATGCCTCATGAGATGAAACTTGTTCTCGATGAGGACAAAGAGGAATTGTTTTGCTTAAATAGCCAAAGGAAGATTGTTGGATGGACATTTAGGACTGTCATAGAAATAGAGAATCATAATTTTATTCTGCTTAAAGATGAAGCAAAAATGTCACAAAGAGGTTTGCTTAGTAACAAGGAAGAAGAAATCCATAAAGATGACAGTGATGTCTCAAGCTAAAGGAAAGTCATTCCTAGAAGTGGAAAAGACTGAATTGACTATTAGTACTAGTTAATAAGTAGAAGGACAACAATGGAGTGTTGTCAAGGAAGAGGAAGCGAGTTATGTTGAAATTATAATACAACATACTGAAGGGGTATTTGAAGGGAATCAAGTAATTAGTGAATGGTTGAGTTGCTTGCTGAAATCATTTGAACAAGAGAAAGAGATTGCAGACAATAAGATGGAACTGTTTCAAATTGTAGTTGAAACATAGATAGATACTAGTTTCCAAAACTTAATTATGTTAACTAGTATACAGGAAAGAGTGAATAAATATATTACTGTAGTCAGAGAATTAGAAAGCAATTTACCTTTTGACAGTAAATTTGAAAACAAGGAAAAGAAGAGGGATGTTTCAGAGGGAGATATCTTCAGAGATATTGAGGAAGTTTGGGTGGCAGCAATGTCTGGAGTAATATTTGCAGCAATATTTGGGATAGAGTGTAGTGGAATGTGTTAGCAAAGGACTAGAAATAAGATTATATTACAACAGAAGATTGAATTGCAAGAAACCATAGATGAACTATGGGAGTAAATGAAAATACCTAAGAAGAGTTACAACAAAATGAAGAAAGCAATCCATTGTGGAATTGTTTGGAAAGTGAATAACAATGAAGGTAGAAGTAGTGAAGCACTACAGTACAAAGTATGGAAGCCTAGAAGATTGCAGCTAAATAATGGTGAAGACAATACAGCTTATGGACAACAGAAAAACAGAGTTTGGAATCCTGGAAGATTCAAGCATTGAAGGCACATGACTAGGGGGTCATGAATTCTTTTACCTCATGAGTCTGATGCAGGAGCATTAAGGTAGAGTCGGCAATGTGACAAGTTGGTCACATGTTGTGGCTTGGGAAGAAGACTAGCAGTCCTAATAATTTGAAGAATTTAGTTTTAAAGTATGTTGTTTAAAGCTAATTTGGGCTAACATAGCCATTGTAATATGTAGGTTAAAAGAATAGATAGATTATGATTAGTTAGACATTTAGTTGAATAAACTGTTATGAAACTGAATAACGAGAGGGAAATAGGTGTGAAAGAGGGTTGAACAGAGAGTAGGAATAAATTTAAAAACCAACCATCCCAGGGCTTGGTTCTGTGTATTTTCATTTATAAATTAATTCCAAGTGTTTTGGATTGTTATCGGGCTTTGTGTTTTAACCCGTTTGTTTTATTTCCATGTCGAAATTAAGTATTGCATTTATGTGTTATTATACAGGCATATTGTTTCTGTTGATGAATATATAGACTAAGCAAGAAGACGAAGTTTCTGTGAACTTTGTGTAGACAAAGTTATGGTAGAGACCGAGGGATGAGAGATGAAGAACAAGCTCAGGAGGGAATTGACACATTTGCAGACCGCACAAAGCTCAGGAGAGATAGCATTGAATAATTCCGAACAAACTCAAAAGGATAGTGGAGGAGTAGTGTGGAGGAAGTTGTATCGCAGAGCAGCGACATCAGAAAGAAGAGCAACTGAATAAAGAACAAAATACTTAGAAGAATTCCTAAGGAGGAAACGACGGCGAGGATTGAATCGCTGAGAAAAAGGTTTAAGGATTGATGACAGAGATTAGAGTGGGAAAAAGAGACGAAGAAGAGTCGAGAAGGTTGAGCGGACAACTGCGATTAAATCGCAGATCCGAAGACAAGAGATGAACGGCTAAGGTGAGTTGAGGAAGTGCGAAACAGACGTGCGTCGACAGGGCGCAATTTCGCATCGGCGATTGAAGTATTTATGAGTTAAGGATTTCACAAGGTAAACAAGATAACTTGCGGTGCGAGAAGGGTGAAGGATGCGATGCGTCAAGGAGCAACCACGTGTCGGCTTGGCGCAAATGTACACTTCACAAGTTTTATGGGTTAGCGCATTTGTAAAGAGTTGAAAGTTGCGGGCAGACGATTGCGATGTGCTGCGATTGGTCAGGAGTGTGTGGGACCCTACGATAAGAAGGTTCCATGTGTATGAATGTGTTGTGGGTTATGTGCATTATATTATAAAGAACGATGTTGATCGTTTCACATATGTATGTATTTAACTCTGATATTTGCCCCCGCTGCGTATAAAGGAAGTTATGTGGGTCCTAACCCACAGTTCCATGAGTATTTGTGTAATTTGTAGTTACCGCTACATCAAATTGTCTTCCCAAATATAACTCTCAATTTAGATTTCTTATTAATACTTTGCAGTTAAATGCTATATTTTCTAGTAACAAGATGTATATTGCTCATAATAAAACAAATCAATTAATAAGTCAAAGCATGTTTATACACAACAACCTAGATCATATAAAAAAATGTCATCATGGATCTAGGAAGCAACCAATTATTAAACTATATGTTCCCTTATTTCCATGGATACAATGGAGATAGGAAACGATGTAGATATGTTCAAAGGAGATTTTAAACAACTATATTATATCTTGGGAAATAACATTGAGAGGTGTAATAAATATTTCCAAATTTATTCCCAAGATAATATGAAAGATTTCTCTATTTTGCAAGATGAAATAATAAAAATAAGGGATAGAGACCTAAGCTAAAACAAAAAAAATTAAAAACAAAAAGTTATTTCTTAGTTATTATTTAACCATTTTCTAACCATAATTATTTAGCAATTAACCATTTTCTCTACATAAATATCTCTCCTTAACTTCTAATTATCTTCCCAAATAATCAAACCAACTATGTAAAGATAAACAAAAAGGCAGAAACATAACCTAAAACAAAAAAATAAATAAAACTAAAACTAAAGTTATTTTCTAATTATTATTTACATATCTTCTAGTTATAATTATTTAACAATTAACTTATTATTATTATTATATTATTATTTAATTTCAAGGTCATGGTCAAGTTTTACACCAAATTGATGTATAAAACCTCAATATCTCTAAAAAAATATGTATTTATCTTCTCTAATTATATTTTCAAATATAAATATGATATTAAAAAATTAATTTGATTTTTATTATAGAAATTATATATAATTTTAAAAAATAATTATATAAATATATATATATATTATATAAATACGTTAAAAGTGTATTAAAGTAAAAAGCTAAATTATAAGTAAAAATAATATTTGGGATTCTTGATGGTGGTTGTTATTAAAAAGTACGTGACTTCATTAGAGGTAACTTAAATAATAATTATAAGGCATATCAAATTTTCTTGAGAATACTATTTAAAATAAAATTGTTTTGTTTTGTTATTTTTTTTAATATCTAAAACTATTTTTTATTAGTTAAAAATTTGGTTTTTTTTTTAATATAATGTAATAATTTAATAACTTATAGAAAATAAAAGCATTTTGCAGGAGCAAAGTTTTATGAGATTAAAAAAATAATAAGTGATTTTAGGTGGCATGAATTTTCTTTAATGATGATGTGTTATTATGTATTTATGAAGTAATAATTAATGATAACTGTGTTATTATTAATTGATTAATAAGTTTTAATGTATTTTGTAATTTTTTTTTATTAAAAATAAATTAAAAAAACAATTTATTTTTAATAAAAATATATAGAAAAATTGAAAAACAAGTTATTTTTAATTCATGTAAAAGTAAATATTGTTCAACAATGTAAAAAAACTATGATGTATATGTTAGAGTACAATAATAAATTTGTTAATTATATATATATATATATATATATATATATATATAATTTACAACCTTTAATATAATAATTTAATGGTTATATATTTATAATTTTAAAGATTGGTTAAAGGGTAAGTTAATAATTCTCTAAATTAAATTGGAGTTTTGTTAAAAGCTATAATTTTATAGAATTAGTAAAATTTATGAACATGTAATTTGGTATTTAAAGGTTTTATTTTATTTTTAAGAAGATTCAAAATTTCAAAAAAAAATATATTAAAGTGAAATTGTTATTCACTTAAAAAATATAAACTTATAAGAAAGATTGAATTTCTCCACTTATTGAACTTATTCTATTTATTAAGTCCACGGGCATTATCCATCTCACTATAGTAGAGATGTTATAATGAAATGTAATGTCATGTAATTTTTTATTTTATTTTTATTTTTTTAATTAAATTAAATTAAAATATTAATGTTATGTAAACATTTTAACTCGGCCATAAACAAATAAATAAATAAAAGTAAAAATAACAAAATCTTATAGGGCGTAGAATAGACGGTGATGGGGTGTACTATCAAGCCGCTCTATGATGTAAAGATCACTGGTTCGAAATTCCATGGGCAAATATCTAATCATGTTAAGGGCTAGTCTGGCCTAGGCCAGGCGCTGTCCCCAGGCAATTTCAATGCTTTAAATGCCCTTGGGCCGCAAAGAACTCAAACAACTTGACAAAAAATATAAAAAATTAAAAAATTAAAAAAAAAACCCTATAAAAATAAAATAAAAATAAAAATAAAAATGACACATGGTATCCATGTGGAATATAGTCTATATAAAGGGGGAAATTAAACCAGCTTAGATCTATCTTAACTTCAGATTTGTCGAACGTCGAGAGAGATCAGATATCTTAAGATGCAAACCTATTTTAGAGTGAAAATATATTTGATCCATCTTGGCGCTTGGTAGAGGCGTTCTCTAGCCCAATATGATAGAGATGTTGTAATGTCCTGTAAACATTTCACTCAGTCAAAATAAAATAAAATAAAAATAAAAATAACCCTATGATTTTTGAGCTTCACGTTTATGCGAACTCATGGTATTGGCCAATGGTATTCATGTGGAATATAGCCTATTTAAAGGGGGGAATTAAACCAACCTAGATCCATCTTAACTTCGGATCTACGAAGCGTTGGGAGAGATCAAATCTCTTTGCATCTCAAGAGATTTGATCCCTCTTGGTGCTTGGTAGATTCAGAGTTAAGATAAATCCAGGATAGTTAAATTTTTTTAACTTTGTGTTGATAATCTCATCCAATGCATTTGATGTAGATGAAATTATGGATTTTTGGTGCATAAATTTACACACTTTAAGAAGTACCCATATTTCATGTTATCCTCCTCCATTTATACCACTTCTTCACCTTGAAAGTGTATGTATCAACTAACACTAGAGCACACAACACCCACCATGGGGTTTAAGGGACAACATCTTTCATGGGAATTGAGGTAACACCTCCATGCTCATAAAAAAATTCAAATATTTAGAACACCTAATTATTGTTGTATACACCAATTTCTACCCATACACTTCAACAAAACGTGTGTAGCATGTACAAACACTTTATCACATTGTGTATGCCTTTGTCTACCTTGTGGACCACCAACTTTTGTGTGCACCTATGGCACTTGTCACATGCACCTCTAACCTCTCACATGCTTGCAAATTAGGATGTGGTTAGTTGCTAACACTATTATGAAAGTCCAATCAATGCACCTACATAGTACACATATCATGTCCAACACATCCACACTAGCAATAACACATACAAGACTAAGAAGACAAATAATTACTCCATCTTTGGCTATAGAACTAAATTTCCTTCAACAAGTAAACAACAGCCCCCACCCTCTATCTCTCCATATATATTCCAAAGAAAATTTCACAAAAACTTACATCTCACACTCACAAATATATATTTCAAGGAAAATCTAGTGAGAAAAATAAGGGATTCTTCCCCACATTTATAAATGTCATCTCTAATAAAATAATTGATGTAAAATAATGTCCCTATTCTATAAGTACGTTAATATATATATATATATAGAGAGAGATATACCATGGTGAATCAACAACTCATTGGAGTAATCTTAGTGAGGCCCAAGATCAAACCTAGTGGTTGCCACTATAATACCAAGAGTATATCCAACAACTTGTAAGCCATATACCAATAATTTATGACTTAGAAATAGCTAAGACTCCACAGGGGTAGGGGAGCCTATTGAAAAATGTAATTAGGTTTGGTCTTTATAGTTATCATTATACTTGTATCATAATTTTTTCCATGTAAAAGCAAAAGAAGAAAAATAATTTATTATTATTATTATTATTATTTCATTAGTCAAACATGTTCTTCATACTTCTAGGGTTTATTGAGTCAAAAGAATATTTGTCATGAGTCAATCTATTGTACTAGAGTCAAGTCCCATTTGGACTTTTGAAAGAAAAAGGAAAAATAATTTTATGTGTCAAAATAGTCATTTTGTCACCTACAAGACTAAGTCGGCCATGGAAGGGACAATTCGACCTCCTGGATGTGTATATATAGAGAGAAGTTCAACCTCATTTGGAAACACATTGGAAACTTTGATTTATGTGAAAGAAAGAGCAAGAAGACAAGAGAAAGAGCAAAAGTCAAAGGAGAGAGAGCGAAGATCAAGAAGGAAGAAAAATCGAACTTTTGTCTATCTTTTTTCACATGTGCGAAGTACTGGGGAAACTCTGTGAATTACAGGGCCAAAATTCTATTTCTGAAAAGGTGTTGGGGCAACTATGTGAAGGTGCTGGGGCAACTCTGCGAAGTTACTGGTTTGAAATTTTGATTTGAAGAGCTTTGACCTTCGTTGAATTGATTGGAATTGAATTGATTGAGAAAGGCTTGAGTCTTGTGGGAGGTCTTGGTCTTGGATTTCTCACTTTGATCAGATTTTATAAGAAGATAAGTTGGTTGGGTTTTCCGAGCCTATATCTTATGTTCATTGTCTTTTGTGATCTTCATGGTTTAATGTTTTGGTAATTGTTTGATGAAGGGAACATAATAAAAGTATTAAGACACTAACATTTATTCACAAGCAATTATGAAGTAAGAGAAATCAACCCTAATTTTCCACCCTACAGAGCCTACTCCTTGAGCCTTATCACAACGGGTCAAAGATGTCCCCTAGTGAAATTTGAAACCAGGTGGAGAGGATAACATCCCATTGTGTCAATCATTCGATCATCCCACGAGGAGACAAGTACACTATTATACAATAATAATAATAATCTAATTTTAAGATAAAGGCCAAGTTAAACACCAAATTAGTGTATGAGATCCCCTTTAAGACAAGAGGCCCCCTCCATGCAGTGATTTGACTGTTAAAATATATGGAAGTGTACATATTCTACTTTTTTTTACACAACGAGAAAACCTATCATAACTCAGTTTTCAAACCAACAATGGTGGCAATCATCACTGACTGTTATTTGCGAATGCATGGTGACTTGTCATTGTTATTTAAGGAAAACCACACCGCTTGAAATTATCCGTTGGTGGTACTTAAGGGAGTAGGATTTCACTCCCTCGAGATACCTTTAAATCTTGAGCCATTAACCTATTTCCTTACATTTGAGAAAGAAAAGCTCTTAACCAAGCAAAATCAATTTTAGGACATACTCAAAACACAACATACATGTACATATTCTACTATCTAAATTTAAACCCATTACCATCATAACAAAATTATAATAAATAAAACCAAATATAAAATAAATAGTATTTCTCAAAATGTGCATAATTTAAACCCATAACCATAACCATAATTAAAAAATAAAAATAAAATCAGAACATAAAATACATAAATATTTTTCTTTTTATCTCATACTTACCTTAAAAGAAAAGCCATATTATCAATCAAACTAGTTGCTATTAGCTAGTGAGGTTGCACGCTTGTAGTCTGTTAAATAAAAATAATTTTAAAGCAGACTCTAAGCTCATCTACTACATATATTGCTTATTTTTTAATTTTACTTTTTCATGATGTTTTTTCATACCTACTATTTAATTACCTACTTCTTCAAAGAGTATACTTCTTTATGTTAAATATGGTGCTTCTTTAAATTGTGTTTAAATTGTTTTTTGATTATTGAGGTAGTACATAGGGGCTAATATTTAATATTTTTTGGAGATCTAAAATTCTTATTACTCAATTAAGGACTAATTCTCATCAACTCTCTTACATTTAATTTCAGAATGCGAGACTTTCAAAGACAGCAAGAAAAATTATGCAAGTATTTGGTAGCTAGTTCTGGTATTCTAATAGGTAGTTCGATAAGTTGAGAGTGGTTATTGTAAACCTTCACAAAAAAAAAAAAGCCAAATACAAAAGCCAACTCAAAAAACAATCTGTTCCATAAACTACTTTTAACCTCGTAAACATTAAAAATACTTTCTTTCTTTCTATTAACTACTTCACATCACTCGACTTCCATAATCCATACACCATGCACGGTGTTTCTATTCATAATACCAACTGGTGCATGGCGTTTCTATGCCTTGCTTTGTGACTGGTCACCGTGCCCTTCCAAGTTCGGAGAATGTCGATGTAATTTATAACAAATTCAGAGAATGCTGTTGTATTTCATGATCGCTTAGAGTTATGAATTTTATTATTGAACGAACAAAGTGAATAGGACAGTTTTGAATTCGCTCCAACCATTTCAATTTCAATATTGTCAATTGGCATTTAATGAAATATACGAAATATCAGTTCGCACTTTTTAGACAGAAACGTTTAAGCGACCAATTATGGGACTTTGAACAGCTGGTTAGTCACTCCCAACCTAAGGACAGGTGCATTTAAACTTCCAACTCCACCTAACCCCAATGTCTTGCGCTTTACTCTACATGTCCAGACCACCATGCATCGAGAACAGCTTCGTTGTCTCTTTGCCACCTTCAATACGTGCATCTTTCCAAGTTTGATCGCCCATAACATCAAGACCGCTATCAAGAAGATGGCGAGCCTCAGGCAGTTTCTATATACAACTCGTCATACCGCGCCATATTTCAGGACGACAGAATACAGAAAAGCTTTGGAAGGCGAGCATTCAGCCATTCATCCAGAAGCATAATTCAATTGTGCTCTGATTACAATGCAGGTTGAGATGGAGAGCGCTAAAAAATTGAGGGAAAGCTTGCAGAAGAGTCGGGCTGTAACAGACGCCATGCTTAACGTTCTGGGTTCCTTTGATCGGCGCCTCTCATCTTTGGACTCTGCAATGCGCCCCACAAAGGTGAATTTCGCATACCCAACTGAGTTATGTGCATCAGGGTCTCATGGGGTTTTGAAATCAACAGCATCAATTGATCTAATTCTTGCGGAATGGCTGTTTGAGGTTGACCCAAATGTACGATTTCAAGTTTTATAAATAAAATTGAATTAAACTAGATGAAATGCTTTTATATTTCAGAGCTTTTATGAGCCAATGCACAATGTGGATTAGCTTTATGCAAATTGAAGTGTGCACTTTTTTCAAGCGAAAAAAACAACATATCTTTCATTAATTAAAAGACCGTTGCATGTACCTGTTAAGCTTCAATACCCTCAGAATGTCTCCAAAAATACAAACTAATTGCAAGCATAGTGTCATACAAGAAAGTCGATACAAAAAACAGAGCCAATAATGACCAAAAAAACCATTTGTCCAGCAGGGCTACCAGGAGGGAAAATAGGGGCTAAAGAGGCCAGCATCAATCGACGAATGCCCTGAAATGTGCCTTCAGGAGAAAGCCTGCAAAATAGCAAAGAAGCCCCGGGAGTAGGAAAACGTCCGTCAAAAAGTGGAGGAGCCCGAGCTGCTTATGGTGCCATTGTCCAGAAATTGAAGTGTGCACTTGCACAATGTTATAACCAAATATGGGCTACTGGTAACACACCATAAAAAAAATTGAATACACGAGCCGTACATTCATACAGACAGACAGAGCGACGATCCAAATAACAAATATTCACTGTTCAGTCGATAAAAGGATAAATCCCATCTCATCCCTGGCCCCTTCTGAAGTAAAATAGATGATCACTAGTATCAATAGTGTACATCCATCAACTTTGGATTACCTTTAAGTTTGGATTTACTAATCCTCCCGACAGATGAGGAAATTTGAAATGTAAATCTCTTTTATTGTACACTAAAAATACAGCAAAAAATTCCAATTTAAGATTCCAAGTTATGGTGAGTGATAATCTATGCTAGTGTTGTGGGTATTTTACATTATAGATTTTTATATGTTGATTTATAAGTAGTGACATTGCACATCCACTCTATTGTTTTTTTAATAAATTGGATTGCCTTATACTATGTGTCATGTTAGGAATGGATATTACACATATTCCTCATACTGGGTTGGAAAATGCACCTTGCTTCTCTCAGTCTAATGAATATGAGCTTTTAACATCTCCTCACCATCATTTTTTGAGAACCGCTTTGTTTATCCCACATCCTAGTGGGTGCAACGAGATAGCATGCCTGCTGTTGTGATATAGAAGGCAACGCATTGAATGAATGATCAAATCTTGAGCCTTTTGTGAGGTTGGGCAAGTTTCCTTTAAATTTGCAGACATGCAGTCACATAACTAGTCACATCTGTAGAAAAATGGAGTGGTGTGATTTAAAATTAATAACAGAAACTTAAACTATGGCCTTTTATTTACGTCTATCAGCAGAAATATGGACAAAAACATCTCTTTAGAAGCAGTGAATGGATGACAAAAGTGGGTTTTTGTTGTGGTTTAGGTTTAGGGATGTGTTTTTGCGAGACATATCCCCTTAGGTGCAGGTTGTGTATAAAACCTACGTGTATCTCATGTGGGTTTAGTTTGGGAAAATTATTTGTGATTCTCTTCCAGGGTTCTATTATTTGTTATGATAAAGCTACCCACTGGAAAGGTATACGGGTAGACACACCCAGGTGGGATCATACGACGTCGTACATCGTATTCCGCCATTTCTTTCTAGGCTTCGCTCGGATTTTCGCCTCGCTTTGAATCCAGAGGTTCTTCCTGCCTCCCGTTAATTCACCAATAAGGGTCTGCTTAATATGGCCGATAACTGGCTTTGACGCTGTGAGGTCAATTGCCTTTGCTTTTGCTCTTGGTGCTACTTTTGTTCGGTCTTAATCTGAACAACGCAGCTCAGGGAGATGGTGATTCTCTCTTCCCGGCTCGCAAACCAGCTTGCATTCTTTGTCAGTATGGAGCCGGGGACCGGTGCCTGGGACCGATGTTTGCCTAGGAAAGCACCCCAGATCCTGGTGGCTGGCCCTTACGGTACTGAATATAATAATGGCAACTACCAACGATTCTTGCTTCGCATACTGTATCTCTCTGTTTGTTGATCATGTTTCGTCTTCAGCAGGCATAAATAGGGTGCTTAGGGAGACCCCACTAAGGCGAGCTTTGATGAAAATGGAGCTCTGGTGGTGAAAATGGGACTATGCCTCTTTTGCTAATTCCTACTAGACACTAGCTTGCGAGTTGTTGGTACTAACCGAGGGGTTATATTGGCATCCTGATTTGAACCTGGGCCTCGCCCAGGTAACCCTGATCAGTTAACAAGAACATATACTCCAGATATATAAATTATAGTTACCATGTTCAATTTTTTTTGATAAGTCTAGGAGGGGGAGGTCTGGAAAAGTTCAGGATATAGTAGATTTTTGGATTTCAAATAATTTTTTTTATCGGGTTTTACTTTTTCCTCATCTTTGGGTTTGGAGGTTTGGCTTGTGTCCTGGTTCGGTCTGGAGGTTTGGTTTGTACTGGTTTCATCAGTCTGAAAGGTTCAGGGTCCAGCCAAACCTGGTAACTATGATATGGGTTTGGAGGTTTGGCTTGTCCTGGTTTGGTCTGGAGGTTTGGCTTGTCCTGGTTCGGTCTGGAGGTTTGGTTTGTACTGGTTTGGTCACTCTGAAAGGTTCAGGGTCCAGCCAAACCTGATAACTATGATATAAGGTACAATAATTACTTGCAATAATTACTCTTGACTACAAAAGTTAACACATTAGCAGAGCTAATAACAAAGACCGTAGACTATAGGACTTCGATTACAAATAAGGTCTGAAAAGCTGCCTATGTCTGGAGTCTGGACTCTGAGTAGATATCGAATAGCATAGATATGAAATTAGTTTTGCAAGATGTGATGCCTATGATGAAAAATAAAATACCATAGTTTGCATAAAGAGAGGTTGCATGCAGTGAATCCAATTCAGTCGTGGGTCGACAATTTTTCTGCCCACACAATTTTTGTTTGTTTACATTTGATCTGATTGCATTTTCCATTTGTTGGTAGCCCGTTTGAGAATGAAGGATTAATATGCTAGCAATTTTGAACTTGCCTGGTTTGCCGTCATTCTGATTATCTGCTATTTGGAAACTCTTTGCTAAAATGTATATGTTTCTGATTTTGTTTTTCAAGGTCAAAACGGATGAGATTAGAAAGGCTCATGAGAATATTGAAAAGACACTCAAAGCAGCAGAGGCAGTTCTGATGCACTACGATATCTCCCATCAGGTTGGATTCTTACCGCTTATCTGAAAAACATGTAAATTCTTGAACATATAACTTTCCCACACACACTGTTCATTCATCGATACACTGATCCCAAATATGCAAGACATGGTTACTCTGAAAATAAATTTGTGATTTATTATATTTATTTGATATTTGTGAATTACTAAATAAGTCTTTCTTGGATTGCCAAATTACAGAAAGCCAGGGCATGTCATATGCTGAATTGAAGTTTTGTTTTGGCATGCGTTGCTAATTAGCTTCTACCTGTTTATAAATTTATTCTAATTTTTTATCATGGCTTCTCAATTAATGTTGACTAACCATATTAATATTTCTAATAGGCTTCAAATCTTCTATTTGCAGGTAGAGGCACAGATAATGAAGGGACCCCATGCTGATTTGAATGGCTTTCTTATGGCAGTGGAGCAGTTAAAAAAAACACTTGACTTTTTCACAAGTACTGGCAAGTTGAAAAGCACAGAAAGCACCATACGTGATACTCATGAACTACTTTCAAAAGCAATGTATAAGCTTGAGGAGGAATTTAAGCAGTTGCTGGCAGAACATAGGTTTTGTTCTATTTTTTTCCCCAAAGTGCCAAGAATTAGTTTTTCGTTCTGTACTTGCATGTCTTATCAATGAATTGATGGATTCCAAAATTCTACTTATTGAAGAGATTTTAGAAGATGTGGGGGGGAAGGGGGGGGGGGTGGGTTGCTGGCAGAGCATAGGTTTGTTTTGTTTTTCCTTTAAATGCCGAAAATTATCTTTTTCTTATGTTCTTTACCATTGGAAATCGAGTGTTATGTCTTACCAACTAACTTATCTATGCCCAAAATGCTACTTATTGAAGAATATTTAGTAAAATGATGCAGAGAGAGGGAGCAGGGGAGATAGAATCACCTTTATTAAAATTCTCATTGTAGAACTAAGTTGAATGATACAGGGAAAGAAGTATATGTTTCCAAAATGAAAACACACTGGAAATGTGACCCCCCCAAAAATTTGGAAACATATATATATATATTGAAACTTGGGAAGAAATAATTATGAATAAATGAGCAAGAACATTTAAATGTCAAACATAAATGACAAGCAATGTAAGCAATGTTCCGCCATCGTTTATATTGGGATCTTCATCATTAGTATCACCCTTTGCCTCTACCTCAATCCTATAGGGACACTAGTCAACACCATCCAATTTTGATGAAACTACCTAATCCAAGCTTTAAAATATGGTACGAAAAGCTTAGAATGCCTAATCGATGATTTTGGTTTGAGTGAAGGGTACATTTTTACTAAGGCCATGACAGAAGAGTCCATGATATCACTAACATCGAGGTACATAAAGGGCTTGGTGCTCTTGATTAACTGCCAATTCCAACCTCATACATGATAGAATCTAATGAAAAATGTTACAATCTTACCAGTCCCGAAATCCTAAAAAATTATGAATGGAGGCTTTTGTGAGTAGAGTTATTCAGAGTTCTGTCTTTTGAATCCATCACATAAATCATTTAAATTTCCAACGTGTTTTGAACTAGCTAATGTGGTTCATCCTAAAAATTGTTAAGTATGTTGGAGTTTGAATGGGAAATGAAATTCTAATTTCTCCATATGAAGTTTGATAAGGTTGGAAATTAAACAACTTGAAACAATTAATTGCAATGTTAAAATTCTAAGTAAAATGTTGACTTTAAGAATTTAACATTTCTAATTTCCTAGGGTACTTTTACCCTTAGGGTTACTATTCTGGCTAGGGTTTCCTCAATAAATCTTTAACAGTAGTACATATTGCCACACAATCTAGTAGGGGTCGTAGGAGGGGTACCTAAGGGACGACTACTAGACCAAATGACAACAATGGGACAAAGACCCACTATCACCTTAGTCAATGCCCCCTGCTCTTTATGGATTTTCACCAATGGGAGGAGTCTCGGTGTAAGAGAAATCACTCAAATGATAGGGCTAGTGATAAGGTGTAAGAGGTGATTACCAAAGCCCATTCAAAGGAGAGGCTCAGATAATGGCTTGATTGCTTCAAGGGCAAGCTAATGGCTCTCTAAGAAATGCTTATGAAGAGGCCTAGACCTAGGAGGAATAGATACTAGCAATACATGGATACTCCTTAGTCAAAGGCTTCCTATGGGAATGGGAAAGACCTCTCTTAGGGTTATGTAGGATATCAACCATACAAAGGATTGGGACCACAATAGAGACCTTGGAGAATCCAAGCGAGGCCTATGGTTTGAAAATGATCATTAAGGAAATACCTAGGTCAAGAAAGGATGAGAAAAGGTCAACAAATGATCAACTTCCTTCAAGTTTATAAGAGCAAATGACTTTTGGAATGTAGCTTCCCAAAAGAGGTTACGGATAAGATTGATGTTGGAACTAGGGCTTAGGATTTCTCCTAAACTAGCCATAAGAATTGCCTCAAATTTGGAGGGAAAGTAGAGGACTCACCAATGCAGTTGCCTACCAACTCACTCTTAAAGACACACCTCCTAAAGCAATTCGCACTATGCCCTAGGAGACCTTCTACGGTTAGGGCAAAAAAATTGGAAAAGAGGAAAAAGAGAGAATGTTTAGGGTTGATCGACCAGGGTTAGGACTGTTGCGTAGACACCACAAAAATTTAAAACAATTAGAACACGTCCATGACAATCAGAAATATGGAAACAACTAAGCCATTTTATTATAAAATTGGTGTACAAATATATGGCAAGGATGCACCAGGGCTTTCCTCAAAGGCAAGCGGAGCAAAGCTCAGGTGAATCAATGACAAACTGGAAGTTGCAATCAACTGCCCAAATATTGCTTTGTGCTGTCCCCAACAATTCTGCACTGTCTGCTGCAAAGATATGGCTGGAAACCCCAACTCCAGTGCTCAGAAAAATTTGCAAAATTATTTCTAGGCTTCTCGAGCAAAACCCATCAAAACCCAGAAATGGTTTGGCTTGGTTTTGACCTCCCAAAATTGACCCCCAAAAACCCTACACCCTCCAATGGATACTGAAGCACGCTGTCTGTCAATACACCGGTAAAATGCCCCCAATGCACTCATGAAAGGTAGCAGTCAGGTCCATCAACACTTCCCTTATTTCCTCTGCAAGAAATAGCTCCAATGGATGAGTCTCTCACTCCCACGTGTGCTTAGTATCTCTCTTCTGCGCTGGCACCAGGAACTGCGAAATGACCAATCAAAATTGCTCCAAAAATTCTGAAAAATTAGAGAGAGGTTCCTCACACCCCAACCAAGAAATATTTTGAGGTAATTCCAACTGATCCAAAATGCTCAAATAGTGTGAAAATCCCAGCTAAACCAAGTTCCAACGATTCGCCCTGCCATAAGAATGTCGATTTCAAACCCGAATATCGCCTAGAAAATTTTGAAATTTTAACCACAAACTCCTCTCCCAGAACCCAAAAAACCCATAAAATTATTGGGCTGAATCCACTAATCACTGGAACCCCAAAATCCACATGTAGCCCCTCATGATCTACTAGTGAGCTACAAAAATCAAACTGCTCTAAGAATGCACACTTTCCTTGAAGGGAAACTCTTCCAAATGCCTCCAAAATTTCTTCCTCAAACTTTCGGCCAAAATCAGCTCCAATGCTTGGCAAAACTCTACTACTCAACCCCTGCAAAATAGCTGGAAATCCAATCCACAATAGTTGATCCTTCAATGAGCAACTGGAACTGCCTCTTTGCCAAAGGAGTGGAAAATAGAATGAATACCTGCAATAAAGATTTATGGAAATCCTGAATTGGACTCTCCAAATTACGTTGGGAGGCACTCGAAGTTTTCCGAAATGAGGGTGGAATTCTGCTTGGAGATTCCTTGTGCTAAACAACACTGGTTGACTTGGCTAGGCAGCTCAAACAAACTCGCCATTTCTGAAATGAAATGCCAAAATAGAATAATCAAAATGAGGCTGCAGTCTTCCTTTTATTGTTGCTTTCCCTTTCTCATACCATGGTTCGATTTCTCTCACACTATGCTTTGATACCATGGTTCGATTTCCTTTTTTGGTGGCCTCCACAACTTATGTTCACTTTATTTTTTCGTCTTTTCTTATGTCCCAACCATTGCCTTTTCTCCAAAATTTATTTAATATCTCCACAACTTATTTCTCTTAATTTTCTTTATCTAAAAATATTTATTATTCGCCAAAATTGCAAAAGTGAGAATTTCCATAACCAAAATTATTAATTGGGGACATTACAATCCTCCCCGCCAAAAATCGCTTGTCCTCAAACAATGCCTGAACAAGTGCCCTCTATGACTATTGATCACCACTGTAACCACCAATAATACTTGGGTCCCAAATGTACCACCAAGTCATCCCCAATCTCAGCACTGTCCTGACCTGAAGGAATCCCTTGATACTTGGATCCCAAGCCATTCTAATCAATGTGAAGCACACCTTGCTCCACTCATTGTCCAACCAGATATAGGTACCAAACGCCCTTTGCATACTATCAATAAGTAGAACATCATGATAATGTAGGACTCTGTCCAACTCCCCGTGAAGCTGCCCTACTCATTAGTCCACCTCATGCACTCCAAGACTAAACTCTTGAAGACAACACAATCCCTGTGGGGATGAAGTCTCTCTCGCATGAACTTCCCTTAGTATCCTCCCGCTGACTAACTTGCCATGCTTGTGAAGTCCCCCACGCCAATAGAAAACCACTAAAACTCAATGGAAGATCTAAATGATCTCCCCACGTAGGAACCTGATCACCCTTAAAGGTAGCTAAACTGTGAAATCCTGTGATGCCTAGATCCCATGCCAGTCTCAGTAGGGTGCCACCATGTTGACACTGCACCACTCTAACTATGACACACTTCCCATCATGCGCAGACTGTATCCTCCTCTCCTAGAACTTGATGGCAAAAAATCTGTGAAGGCCAAGCTCATCCTACCCTGACATCTCCATGATATCAATGTCTAGCCATCTACTTTTGATCTATCTCCGGAGCATTAATAAGGAAAATTGGCCTTTCCATTTGACGAAGGCCTCGGTGGTCCCCCATATGTCAAACCAAGAGTGAGTTGAATCACGCTCTGCTCTGATCCCACTTGTCACAAAATAGAGTGACCAACCATCCAATCGAATCCGTAGATCCCATAACCATATCGGCTACGGAAAAGTCCTAAAAACTGTTGGCACCAACCCGTACCACGTCTTGGGTCCCTGCTTGTAATCAATATATGTACTCTATACAGTGTTATTGGAATCGAACCGGTTGCGGCAATACCGGGCGGTTCGACTGGTTTGGAGGCAAAACCGGTCCGAATCGGCCCTTCGAATTGGAAAAGACCAGTTTGGTACCGAATTTGTTCAGTGACCGGTTCCACCAATCAGTAAGGCCCACGTGTGAAAAATTGGAGACCCAAATCCTTATTGCAGCAATCTGATGTTATTTCATCTACTTGTTAATTTTCATACAAGTTATTTACTGTGTTACACTGTAAACATCGAAATAAATACAACTGCAACCTTCACAACATAAATAATATGCAGAAACAAGTACTAAGCAAGAGGAAATAAGCACACACACATCTACACAAATTCCTTTGGACAAATGTCCCCGGAAAAACCGAATGCGGGAAAACCGGTGCAACAACTGAGGGTTTATATTATTAAGTAGTAGTTTCTGAATACAATCTTGGATGCCCAAATTGGCAATCCAATACAGAGAATTTGACTAGCAGAAAAATTAGTGAGAAGTACTTTACACTATCACTGTCTATCCGACACTGATCCAACCTCAAAATGGCTAGCTCCAAGCTGCCTCTACGCAGTCACTGTGTTGCTCTGTGTCACAACTTATAGGGATTGCGTCACTCCCTCCGGCTGATCGATCTGCTGGTTGGATGCTTGATCCTCCGGCCCTTTGGTCTCACGCCCCAACTCCCGACACTAGATCTGATTTGTCCCTCAACAAATTTGTGGATCTCCTCACAGGCTCAGCACTACCTCAGCGTGGCTTTGCGTTGCCCAGCGTGGCTCTACGTTGCCTCTCTGGATCTCTCTCTGGCTTCTCTGTGTTGTATCCCCGGATCAGGAAACTCCAACCGGAAAACTATCATTGCCCCTCACTGCAAGAAATCTCCTCGATGACTTCTCTGACAACTGCTGCGCTGCTCTCTTAAAAAATCGATCTCTTGATCTCACTCGATGTGTTCTTCCAAATGCCCATCAAGCCTCTTCTTATAATCTTCTCGTTGATCAATCAACGACCAAGATTAAAACATAATCAAGGGCTAATATTAACTTGACTTGATCTTCGTCTTTTTCTAGAAGACTCACACCGATTCTAATTAATTCACTTTAATTATTTTAATTCCCTAAGTTAGAGTTAGGCATCCATTAAAAATAATTAATACTTTTAATTAAGCCTCCTCTGGGTGGAATTTTCCAAAACGATTTTTGGGTATTTTGGAATGCATGTGTCCTAGCCTCCTTGCAAAATCTTGAGGATAGAGCACATTCGATGCTACCAGAAAGCAACACCATGACCGCACGACCCGGGCATTAAAAAATCGTTTTTATTTTTTATTTTTTTATTATTATTCCTAGTTTCTAGCGCTACTCTAGCCCCCCACTAAAGCTATTTAAACACCCCCACCCCCTCTATTTCACTTACACTATTCATTTGAGTCTCTTACAATTCTTGAGTTGAGTTTGGTGAGGAGAATTTGGAGAGTTTTTTGCAAGGTTGTTCTGAAGGAGATTTTTTGTAGATTTGAAGCGCTGGTTGGAGTCTTGGAGAGTTGTTGGGTTGGCAGATTTTCGAGCTACTTCAAAGATTTTTTTTTTCCCAGAGATCTTTCGGTTTTCTTCAGTGGTTTTTGCAGCTAGTGGAAGAATGTTTTTTATTTTGTTGGGGTTGCTACATATCTGATTTCAAAGGATTTTGGAGTTGATTTTCTCCAAAAAATTTAGACGGTAAATCAAGGAAATTTTTGCCATTTTTCTCCAAAATACCATAATACTATGATCTATCATGTTATTTTGGACTATAAAGGCCTTTTAGAGCCTAATTCTTGATGTTTATAACATTTTTGGTTCAACAATGTTTTGCATTAAGTGTTATTTTGGTTATATGCACTTTTACTTGCTATATAAATGAGAACTTTTGCATATTTGTGTATAAATGGTTTGGATTCATATGGGTGCACACGAGAATATCTGTTTTTTTTTTTTTATAAATATGAATATTTTGTGTTTTTAGTAAATCGGTTTTTTTTCGGTTCCGGTCTGGTTTCTACTGGTTCCCGGTCCACAAGTTTTTCCAGTTTGATGATCGGTTCGGTTCTGATAACATTGACTCCATACATCTCGAATTAGTCCGATGCATGCAAGATTACCATGTGCCTGCCATAACACACCGTGGGATTTGATATCCTGCCTCCTGTAGGTGCTGCCCAAAACTGCTTTGAGTCTAAACATCTGCCTACAAGATGGGTCTACCAACCACTGTATAGGCTCTTGAGACATCTCAGAATGTCTCGCTCAACAAGTGTAATGCTTCTCCCTATATGTGGCCTCAAGGGTGGGGCACATGCTACCCCTACATCAGATCGGACCATCCATAAGCCTGCACCAGCCAACTCGCACCTTGACCAAATTCCACGGCTGGAAAGTCTCTCTCTTGATGCACTGTGTCTTGTCCAACTGTCTTAGATGAACCTCCTGGGTCCTGTTGCTCATGATGAGAGACAATAGCCAAGTCCCCTGTGTTAATGTGCCAATGGAAGCTCACAGTCAGTCTTGTGATCAACTCGCTCTCCAAATCCGGGTGTGCCAAACCCAATGGCATGCTTGATGTCCCTGTCAGGATATCTCTCCGATGGTAACACTCCAACAAACTGTTGTGCATCATCATGTTCTGTTGTACATAAATACGCAGCCCTGCACTCCTCTACATAACATTGAACTCCGAGGCACAACTCCGTGTACCACTGGATACCAATGCTCACTGTCGTATTGTCTTGTACCATATGGCATCCCGTATGTGTTAATGCATCTGTCACTCCACTAGTAAACTCGATGTGGTGTAAGTTGCTCCTCCCACTCCATGGTGCAAATCCACGCACCACAACACACCACCATGCATCTACATGCTCACCTACAAACCATTGCTCGACACTGCATGCTCCTCCACGCCACTGGATGCCATGTTCTAAAGCTGAGATAGTAAGCGTCGACCTGCACCCTACTGGTATTGCCACCTCCACTGTCGCATCACCATACCCTTTGATGTATGGGCCTTTCCTAAAAAATCTCCATGAGAGACACGAGAGGTGAATCCCCCTTTGTACTAGTAGCGATGACACCACTGTGTTGCTCCTCCATGACTGTTGTGCGCCACATAATTGGGGAGAACCCTCGGCCCCATACAAGGCACTATTTGGCGGCCTGCTAATGCCACCTCCTCTGACAAACTCTTGTTGAAGCACGCTAATCATACTGTGACTCCATATAAAACCATCATGCTCAAACAACTCGCAGAGTCTACCTACTCCCTTATCAATCCAACCCGTCACTAATGCTAATGGAGATCCGAAAGTTTGTGGATGCTCAGTCACTAGATCTGTCACACCACCAATGCCCTCACCAGCCACATCCATGATCAATCCAACCCGTCACTAATGCTAATGGAGATCCGAAAGTTTGTGGATGCTCAGTCATTGGATTTGTCATACCACCAATGCCCTCACCAGCCACATCCATGATGTGGTGGGGAATCCCACTTGGATCCCAACAACTGTCATCTTGCATCTCAAGTATATGGTAGGAAGCCCCTTGTGGATCCCAATGCCAACCTGGGCCTCTAGTATCTCCAATGTCTGGAAGATCCCGCTGAGTTTTACTCCCGACTACCACCGTCTCCATAAATATATGCCACTCGACTAGGTACCAACTCATAATCTCGTGCCATCCAACCCCAAGGGCAAGGTCGAATGCATGTGTACCTGTACACACAACAACTCCAACCTGCGAACGTTGTGCCTTGCGTAACTCATGTTGCTTCATCTCGCAATCATGGTCAACACATGAGATTTGTCTAGGTTGCTCTGCCTCTCTTCCCCCAATGTGTAGAGGTAACCTAACAGTGTTGTCATACCTACCTATGTATGCCTGAAGAGGGCTGCTCTAATGCTCCAATGTGTATTCCTCTAACTGTACCATTAGGAAATCCAATCGCTCCCCAACGTGAGTCAATTTGGCCGTGGACTCTGCACAAAATTGCTCTCATGTCCTCCAGCTCCTCGTTCTGCTGCAGAATAGCCTCTTGCACTAATGCAAACTTCCTTTTTAATGCTAAAAGTTCAGCCTGAAACTAATGGAACTGCTGTGGACGACCATCATCTAATACCTTTGTATCTCCTGGTGCCCCATCAAGGGGGGATATGTCTCCTGGCACCTCCCCCATCTGCTGTGTTCTGCTATCATCCAAAAACTCAGATACTCCCCCGGTTACCTCATCAATGGATGGCACTACTGATGTATGCTATACTCTCTCCACTAAGATATCAACCAGAGTGGTCAAGTGAGTCTCCAACGAGGATGACTCATGTGTCACACTCGCTGTATCTACATGCTCCCTACAATCTAGTGTATCCTCAACCTCATGCTGCACCTCCTCCTCAGGCTCCTGATATCTATAGCCAGGCCTCCGCCAGCGCGCTCCCTGGTCTCACCCTCTAGTTGTCCTTGGTTTTGTCGACTTTCCCCATATGATGCAGATGGTCGCATCCCCACAGTCTGTGTACCTCTAATGTCTCTGCTGTAAGGATGAGGATGGGTTTGGTGGTCTGTCACCCTCCTCAACTGGGTGAACCTATCATCATTCCAACGAATTCCACCCCATAATCTTGCATATTGAATTTCCCTTGAGGCATGGTTTTGTCTACGGTTTCACCAATCACTGTGCCTACACACCCGAATCTTCCATGATCTTAGTGGCTAACCACAACTGGGCCAAGATCATGCTCTGATACCATTGTAATGTTCCAAAAAAGAAAAAATAGTGATATGCAAAGCAAACAACAATTTTACACCACAGAAATTTTAAAACAATTAGAGCACATCCATGACAACCAGAAATATGAAAGCAGCTGAGCCATTTTATTATAAAACTTGTGCAAGAGTACAAATATATATGGTAGGGATGCACCTAGGCTTGCCTCGAAGGCAAGTGGAGCAAAGCCCAGGTGAAGCAATCACAATCCAAAAGCTACAGTCAACTGCCCAAATATAGCTTTGCGTTGTCCCCATCAATTCTGCACTGTCTACTGCAAAGATATGGCTGGAAACCCCACCCACCTTCGGTGCTCAGAAAATTCTGCAAAATTAATTCTAGGCTCCTCAAGCAAAACCCACCAAAACCCATAAATGGTTTGGCCTGGTTTTGAGCTCCCAAAATCGACCCCCAAAAGCCCTGCGCTCTCTAATGGCTGCTGAAGCACACTATCTGTCAATACACCAACAAAATCCACCCAACACACTACTGAAAGGTAGCAGTCAACTCTACCAACACTTCCCTTATTTCTCCCGACAAGAAATAGCTCCAATGGATGAGTCTCTCACTCCAACATTTGCTTATTATCTCTCTTTTGCTCTGGCCCCAGGAACTGCGAAATGACCCCTCAAAATTGCTCCAAAAATTCTGAAAAATTAGAGAGAGGCTCCTCACACCCCAACCAATAAAACCCATAAATATTTTGAGCTAATTCCAATTGACCCAAAATGCTCAAATAGTGTGAAAATCCCAGCTAAACCAACAATTCGTCCTGCTATAAGAATGCCGATTTCAGACTCGAATATCGTCTGGAAAATTTTGAAATTTTAACCACAAACCTCTCACAAAACCCCAAAAAACCCAGAAAATTCTTAGGCTGAATCCACTAGTCACTGAAACCCCCCAAATCCACATGTAGCCCCCTCACGATCTACCAATGAGCTACATAAATCAAATTTCTCTAAGAATTCACACTTTCCCTGAAGGGAAACTCATCCAAATCCCTCCAAAATTTCTTCCTCAAACTTCCGACCAAAATCAGCTCCAATGCTTGGCAAAACACTACTACTCAACCCCTGCAAAATAGATGGAAATCCAACCCATAGTAGCTAATCCTTCAATGAGCAACCGGAATTGCCTTTGTGGCGAAAAAACGGAAAATAGAGTGAATACCTGCAATATAGCTTTGTGGAAATCCTGAATTAGACTCCCCAAATTACCTCACTAGGGAGACACTCGAAGTTCTCCGAAATGAGGGTGGAATTCTACTTGGAGATTCCTTGTGCTAAACAACACTGGTTGACTTAGCTAAGCAGCTCAAGCAAACTCTCCAATTCTGAAATGAAAAGCCAAAATAGAATAACCAAAATGAGGCTCTAGTCTTCCTTTTGTTGTTGCTTTCCCTTCTGCATACCATGGTTCGATTTCTCTCACACTATGCTTTGATACCATGGTTTTATTCTTCCCATGGTTCGATTTCCTTTTTTGGTAACCTCCACAACTTACGTTCACTTTATTTTTTCTTCTTTTCTAAAGTCCCAACCATTTCCTTTTCTCCACAATTTATTTAATACCTCCACAACCTATTTCTCCTAATTTTATTTATCTAAAAATATTTATTATTCGCCAAAATTGCAAAAGTGAGATTTTCCCTTACCAAAATTATTAATTAGGGACATTACAATGAATGGTGTCATGGGCTCCAACTCGATCAAACATGTCGATGCTCCATCAATACGGGCTAGAATGATGATACGATCCCTCCCATATCTCTCCGGATGAGACAACACCCCATTTGGGCCTTGGATCAGCAGCCAACTATCATGTGTACATGTGTGGTCGGCTGGGCAACATGGTCCAAGTGCATCATCATCTCTGTATGGCTGGGGCACGAACAATAATGTGGGGTGTTGAAGGCACCCATGGCATGTTAATAAATGTTCTACGGTGGTGGAGGCCCATGGCTCTCAATGCTCACCCTACAAGTGCCATTCTGGCCCTCTAGAGGGCTTGGATCTTGTATAGGGAGGCCAAGCCCAAGATGAAGGCCCACCCGAAATCCTGTATAAGATCCAATGCGTCTACTCGCCTTCCAGTACAACCAATCATTAATGCAATTGAGTAAATAAGCTTGCAAATCAGGGGCATAAGTGGACACTTCATAGTGGCATGCCCTTCCAAATGGGCTCAAGAGTGTATAGGTGTCACCAGTCTCAATAAGAGAAGTTAATAAAGGACCCTATTAGGTGATTTCATCCTATAAGGGAGCAAAAAGTCTATGGTACATCCATCAAATGGAAGGCATCATGTGAAATAGTGGTAGAACGAAGGGGGCAACAGGGGAGGCTCCAAGCCACATGCCATGGTACAAGGGTAGCTACAATGAGGGAAGCCCACACATTGGGTGTATAGATGTAGGAGGGAGTAATCATGGTACATGAGTTACCCTGACCTTTGTTTTTCCACCCTTCTTCATACGCCTTTTTTCCTTTTATTGATTTTTCTTTCTTTTAATTGGTTGGGGCTCCAAGGGATGAGAGCATGATGTGTCTGATAAAGTAGTGATTACCCCTTATGGTTGAGCAATTCATCGCCCACCAGGGGTTGGGACAATCATGGGTTCCTTAATGATGCAGGGGGCACACATAGCGGCTCTAGGAGCCAGGGTGATGGTCATAGCGGCTCTAGGAACCAGGGTGATGGTCATGATGATAGGGGGAGAGCTCATGTTTGGCTTTTGCCCACGTGCTAAATTTTTACGTCCCGACTATCTTTTGCATTTTATGGTACATTTTCTGTTGTAAGTGGCCAAATTATGCTTTTAACTTTCTTTTTAGCTGCATCAACCTCCAAGACATTGTTCCAGGCTCGACCCAAAGTGTGTAGAAGGGGAGGGGGAGGATAAAACCTTGTGGACCCGGATGGGAAAATTGTGAAAATGGGGTATAATGAGTAGAGGGGAGTGATGTATATGGTGTTAGGAAGCGGGACCACGCAACCAAAATCTGGGTTAATCATGTAGTGCCACTTACAATAGGTGAAAAGCACAAAAAGCACCGTATGTGATACTCATGAACTACTTTCAAAAGCAATGTATAAGATGTGAAAATTTCTGAGCATAGAAATCCTACTACTAAATATTGATTTACTTCTCTTACTTGATTTATTTTACATAAGTTATTTAACTAAAAATATTAAAAAAAACTTCGAAGTAAACACAACTAGCAGCCTACACAAATACAGATCATTTACTGAACATCACGCACATATGACAAACGACACACAAATTTTTTGGACAAATGTCGCTCGGAAAAACCCAATGCGGGAAAACCGGTGCAACAGATATGAGGGTTTATTATTATTAAGCAGTAGTTTCTGAGTACATCTAGGGTGCCACAAACCAACTCACCCAATAGAGAAAACCTCAACGACAGAGAAAAATGTGAGATATACCTCACTCTCGCAAGTCCCGGCTGATCCAGATGAGCAACTGGTGAAACCCTAGCTAGCTCTGCGCAGTCTCGATGCTGCCACTGCGTAAGGCTGCGTGGCCCTGGCTGAGGGATTGTGTCACCCTAGCTTTGCGCTGATCAACTTCTCTCGGAGTCTGGTTTCAGCCTTGGTGGCTTAGAAACCCTAGAAACCCCAGTCTCCAGCTGAATTTCAGGCTTTCCTTGGAGACACTGCGCTACCCCTGTGTGAGCCCTGCGTGGGCCTGTGTCACCCTCTCTAGGGGCTGCGTCACACCCTTTGATGGCTGTGCTGCCTCCACTGCGTCTCTGTTGCCCTTGCTCTGCTTTGTACTCTTGGTCCTCCTGACCAATCACTGCATCTGCCCCTCACTGCTTCTCTGAGTCACTCAGATCTGATCTTCGTCCGAGCACTGCTCCGTTAGAAGAATTCGATCTCTTAGACTCTGTGTGTGTCCTCCAATTGACCCCAAGCCCTTCCTTTATACTTTTCTCGTTGACAAATCAACGACCGTGATCTAATCTCTAATCAACGACTAGGATTAGAAGTAGCTTGATCCTCGTCACTTAGAATGTTCTCATCACATGTGTAAATTGATTCACTTTAATTTTTTAATTTTCCTAAGTTAGACTTAGGGTCTTCATTAAAAAATTTAATTATTTGAATAACTTTTACACTAGATGGAATTTCTCCAAAAGCTTTCTAGGTCTTGGAGATTTCATATGTTCCAATCCCTCCACAAAGTTTTGGAGCTAGAGCACATTCGATGCTACCCCAAAATCTCAACACTCCCTCTTAGCGAGGAGTGTGCTCTAGCAATACTTCCACACTGAAGCATTGCTCTGATCTTCGACATTGGTCTTTGCGCTGATGCTTGGCCTGCTGCCCTCCATCCACTGCATTGCTGCTCTCTGTACTGCTGCTCATGTCACTGTAACTGACACTGCTACATCTGTACTGCAGCTCCCTCTCAAATTTTTGCATCGTGCTACCAACTGCTGCACTGCAACTCAGTTGTTGAGAAGTAAGCAACTGAAGGACCTCTACCCAATCACTGATAGAAAAGTCAGTCGGGCTGCATCTCATCATTGAAGCACCCTCGGTTGCTGAGCTGCGCTGTCTCTCTAGAGCCTCTGCGTTGCTATTGCCCTGCACTGCATAAGCATTGCCCCTCTGCATTGCTGAAGTCCCATCAGCCTTTGCGCTGCTGCTGCCTCTGCATTGAATTGCTCTACTCTCCAGCGTCCCAACACTGCCTCTGCTTCACTATGATCTTCTGCACCCCCTGCTCCTGTTATCCTGCTACTGTCTTAAGGCTCTCGTAGCTCGTATGTGATCCAAGAGTTTGGGCACCTCAATGATCCTGCCTCCCATCTGTAGCTGCTCTATAGATCAGTGTCGCCCCACCTCTTCTCTCGAGGCACATGAGCACTCATCGGCACATCATCCTCACTACCACTGTCCCCTCTAGCTGCTGTTGCCTTGGAATCTGAAGATTCCTTGTCCTTCCTCTTAGGACAAGTGCTGGCGAAGTGTCCAAGTTTGCTACATCTGAAGCACCAGACCTTAGATGGGTCCTTCTTCTTCTTCCCTTGCTGCCATTGTCCCTTTGATGCTAGGGCCGCATCCTCCTCCTCCTCCTTCACGTTGCTACCTCCCCTGCTGAATTCCTTCTTGTCATTTGCCAGATCTCCTCTTGTCAAAGGATAGCCCACATGTCGCCCCAATTTGGGAGTTGTGCTCTACCCAAAATTCTTTTGACAAAGGTCTCCCACTCATCAGTGATTGCATTTAGGGCAGTCCTCACCAAGAGCCCTTCATCCAGAGTTGTCCCCATGGCAATCAGCTGATCTCGGATCACCTGCAATCTGGAGAGGAAGGGATAGATCTCCTCACCCTTGTGCATCTAGAACATCCTCATCTGGTTCTCTAGAAGCATCTTTCGTTCGACGGAGCTGCCTTGATACAGTGTGGTCAAAGCCATCCACATCTCATGTGCCGTCCTCTTCTCGGCAATGTGTGGGACCATGTGATCCTTCACTTCATCCATGATCAAGCGCTTTGCCCCCACCTGATTCTCGTTGAACTTCTTCATAGCGTCCACATCGGTCGGCACATCTAGGACATTTTCCGCGTGGTCTCTGATACCATACTCCAACACTGTTAGGATTCTGGCCTTCTAGATCGCAAAGTTGGACACATTGTGCAACCTATCCTGATCTCTCAGTCCGTACGGGGCCATCTAGCTCAAAATCTATCGAAGCGGGTACTCTTCTCCCTTCTATTGCTTCTGCACTCAACAAAAGAATGGATTTGGGTTTCTTGGCGATGGAAACCCTCTAGAGTAGCTGCTCCCTCTAACAATTGATTTCCCTCCTGGAAATCCTCTGCCAAATCTCGTGAATCAGTCCTCTACGATCACCCTCCTGATCGAATCTCAGATTTCTTTGGCACAAATTTGTTGAGAGACTGTTCTCCTCACTTTGTCACCTTTGCTAGGCACTGTTCTGCACCAACAAAGCCTATGCCACACCAGCAACTTCTGAAGATCAAAAACTGCACTTCTAGCCATGACAAACTGCACAAGGTCACTCCCTTTTGGACTGCATCACCCTCCTGGTGCTGCGTCAGCCTCTATGTGAGCAAATTGGCTTAGCGTCCCTCTCTTGGTGCTACGTCAGCCTCTGCGTGAGCAAACTAGTTCTGTGTCACCTTTCACGGTTTATGCTGTCCCTCTGGTGCTGTGCTGCCTTCTTCCAGATCCGTGCTACTTCAGCTGTCCTTTCTACAGCAAATATCTTCAGCCCCTTTGTTGATGGTTCAGCGGATCTGCAATGCTCTGATATCATGTGAAAATTTTTGAGCATAAAAATCCTATTGCTAAATATTGATTTACTTCTCCTACTTGATTTATTTTACACAAGTTATTTAACTGAAAATATTTAGAAAAACTTCAAAGTAAACACATCTAGCAGCCTACACAAATACAGATCATTTATTGAACATCACGCACATATGACAAAGGACATAATTTTTCTAGACAAATGTCCCCAGAAAAAAAACAATGCGGGAAAACCGGTGCAACAGATATAAGGGTTTATTATTATTAAGCAGCAACTTTTGAGTACATCTAGGGTGCCACAAACCAACTCTCCCAACAGAGAAAACCTCAGCTATAGAGAAAAATGTGAGATATGCCTCTCTCTCGCAAGTCTCGGCTGATTCGGATGAGCAATTGGTGAAACCCCAGCTAGCTCTGCGCAGTCTCTACGCTGCCACTGCGTAAGGCTGCGTGGCCCTGGCTGAGGGACTGCGTCACCCTAGCTCTGCGCTAATCAACTTCTCCTGGAGTCTCGTTTCAGCCCTGCCCGTTCAGAAACCCCAGTCTCAAACTGAATTTCAGACTTTCCTTGGAGACACTGCACTGCCCCTGCGTGGGCCTGCATCATCCTCTCTAGGGATTGCGTCACACCCTCTTATGGCTGCACTGCCTCCACTGCGTCTTTGTTGCCCTTGCTCTGCATTGTATTCTTGGTCCTCTTGACCAATCACTGCATCTGCCCCTCACTGCTTCTCTGAGACACTCAGATCTGATCTTCGTTCAAGCACTGCTCCGTCAGAAGAATTCGATCTCTTAGATTCTGTGTGTGTCCTCCAACTGACCCCAAGCCCTTCTGTTATACTTTTCTCGTTGACAAATCAACGACCGCGATCTAATCTCCAATCAACTCTTAAGATTAGAAGTAGCTTGACCTACGTCACTTAGAATGCTCTCATCACATGTGTAACTTAATTCACTTTAGTTTTTTAATTTTCCTAAGTTAG
The DNA here is from genome assembly GCA_034641835.2 of Pinus albicaulis. NCBI lineage: Eukaryota > Viridiplantae > Streptophyta > Pinopsida > Pinales > Pinaceae > Pinus > Pinus albicaulis. The sequence continues at coordinate 295,496,434 of CM076580.1, read as the reverse complement.
ACTTAGGGTCCTCATTAAAGAAATTAATTATTTGAATAACTTTTACACTAGATGGAATTTCTCCAAACGCTTTATGAGTCTTGGAGATCTCATATGTTCCAACCCCTCTACAAAGTTTCGGAGCTAGAGCACATCCGATGCTATCCCAAAATCTCAACATAAGCTTGGGGAGGAATTTAAGCAGTTGCAGGCACAACATAAGTGCTAAGAATTATTCTTTCCTTATGTTTTGTACATGCATGTCTCATCAATCAATTGATGGATTCCAAAATTCTACTTATTGAAGAGATTTTATAAGTCCTTTATACTTTTCTCGTTGACAAATCAACGACCGTGATCTAATCTCTAATCAACTCTTAAGATTAGAAGTAGCTTGATCCACGTCTCTTAGAATGTTCTCATCACATGTGTAAATTAATTCACTTTAGTTTTTTATTTTTCCTAAGTTAGACTTAGGGTCCTCATTAAAAAAATTAATTATTTGAATAACTTTTACACCAGATGGAATTTCTCCAAACGCTTTATGAGTCTTGGAGATCTCATGTGTTCCAATCCCTCCACAAAGTTTCGGAGCTAGAGCACATCCGATGCTACTCCAAAATCTCAACATAAGCTTGGGGAGGAATTTAAGTAGTTGCTGGCAGAACATAAGTGCTAAGAATTATTCTTTCCTTATGTTTTGTACATGCATGTCTTATCAATCAATTGATGGATTCCAAAATTCTACTTATTGAAGAGATTTTAGAAGATGCGAGGGGGGGGGGGGACATGAGAATTAGTTTTTCCTTACGTTTTGTAGATGCATGTCTTATCAATCAATTGATGGGTTCCAAAATTCTACTTATTGAAGAGATTTTAGAAGATGTAGGGGGGGAGAGAGAGAGAGAATCATCTACATTAGTTTTGTTGTGTTTTTCCTCTAAATGCCGAGAATTAGCTTTTTCTTATGTTCTTTATCGTTGGAAATTGAGTGTTATGTCTTACCAACTAACTCATCTATGCCCAAAATGCTACTTATTGAAGAATTTTTAGTAGAATGATGTAGAGAGAGGGAACGAGGGAGATAGAATCACCTTTATTAAAATTCTCATTATAGGACTAAGTTGCATGATACAGGGAAATAGGTATATGTTTCCAACATGAAAACACACTGGACATGTGACCCCCAAAAATTTGGAAATAGGGAAACGTGTCTGTATATATATATATACAGAATCTTGGAAAGAAATAATTATGAATAAATGACCAAGAGCATTTAAATGTCAAACATAAAAGGCAAGCAATGTTCCACCATCATTTATATTTGGATCTTCATCATTAGTATCACCCTTTGCCTCTACCTCAATCCTATTGGGACATAAGTGAACACCATCCAATTTTGATGAAACTACCTAATCCAAGCTTTAAAATATGGCATGAAAAGCTTAGAATGCCTAATAAATGATTTTGGTTTGAGTGAAGGGTACATTTTTACTAAGGCATCGAGGTACATAAATGGCTTGGTGCTCTTGATTAACTGCCAATTCCAACCTCATACATGATAGAATCTAATGAAAATGTTACAATCTTACCAATCCTAAAATCCTAAAAATTTATGAAGGGAGGCTTTTGTGAGTAGAGTTATTCAGAGATATGTCTTCCGAATCCATCACATAAGTCATTTAAATTGCCAACGCGTTATGAATCAGGTAATGTGGTTCATCCTAAAAATTGTTAAGTATGTTGGACTTTGAATGGGATATGAAATTTCACTTTCTCCATATGAAGTTCCATGAGGTTGGAACTTAAACATCTTGAAACAATTAGTTGCAATGTTAAAATTCTAAGTAAAATGATGACTTTAAGAATTTAACATTTGTAATGTTCTAGGGTAATTTTACCCATAGGGTTACTATTTTGGCTAGGGTTTCCTCAATAAATCTTTAACAGTAGTACATGTTGCCACACAATCTAGCAGGGGTCCTAGGAGGGGTACCTAATGGACAACTACTAGACCAAATGAAAACAATGGGACAAAGACCCACTGTCACCTCAGTCAATGTCCCCTGCTCTTTATTGACTTTAACCAATTGGAGGAGTTTCGGTGTAATAAGAGAAATCACTCAAATGATGGGGTTAGTGATAAGGTGTAAGGCGATTACCAAAGCCCATTCAAAGGAGAGGCTCAGATAATAGCTTGATTGCTTCAAGGGCCAGCTAATGGCTCTTCCAGAAAGGCTTATGAAGAGGCGTAGACCTAGGAGGAATTGATACTAGCAATACGGGGATACTCTCTAGTCAAAGGCTTCCTATGGGAATGGGAAAGTCCTCTCTTAGGGCTATGTAGGATATCAACCATACAAAGGATTAGGACCACAAGAGAGACCTAAGAGAGTTCAAGCAAGGCCTATGGTTTGAAAATGATCATTAAGGAAATTCCTAGGTCAAGAAAGGATGATAAAAGATTAACAAATGATCAATTTTCTTTGAGTTTTCAAGGCAAAATGACCTTTGGAATGCCACTGACCAAAGGAGGTTAATGCTATGATCGATGCTGGAGCTAGGGCTTAGGATTTCTCCTAAACTAGCCACAAAAATTGCCTCAAATTTGGAGGGCAAGTAGAAGACTCACTAGTGCAGGTGCTTACCAACTCGCTCTTAAAGACACACCTGCTAAAGCAATTCGCACTATGCCCTAGGAGACCTTCTAGGGTTAGGTCAGAAAAATTGGAAAAGAGGAAAAACGAGAATGTTTAGGGTTGATTGACTAGGATTAGGATTAGTGCCTAGAAACATTTGGGAGAAATGGAGTCAATATTAGCTTTGATGAAAAGATTTCGCTCTATCAAGGAGTCTTATGCAGTGTTCGCTAACCCTAATTAGGAAGCTCCCCAGCAACAATAGGAATTTATACTTTGCTTGGCAAGAAATAATGAAGTTTCGAGGATGCAAGATTAAACAAGCCTCTAGGAACATTCATTCACATCACCTAATGAGTAATGCATGCAATACTTCAATAATCCAGTGATTTTCAATAATTCGCATTAAATTAGGGCATCAACAAGATCATGATAAGTTATTCCATACATTAGACATGCAACAAAATAAAGATATAACATCAAAAATCATACTTACTAGGAAATGTGAGTATATCCATCCATTATAATTGCAATTAGAAGCTCCAAAACAATAATAGCGAAAATCCAAACATCAAAATGCATCAACAACATCCAATTTCGTTCGTCAATTGCAGGACTAATTTTTTTAACAAGAGAAAATCCCAATCCAAATGATATTGAGCTACAAATGAGGCTCTTCTTTAATTTATATGAGCCATAAGGAGTTTGATTTAGTCTAATTAGCCTAATGAGCCCCTAAAAATAACTTTAATGTGCAAAATAACAATCCTATCGGTGACAAGCCCACCGAATAACTCATAAGTATAAAATAAGCCTTCCTAATAAGGTTGAAATGATAAAATAGTGGTGCAAAGGGTAGTTGGAAGGCCAAGATAAGTCCTCCATGTGCCATGATGAAGAGAAGGGCTCTCAAAATGATGACCAAGGGGTTGGCCCCTTGGTTTCCAAGAAAAACATATGTGGTGCTCCCAAGTGGTTGAGAGGCACAATGAATGGTCTCATGGGTCTCCAATTGGCTCAAACATGTCGATGCTCCATCAATAAGGGCTAGAATGATGATACACGCCCTCCCATGTCTCTCCAAATGAGACAATACCCCATCTAGGCCCTGGATTAGTAGCCAAATATCATGTGTACATGTGTGGTCTAGTGGGCAACGTGGTCCAAGTGCATCATCATCTTTGTATGACTGGGGCACGAACAAGTAATGTGGGGTGTTGAAGGCGCCCATGGCGTGGCAATAAATGTTTTGCTGTGGTGGAGGCCCATAGCTCTCAACGCTCACCCTACAAGTACCATTATGACCATTTGGAGGGCTCAGATCCTATATAGGTAGGCTAAGCCCAAGATGAAGACCCACCTACAATCCTGTATAAGATCCAATGCATCTCCTCGCATTACAGTACATCCAATCATTAATGCAATTGAGTAAATAAGCTTGCAAATCATGGGCATAAGTGGACACTTCATAGTGGCATGCCCTTCCAAATGGGCTCAAGAGTGTACAAGTGTCACCAATCTCAATAAGAGAAGTTAATAAAGGACCCTATTAGGTGATTTCAGCCTGCAAGGGAGCAATAGGTCTGTGGTACATCCATCAGATGGTAGGTGTCATGTGAAATAGTGGTGGAATGAAGGGGGCAACAGGGGAGGCTCCAAACCACCTGCCATGGTACAAGGGTAGCTACAATGAGGGAAGTGTTAGTTTTTGTAGCATCGATGTGCTCTAGCCACAAAATTTGTAGAGAGGCTAGAATACAAGAGATCTCCAAAACCCAGAATCGTTTTTGGTAATTCCACCTAGAGATGGCTTAATTAGATTATTAACCGTTTTTAAAAAAATTCCTAAGTCTAAACTCAGGGAATATGGTTAATTAATCAAAATTAATTAAGTCAAGCTGAGAATAGTCTAGAAACTCACACGGATCGACTTCAAGATGATCTTAGCCATTGATTAAGATTTAATCTTGGCCGTTGGAGTCCCAACAGAGGATTATAAGAAGTCGTTGGGCACTTGGAGAATACACACCAATAGTTCAATTTCCAGAGAGCATCAGCAATTGCCGGAGAGCTAGAGATTGAAGCAGAGTCAGTGAGGGGCAAAGACAGTGATTGAGAGGAGAAGTTTTCCAGCTCCGGAGAGTCAACAACAAGGGGCCAAGTTATTTCCAGTGAGGCAGTGCAGAGGACTGCATAGTTGCTTCAGAAGACCAACTCGATTTAGTTGGAGGAAAATTCGTTTTCAGTTCGAGAGGCCGGGCAGAGGTTCCAGAGTGTCGGAGAGGCAATTTCCTCAGCAGAGACACGCTGAACGACTTTATTAGAGGTAGTTCCAGGCTAGACGTCATAGGGCCAGCGCAAGCACTTCGCAGAGGCTAGCGTGAGGGTTTTAAGAGGACGAGTTTATGAAGGAAAGTAGTGCCAAGGTTGCTTGTGGAAGAAGGGTAATTCCTTTAGATAAAATTTCCCAAATTTTCTTGTTATTTGGATTGCCAATTGGGCATCCATAGATTGTACTCAGATTTCACTGTTTTTTAATAATAAAACCCTCAACTGCTGCATCGGTTTTCCCACATTTGGTTTTTCCGAGGACATTTGTGCAAAAATAACGATGTCATTTTTATGTGTGTGTGTGTGTGCTAGTATTTTCTCAGTTTCCAGCACTATTATTTCCACAGTTTTATTTGTGAGGGTTGCAGTGATTTATTTAGTATTTCCCGTAGTAAATAAATTGTTAAATTAATTAACAATTAGAAGAAAAGTTTCTAGTTGTTGCAATAAGATTTCAGTTTTAAAATTTTCACATGGTATCAAAGCGTGAGTGATCAACCAAGAAGCTCAAAAGTAGAGGTGAGAATTTCGTTGTTTAGTAGGAGCAATAGGCCGAAATTCTTAGAAGCAACACAGTACTCAGACAGACAAGCCGAATTACTGGGTTAAAAATTTGATATTCAGTTGCAGGGTTGCAGAAAAGTCGAGTTGCCCGGGTTAGTGATACCAACAGTCAGAGGGAGCATTTGTAGCTCAGATTTTCGCTGAGCAGATTCTTTGGTTGGATGCAGAGGGTTTTGTAGCAACAAAACCAACGTCGAGTAGAAGAGAAAAGCACACACAACAGAGGGAAAATTTCTCTCAGGGAACTTCGAGTCTCAGCAGTTCGATTTTGTGAGGCAGATTGGCAGTAGCATCTTGCAGATTTGCGCATTCCAGAAGGGAGTGCGAGTGGCAGAGCAACAACTGAGCAAAGGGGAAGAGGGAGTTTTCGATAGTTTTCGAGATGGCCACAGTCGGACTTAGAGTTCAAGATAGGTTGGAGGGTTTCTCCAACTATGTCATCTGGAAGGCCAGGATGCCCTTCTTGTTGGATGAATATGGCCTGAAGCTCTACATAGACAGTATTGTGGCAGTTCCCCAGGATGCGGATCAACTAAAAGAATACAGAAGGAAATGGCAAAGGCGAAGCGGTTGACCTCAGATGGAGTCCGAGATCATATAGTGTCACATATAGTGGCCAAGGGAATGACCAAAGAGATGTGGGATGCTCTCTCCACGCTATATCAACGTACTTCCGAGCAACGAAAGATGTTCCTGGAAGAAAAGCTGAGATGCATCAGGATGCAGAAGGGAGAAGGCATAGATCCCTTCCTCACAAGGATTAAAGAAGTTTGAGACCAACTTGCCGCTGTTGGGGCAGCGCCTCAACCAACAGAGCTAGGGCGGTTGGAACTGAATAGTGTCTCTGAGGAGTGGCAAGTTTTTGTCCAAAGTATATTGGGCAGAGACAAGCTACCAGAATGGGATAACATGTGGTTCGACTTGCAGTAGGAGGAGTTGAGCCAGGCTTTGTTAAAGAGCTCCATTAGTGGCAGCAGTGGTAGCGGATCAAAAGGGGTGAAGGAGGAGGAGAACGTGGCCCTCGCATCAAACAGTCCAAGTCTGAGGCAGGGGGAGCAGAGAAAGAAGAAGAAGGACCTGTCAAAGATCAAGTGCTTCAAATTTGGTGAGCTTGGTCAGTATAGCACGCAATGTCCTCTTAGGAAGAAGGACAAGCAGGAGAAGCAGGACCAACAGACAATGTCAGTTGAGATCGACAAGCTGTCCTCCAGGTTGGAGGAAGACGTCGCAATGTTGGAAGCCATACCTCCAGGAGTGGGGTGGGGCGACTTGGATTATAGCCCCTAAAAGCTACAGATTTGGGCAGGATCCACTGAGGTGTCCACCTCATGGATCATTACCTGGCTGTGGGTGCCCACAATATTCTATAGCAGTGTCAGGAGATGCAGTCAGATTCTAGAGCAATATTTGCAGACTAGTTGCAATAAGATGTTGGAGAGCGCAGTGCAGAGTTGGCAGCAGTGTAGAGTGGCACAATGCAGAGTCATCAATAACGCAGATTCTTCAGAGACAGTGCAGAGGCTAGTAGTAGTCAGAGACTCGGGAGACACATGCATCTTACTAAACACATCTGATTCAATATTTCAGATGCTTCTCAGTTGCAGATGTTGTAGTTGCAGCAACAACAAGTGAGAGGGAGTTGCAGTGTAGATGCAAGGTTGGCAGCAGAGAGGGTTGGTCGTGGATTTTTCATTTGAAGATGTTTCTATAAGAAGAGAAGAATTTTGACTGGGTTTTCCCCTAAAATAGGGGTTTTTCCCTGGCCAAGATCCTACACCTTGTGTTCATTGCTTTTGTGATCTTCATTGTTTTATGGTTTTCGTAATTATTTGATGAAAAATAACATAATAAGAACGAGAAGGAGATGTTAATAGAATATCACAAGCAATTATCAAGGGAAATCACCTTTAGTGCTACCATATATATGTTGATTTGGGGTAGCATCAAATGTGCTCTAAGTCTCAAACTTTGTGGAGGCTTAGACACATGTATTCCAGATAACCCAGAAATTGTTTGGGGAAATTCCACCCTGATTGTATTTTATTAAGAAAAGTAATTATTTTAAAGTTATCCTGAGTCTAAACTTAGGAAAATAAAACAATTAAAGTGAATTAATAGAATATGGGTGTGAATGTTCTAGAAAAAGCATATCAAGTAAAAAATGTAATCTTAATCGTTGATTGGAGATCTAATCTCGGTCGTTGAAGTCTCAGCGAGAAGACTAAAAAGAAGGCTTGAGGGTCATTTCGAAAAACACATCGAGATATTAAGAGATCGAATTTTCTGAAGTGAGCAGTGCTCAGAGGAAAACTTTGATCGAGAGATTCTCACGCAGTTGAGGGGCAAAGACAGTTTTGGTCGGAGGATCTTCTCTGGGGCCAAGAATACTCAGCAGAGAGGCAGAGAAAGACATAGAGGAGGCAGTGCAATGCCCATAGAGGGTGACGCAGGGCCACGAAGGCCGCACATAGAGGCAGCGCAGTCTTCCGGAGTAGTAGTTCGAGATTTTGCTGGGAGATTGGGATTTTGAGCCAGAAGGGTTGAATCGAGTTTCTTGAGATCAGATCGATCCGGCAGAGGAGGTGACGCAGTCCTCCAGAATTCCCCACATAATTATTGCGCATAGGCAGCGCAGAGGGTGCTGGGGGTTCGTCGTTTCAGCTATCGGATTAGCCAAGACTTGCCGAGTGAGGTAATCTCACTATTTTCCTCTGTCGAGTGATATTCTCTATACTGGATTGCCAACAAGGCATCCAGAGATTGTATTCAGAAATAACTGTTGCTTAATACTAAAACCCTTAGATTTGTTGCACTGGTTTTCCTGCATAGGATTTTTCTGGGGACGTTTGTCCAAAAACAACGGTGTCTTGTGTGATATTCTTTTCTTTTGCTCAGTTTCTTGTTTCAACATATTAATTTAATTAAGTGAAGGTTGCTTCAGTATTTACAGAAGAAATCCGTAAATAACTTGTTAATGTAATTTACAAGTAGGTGAAGTAAATTCAGTTGGTTGTAGTAGGATTCCGGACTTCGAATTTTCACATGGTATTAGAGCATTGCAGGTGAGATAAGAAGAGCAGATCCAACGCTAAACAGGAGGCCAAATAGCTGCAGAAGGCAACAATTCGAATCCCTAGAGGGATTGCACAATCTAGGTCAGGGGGGGATGAATTTCGAGGAAAGCCTCTCTCTGAGTGAGTCCATAGAGAGGAAGGGCTTCCAGATCGAGATTTTGCCGAGCTAGAGGGAGCAGCGTAGAGCCTCAACATCGAGCTGGTGGGACACAATTTTTCTGTAGGCAATTTGCTGGGCAGGAAGTCGTCAGAAGAGAGAGAAGAAGCATAGTGAGGGAATTTTCATCCTCAGGGAATTCCTCCACCCCCACCAGCAGCAGGAGGGTCAACATTTGCACCTTTAGGTGGGGTCCTCGCATCACTGCGTGGGGTACCCAAGTACTTGACCTTGAGGATTCGGGGTGCTGTACTGGGACAATGTGTTTCAGTGCTTGGGGATAGTGGGGCCACACACAACTTCATAGATGCACAGATGGTGTGTAGGAGGGGCATCAAGGTAGAGGAGTTCGAGGGGTTCTCAGTGCTTGTGCCAGGGGACAAGACCATGCAGTGCACCACCTATGTCCCAGCGTTGTCATTGATCATTGGGAGCTACTCTCTGACTAGCCACTTATTTGTGGTTGACATTCCGGACACCAACATAGTGTTGGGATTCTAGTGGCTCTACGCTCTTGGCAGGGTCAGCATTGATTGGAAATGACTGGAGATGGAGTTTCTGGACAAAGATGGAAAACTAGTGATGCTGATGGGCATGTAGTCATACCCACCGCAGATAGTTTTTGCGCATAGGATGGATGTTGACTTGAGGCATGGGGATATAGAGTGGGCTATCGAGTTGAGGGTCTCAGATGCTGGTGGCGCAGCAAAGCCACCTGTAAATTTTTGTAGATGTTCTATGCTAAGAGCAGTTTTACTTTTCTCACAGCAATCATACAAATAGTTAAGCAAAATGCAGATAGAACATATAAGTAGATCTTACAGAAGACAAATCAGAAACAGGAAAATGTGTGTGTTCGTTACGGCGGTCAACAGGATGCTTCAACCAGCAAATTCTCCTTGGTCAGCCAGCCCAGCATGTGTCACAACAGACCTCCAATCAGCAAATGAGTCAACCCAAGTCAACTCCCAAAAAGTCAACGCTGTCCTGAAAAAGTCAACGCAGGGCAGCAAGTTAAAAGTCAACGCAGCAGCAAATTGGTCAACCCTTTGACCTCGATTTCTGTGCCAAGTAGTACGGCCTTCCAAAATCGAACTTCCCACAAGTTTTCAGCTTGATTGGACCATGCGTTGACCAAAGTCACCGCTGGTCAAACTTTCTGCGAAACCCTAGCTGCAGAAAAATCGTACTTCAACTCAGCCGTACGATTTGTCCTCCTTCTCCTTCCCACGTGTGGCTGAAACTCGTCCTCCAGGTAACTCGTACTATTTCAGATGAGAGAGGAAGATGTGAGTTGTGTTGTGATGAAATGCTCTCCAACTTTTCCTGTATTTATATCCATCATTGGGGCGTGTGACACATCTGCTGGGGGCGTGCAACCTTAAGGCCGACCTGCACATATAATTTATTAAGAATAATAAATTCAAAATAAATGTTCTGCTCATCAGATTAAGACATATTATATATGGATTTTACACCTCTCCGAAAGAGGATTCCAACAAAAATATTAGCCTCTTAATCTGAGCATCATAACATGGAGTTTGGACCTAGTTGTCCAAATTTAACACTCCCTCTCAACTAGGGAGAACTCCATCCATCAGTGCAATCAAACATCGTACGTCATCCCGCCGTAACTTTCTTTGCTGGCCTCTTTATTTCAGAACAGAAGTGGGTCAGTCACAAAGACATCATCCCCCGACTGACATAATCAGTCCAGAGGTTCCAAACCTCTATCAAACTCATGAAGAGTATCCAACCAACCCAAAGTTGGTTCATCTGACCCGAAGTCAGGCAGAGGTCCCAGACCTCACAAAACTTGATCTCAGATCAAGTGGTTGGACCGTGCCATCCTAGATAGAGAGTACGGCAATCTCTGATGCGTCCATCAGTCTTTGCTAATAGTCTCTAGCTTTTCCCACCTCATTGGCCAAATGAGAGGTACTTCCCATGAGCCCCGAACTCAATGGGTAGGATGCATACGGGGCACAGATAAATGAGAGGCGAACCAGCTCAATAATCACAAGGGTGGGGCAGAAGCATTATGAGTGCTTATAGCTCCGAGAAGCTATCCCCAAAGCCCCCCAGAGCTCCCAGAGCTCATCGTCCAACAAGACCCACATCATAGGGTCTTTCCACGACACCAAGATTCTCACGGAAGGTTAGGAACTTGACCTTCCCCAGGGGCTTAGTGAGAATATCCGCGACCTGCTCATCAGTTCCTATATGATCGAGCCTTACGGCGCCTCGCTGTACCATATCCCGGATAAAGTGGTACCCGATATCAATATGCTTGGATCGGTCGTGGAACACAGGATTCTCAGTCATACGAATCCCACTCTGATTATCACAGAGTATCACAGTGGTATCTAGCACATGTCCAAACAGCTCACTAAAGAGCTTTCGCAACTAGACTGCTTCACAACAGGCCATACTTGCAAAGAATGTGATTGGCCTCCCGCTGCTCAGATTTCGCCTTCGCTTCCCGCTTCATCCATGAGATCGGTTGCAACCAAGATTGAAGCAGCATCCCGATGTGCTCTTACGATCCACCACACTGCCAGCCCAATCGGCATCAGTATATCCACGGAGTATCACACTCCCGGCAGTGTATCTCAGCCCATGGTTTATCGTGTCCCGAAGATATCTCAAAAGATTCTTGGCACCAACCCAGTGAAAGTGATGAGGCTCAACCATCTGTTGACTCAAAGTGTTCACTGCAAAACATATGTCCGGACGGGTGTTCACTAAGAACATCAAAGCTCCTATGAGTCGACGATACTCAGTAGGATTGGCCAAGATAGGCCCAGCAGCGCTGCCACTCAACTTCTTAAAGTTGAGTTCCATCGGTGTCGACACGGACTTACAGTCCACCATCCCAAATCTTTCTAGAAGCTTCACAATATATTTTCCTTGAGAAAGGAAAATCTCTCCAGGTCTCTGCCAGACCTCTAGGCCTAGGAAATAGTGCATCAGTCCTAGGTCCTTCATCTCGAACTCAGCAACGAGCTCCCTCTTACATTGATGAATGAGAGGGTCATCACCTGTCAGGAAGAGGTCGTCCACGTACAGCACTAGAATGAGAGGCTTCTCCTGCACAACCTTGAAGTAAAGGTTCGGATCAGCATTACTTCGAGTGAAGCCTAGCTTCATCAAGTAACTATCCATCCTCTCGTACCAAGCTCTGGGTGCTTGCTTTAACCCATAGAGGGCTTTCTTCAACCTGCAGACATGAGTGTCTCGATTTTGAACTTCAAATCCCAGAGGTTGTTCCACATACACCTCTTCCTTTATTGTACCATGCAGAAAAGCGGTCTTGACATCCATCTGATGAAGACTCCATCCTTGCGTAGCAGCAAGGGCTATGATTGATCGGATGGTGGTATATCGTGCCACAGGTGCAAATATATCATCATAGTCAATTCCTTCCTTTTGAGAGAAGCCACGGGCAACAAACCTTGCCTTGAACTTTTCAGCACTCCCATTAGATCCATGTTTGATCTTGTAGAGCCATTTTGCGGTGACAACAGATTTGTCCTTCGGTCTCGGGACCACATCCTAGACATCATTCTTCATAATGGACTCATATTCTTCGTGCATAGCATCCTTCCAAACTTGATGCTTTACGGCTTCCTCAAAAGATCCAGGTTCAGATTGTACAATAGTACTCATGGCAGCTAGATACCCTTGGTATCTACACAGCTTCTTGCTTTCCCGGAATGTCCCTCTTGGGGCAGCATGACCCTCAGCATCTTCGAGGGTGTCCCCGAGCCATGATGGTCTCTTTCCCAGTGTAGGGGTTGGATCAATAGGGTCCATTGGCCCTTCAATATCAGGCATAGTCTCATCCTGGGGTTCTTCCAGATTTTCAGGCCTTTCTTCATGATTTTCTTCAGATCTAGGAAGATCTACTACTTTCTTCAGGGAAGCATCTTCGTCAAAAGTGACATCATGGCTTATCTCTACTTCCCTTTGACCAGGTACATAGACTCTATATGCCTTAGAAGTCTCACCGTAGCCCACAAACATTCCTTTCTTCCCAGTAGCATCCAGCTTACTTCTCTTTTCTTTCGGCACATGAAAATAGACAGGACATCCAAAAATTCTAAAATGTGAGACATCAGGTTTCTTACCAGAGAAAACCTCTTCGGGAGTTTTGGAGTCCAAAGCGGAATGAGGGCATCGGTTTTGAATGTATACAACAGTATTTGCAGCTTCTCCCCACAGAAACTTCGGTAGACCCTGGTCACATAGCATGGCACGGGCAGCTTCCACAATAGTCCTATTCTTTCGTTCAGCAACACCATTCTGCTCGGGAGTATAGGCAGTAGTAGTCTCCCTCTTAATGCCAGCTTCTCTGCAAAAGTCCTTGAACTCATTTGACTCATATTCAGTGCCATTGTCGGTCCTCAAAATCTTGATCTTCTTTCCTGTCATATTTTCCACCAAGGCTTTGAAGGTACGGAACCACATGAAAGCCTCATCCTTCTTCTTCAAGAAGTATATCCAGGTTTTGCGAGAGAAGTCATCAATAAATGTCATATAGTAAGAACATCCCCCCAGGGATGTTACGGGTAACATACCAGAAAGATCAGAATGGACCAGTTGCAATATATCAGATGTCTTTGTGACACTTGAGGGGAAAGGTCCCCTTGTATGTTTTCCTTCAGCACAGCCCTTACATACACCTTCATGATTATTTCCAAAGTCAGGCATCCCTGTCACCACCTTCCTTGCTTCGAGAAGGGCCTTGTAATGAAGGTGTCCAAATCTTCGGTGCCATAGTTCGGTTTGTCGGATAGTATCACAAGTCATAGCTCCCAACGGACTCCCTCCAACCCGGTAGAGTGTACCAACTCTAAAACCAATTGAGATAGCTTCCTTGAAGCTTTCCTTCCACATGAGCACCTTTCCATCAGAGAAAGTTACATTGAATCCTTTGTCTTCCATAGCAGATACAGACACAAGGTTCTTCTTCAATTTAGGTACATAGAGTACATCTTGCAAACGGAGGACTTGTCCTTGAGACAAGTGGAGGGTCACAGTCCCTGTCCCTTTCACAAGATAAGTGGCATTATCCCCAAGGATAATTTCTAGATTAGTATCCCTTTCAACCATGTCAGAAAGTGCTTCCTTGAATCCGGTGATGTGTCTTGAGGCACCACTATCGATTAGCCAGACATCCATAGTGTCGGGCGGAGATGCAGCTGAGAGAGCAGATACAAGAATATACTCATTTCTTTTATCAACAACATTAGACTCCTCATACCTCGTATTTCTGGACCTTTTAGAAGGTTGATTGTTTCCTCCAAAGTGAGCCTTCCTCTTTCCTTTGGATTTGTCATTTCTTCGATTCCCATTCCTTCGGTTGTTGTTGTTATCGTCACTATCGGGAGAATCCTTCTTGAAGGGGAATTCTCTAGCATAGTATCCAGGCCTATGGCAGGTGAAACATTTACCCTTCTTCTCTTGAGTCTTTGTCCTTCCTTTGTCCTTAGAACCACCAGAGTTCTTCTTTCGGGAATGAGCACCATAGGCAACATTTCTTTCATTATCGAATTCCTTCATCCTTGTTTCTTCTTGCATACATCTAGACAGAAGCTCATCAAAGTTAGGAATGGTATTATTGTTGAGAATGGTAGTTGTGAATACTTGCCATTCATATGGAAGTCCTCCAAGTGCGGTGAGAACCATCTCACGATCAGCTATTGTCTCCCAATAGCTAGCAGATTGTTCCTGGTTTCGGTCAACTTCAGAAAGAAAGTTTGAACAGACTCATCTCGGCCCTTCTTCATATTCTTCAACTTGTTCTAGAGGAATAGCACTTGGTTCACATTGTTTACTTGGAACATAAGTATCAATTTGTCATACATCTCCTTGGATGTGCCTAGTTCAGATATGTAGGCAACCAGACTCTTATTTATGGATTCCCTGATCAGCAACTTTGCTCTGATTTCTCCCTTCTTATACTTGTTTCTAACAGCTGCAGAGGCATTGGATGGAGGTTCTTGAATCTTCCTCGTCACATGATCCAAGAGATCATGATCTTCCAATTTGAGATCTAATATCATCTTCCAGGCATGGAAGTCATCCCTTCCAGTCAGCTTGTCATTCTCCTTGAATTCAAGACTAGTGGAACCCATTTCTTCCGGTGATGATTGCTAAAGATAGAGTTTGTCTTCACCTCAGCTTTGATACCATGTAAATTTTTGTAGATGTTCTATGCTAAGAGCAGTTTTACTTTTCTCACAGCAATCATACAAATAGTTAAGCAAAATGCAGATAGAACATATAAGTAGATCTTACAGAAGACAAATCAGAAACAGGAAAATGTGTGTGTTCGTTACGGCGGTCAACAGGATGCTTCAACCAGCGAAGTCTCCTTGGTCAGCCAGCCCAGCATGTGTCACAACAGACCTCCAATCAGCAAATGAGTCAACCCAAGTCAACTCCCCAAAAGTCAACGCTGTCCTGAAAAAGTCAACGCAGGGCAGCAAGCTAAAAGTCAACGCAGCAGCAAATTGGTCAACCCTTTGACCTCGATTTCTGTGCCAAGTAGTACGACCTTCCAAAATCGAACTTCCCACAAGTTTTCAGCTTGATTGGACCATGCGTTGACCAAAGTCAACGCTGGTCAAACTTTCTGCGAAACCCTAGCTGCAGAAAAATCGTACTTCAACTCAGCCGTACGATTTGTCCTCCTTCTCCTTCCCACGTGTGGCTGAAACTCGTCCTCCAGGTAGCTCGTACTATTTCAGATGAGAAAGGAAGATGTGAGTTGTGTTGTGATGAAATGCTCTCCAACTTTTCCTGTATTTATATCCATCATTGGGGCGTGTGACACATCTGCTGGGGGCGTGCAACCTTAAGGCCGACCTGCACATATAATTTATTAGGAATAATAAATTCAAAATAAATGTTCTGCTCATCGGATTAAGACATATTATATATGGATTTTACACCTCTCTGAAAGAGGATTCCAACAAAAATATTAGCCTCTTAATTTGAGCATCATAACATGGAGTTTGGACCTAGTTGTCCAAATTTAACACCACCTCACCTGGATATCCAGACCATCCTTGACAGATACTCCATGGTTTTCGGGGACATACCACCAGGACAACCACCGGACCGGGGATTCGAGCGCACCATCGAGCTAGAGTAGGGGATCCAAGCCTTGATTACTACCCCATATAGGCACCCCAAGGCCTATAGGGATGAGATTCAGAGGGCCATACATGAGCTCCTAGCATTGGGGCATATCCAGCCGAGTTTGACCCCTTTTGCTTTATCAGTTGTTTTGGTGAAGAAGAAGGACGGTACACTGAGGATGTGTATCAATTACAAGGCCTTGAACAAGAAGATGATGAAGAATCACTACCCCATTACGCGGATTGATGAGTTGATGGATGAGATGAGGGGAGCCAAGTTCTTCTCCAAGATAGGTCTGAGGTCGGGGTACCATCAGATACGGGGGAGGGACAAGGATGTCCCTAAGACAACTTTCAGGTGTCACTATGGGCACTTTGAGTTTTTGGTAATTCCCTTTGGGCTAACCAACGCCCCAGCTACCTTCTAGTCGTGCATGAACCACATATTTCATGGGCAATTGAGAAAGTGTGTGCTGGTATTCTTCGATGACATATCGATCTACAACCGAGTTCTTCTCCAAGATAGGTTTGAGGTCGGGGTACCATCAGATATGGGGGAGGGACAAGGATGTCCCTAAGACAACTTTCAGGTGTCACTATGGGCACTTTGAGTTTTTGGTAATTCCCTTTGGGCTAACCAACGCCTCAGCTACTTTCTAGTCGTGCATGAACCACATATTTCATGGGCAATTGAGAAAGTGTGTGCTGGTATTCTTCGATGACATATCGATCTACAACCGAACTTGGGAAGAGCATTTACAACAGTGCTTCACATATTGGAGGCGCAACAGTTTTATGCGAAGCTGTTCAAGTGTGAGTTTGGGCTGACATAGATGCTTTACCTGGGGCACATCATAGGCACTGATGGCGTGAGGGTGCATGAGGAGAAGATTAGGGCAATCCGGGATTGGCCAGAGCCCAAGAATGTCATGGAGTTGAGAGGGTTTGTGGGCATCTGCACCTACTACCGGAAGTTTGTGAAGGGGTTTTCACAGGGCAGCACCCCTCACAAATTTGACCAAGAAGGGGGCCTTCACTTGGACCTCTACAACGCAGGAGGCATTTGACCGCCTCAAGCAAGTGATGAGCAGTTGTTTGGTCCTTGCACTTCCAGATTTTGCCAAGCCCTTCATATTGGAGTGCAATGCATCAGGTGAGGGAATGGGGGTCGTACTGATGCAGGAGGGGCATACCATAGCCTTTGAGAGCCGGAAGCTCTTTCCCCACGAGAGGCTCTACCCCATATATGAGAAGGAGATGCTAGTCATCATGCATGCGCTAGCCAAGTTCATACAATACTTGGTGGGGAACCGGTTCAGAGTGAGAACAGACCACAATAGTCTTCGATTTTTCTTAGAGCAGAGACAACTTTAGGACAAGCAACAAAAGTGGGTCAACAAGATTCAGGCTTATGACTTTGACATTGAGTATGTCAAAGGGAAGCATAACGTGGTGGTCGATGCTTTGTCGAGTAGGCCAGCATCCTTCTCACTGATGAGTATCGAGGCAGATTGGAAGGCCCAACTGCTAGTCGAGTACTCAAAGGATTGATTTGCATGTGAGATCTTGGATGGACAGGTGACGGATGACCGGTACCGGGTCATGGATGAGGTGATTTACTACCGGAACTGGATCGATTTGACAACTAACTCCCACTTGTGGGAGAATATTTTGCATGCAGCCCATGACTCCATTATCTGGGCACCAGGGGTTCACTAAGACCTATCGGACCATTAGAGAGAGGTTCTCATTCAAGGAGGATATTTTGAGACATGTCTGGGAGTGCGAGGTTTTCCAGAGGAATAAGGGGGAGTTGACCCATCCGGCAAGATTGCTACAACAGCTTCCCATCCCTGAAGGGAAGTGGGAGAGTATTTTGATGGATTTGATCACCGGGTTGCCCATGGTGCAGGGCAAAGACTGTATCTTCGTTGTGGTTGACAGATTGACGAAGTACGCACATTTCTTCGCCATTTCAGCCAGGTACACAGCCTCTCAGGTGGTCGAGTTGTTTTTCAGGGACATTTTCAGATTGCATGGTCTCCCCAAGACCATAGTCAGTGACCAGGATAGCAGATTCATGGGTGGATTTTGGCAGGAGCTATTTTGATTGGTGGGCATAGAACTCACCCCGAGCACGAGTTACCATCTGCAGACAGATGGGTAAACCGAGATAGTTAACAAGTGGCTGGAGGGCTACTTGCGTAACTATGTCACAGGGTAGCATAAGTCTTGGTTGCGATGGTTGCACTTGGGGGAATACTGCTACAACACGACATTCCACATGTCTATTGGTATGACTCCATTTTGTGCTTTGTATGGTTATGATGCACTAACGTTTGTTGATGTTATGTTTGGAGCTAACAAGGTCTCCAAGGCCAAAGACTGGATCCAAGAGAGCCAAGACATCCTTAGGGCTCTCAAGGATAACTTGGTGACAACCCAAAATCAACAGAAGATGTACGCAGACCGAGGTCTTGTGGAGGGGTAGTTTGATGTGGGGGACTTGGTTTACCTTCGCCTTTAGCCTTACAGATAGTCCACGCTGAAGCAGAAGGGGGCCGAGAAGCTCAACCCTCGCTTCTATGGGCCATACAGAGTCATCCGGAGAGTGGGGGAGGTAGCATACGAGTTGGTGCTGCCGCAGGGAAGCCGAATCCATAACATTTTTCATGTGTCTTGCCTGAAGAAGGCCTTGGGACAACAGGTGACATCAGCCACTGAATTGCCTCCTACAGATGATGAGGGGCACTTGGTGCTCCAGCTAGAGGCTATTCTTGACACCAGGGAGAGGCACTTGAGGAGTCGGGTGGTCGAGGAATACTTGATCCGGTGGAGGAACCTTCCAGACGAGGATGCCACTTGGGAAGGGGAGCAGAGCCTCTAGCACCCATCACTACAGTTGCTTGAGGGCAAGCAACTTCTTGGCGGGGAGGACTGTAATATTCCTAATTAGTGGTTTTACTAATTAGAATATTAATTTTGATAACTTTTGCTATCTCTAATGTTAGGTGGAAATAAGGTGGGCCAGGGATCCACAAATATTATTTTGGAAAAGCTTAAGTCACTTCCTATAGTCCCCAAGAGAAAATTTGCGGCCTTAGTGGGGTCTGGGTGGTCAACATTGAATGAGTGCAGCGCCTTAGGTGGCAGCGTGAGAGAGGCTCGAAAGAGGTAGCGCTGGGATTAACTCGATGGAGGGATTGCACAGTCCATGGTGGGCCCAAGAGGAACGTTGAGGCTCATTTAACAAAAGGAAGGAAGGGAAATTGCATTCCTCATTCATTCACTTAACTTCTGATTGTCATTTTGACATAGCATACTTGTGCCAGGTGCCAAGTCTGCAGTGTTGTTTAGCACACGAGATTTTTAGGCGAAGATCTCAATCTCTGCCTCGGGGGACTTCGAGTGCCTCCTTAGGAGAGGAGATTCACCATTTTGGAGAAGCATTTCACAACCAGGATTGCCGGGAAAGTGTTATCACTCTAGGGACTGCATGGAGGATGCAGTGATTGTGTAGTGGGGACACAGTTCAGGAGGAAGGCTGTTTCGGGAGGACAGAAGAAAGAGAATTTGCAGCTGGGATTTGGTGGGGAAGCTGAGTGCTTCCTAACAAGGTGATTGCTCATCATTTGGGGCAATTTTGCAGTGATTTCTTCAGGTGTGGAGCTTTAGCCAACAACACAGTGGGTCAAGCCCAATAGGGGCAATTTTCCGAAGTCAAGCATTCCACAATTCCTTCACGGGTTTTTGTGGGTTTCTTGAGTAGAGTCCGGTGTCCAAATCGTAGAACTTTCTGAGTGCTAGAAGCAACCCAACCAGCAATCTGAAGTCTACAACAACAACATTTCTGGGCAGAGCAATGCAACACCAGAGCCATGGAGAACCATTTCCAGAGGGACATTCCAGTTTGATTAGAGATGTATTTCAGCTGCCTTGAGCAGGCCCAGGTGCACCCATTCCAGCACCATTATTGTACTCATTTCCAGCATTAATAAAATGGCTCAGATCATGTTTTTGGCTCCAATTTTCATGTGTTAATGGTGTGATTTTATTTGCTGTAGTTTTTAGTCTATTGCTGCTTTATATTACTGTCATTTTCCCATTTGGGATATTACATAGGGCCTCACATGGTTGTTACAATGGTGGTGAAAGATGTTGCAAAAGTGTTCATATGTATGTTGAAGAATCAATGCAGTTATATTAGGGTTTGATTCTTCGATCTTGATAATTACTTGTGAATGTGTTGGCTTCTTTTACTTCTTTACTATCTTATCTTTAATCCAGCAATAATCATATGATGTGTGTATGAAGATCAATATCAAGAGACACAAGATATAGGCACTATGCCAGGGCAAAACCCCCATCGAGGGGAAAACCTAGTTAAGATAATTCTTCCTTTCAATAGTATTCTTTGAGACTCTTCACCCTAGACACGAGCCAAACTTTCCCTCCACACCAAGTCACCGTTCAAGATCTTCGACCTAGCAACAACAACAACTTTTCCTCCAACAGCTTCGACTAGGTAGCAGCAACAACAACATCAAACCTTGAAAAACTTTGATCTCCCAAGAGAGGGCACGAAATGCAAAGATTCCTTCACCAAAACTTCGATTTTCTCTTCCTCTTGCTTCTAGACCCAACTCACACTTCTTTTCACCTCTTTCTTCCACTTCGCACTTTTTTCCTTGATGTAGTAGATATCGAACTTTCTTGAGAAGTGACGGAGCAAATAAATTCGATCTCCTTGCTTTTATAGCCTCCAGATGAATTCAAATTTCTCTTTTTGAGGCCGACTTGATGTGGAGGGCTTCTAAACCATTTTTGACTAAAAAAATAAACGTAGTTACATTATTCAAAAGCCCAAGAAGGGTCAATATAAATTTGTAATGACTAACCTAGAAGTCCACAATGGGGACCTTATACTAAATATGACCCAAGCATGAAACCCATGTTTTAATAAGTCGTTTAATAATAAAATAAATGTCAAATGATAATATAAATTCTTTTTCTTTAATTCTTTAGATAAGTACAATAAATATAAATTATGAAGACCGAACCTAGTTACAATGTTTTACAATCTTTAACTCTTAACTAGGGAGGTATTCATAATATACAACGGGAAGATCTCAAACTATGTGAAACTGTGAAGAATTTTAGGCACCGTAATGCCATGGAATAGATGCCTGACCAGGGTAATCTATCCATTTGGTCACTCAACACTTTAGGCACCGCAATGCCATGGACTAGATTCTTGACCAAGGAAATCTATTTAATTGGGACCAAGGTGGACTAAAGCTTTCAGCCTCTATAGGTACCATCAGGCTTACTTACTAACCACCAACCCAGGGAACTAGGTGCACATCCACCCGATGTCACCCTGCCTACTAGACATCAACATAAAGTGCCGCCCCAATGTATTTGCAGGCAATGCTTCACTCGCAAAGCCTCAACATATCTCTTCCAAATCATTAATATTAATACAATTAGCAATATTTATGAGACCAATCTTGTCTCTTAAATATTCAAACTTCTTGTTAGGAAGAGCCTTTGTCAGTATGTCTGCCACCTGTTCCTCTGTCGAGACATTCTCCAGCCTTACGACCCTATCTTGTACCAAGTTCCTGATGAAATGAAACTTATTGTTGATATGCTTCGACATTGAATGAAACACAGGATCTCCAGACATCTTGATGCAACTTTGATTATCACAGTTGATTATAGTAGGACTTAGAGAACTTTCGAAAAAGTCTGTCAGAAGCTTCCTTAACCATACAACCTCCTTTCCTATTTCACATGCAGCTACATATTCAACTTTAGTACTACTTACGACAACGAGACCTTGTTTTCTACTCATCCATGATACCATAGCAGATCCCAGGCTGAAGCATCCATCGGTAGTACTTCTTCCATCGGACTCACTGCCGCCCCAATCAAAATTTGAGAAGCCAGTTAGATTGACTTCCTTACTCTTGTATTTTAGGCAGTGGTGTATAGTACCACAGAGATATCTTAATATATGTTTGGCAGCTACCCAATGTTCATGACGAGGTTCCAACTGAAATTGACTAAGGATGTTCACTGCAAAGCACATATTTGGCCTAGTGTTTACCATATACATTAGGGAGCCCACTAACCGTCGATAGGAGGTAGGATCCATGATACTAGAGTCAGAGCCTTGCAACTTCTTGAAGTTGGTGGTCATAGGAGTAGTCATGGGCTTGGAGTCCATCATTTCAAATTTCTACAATATCTTGATGATGTACTTTCCTTGCCCCAAGTATATCTCTCCAGGTTTCTGCAATACTTCGAGACCCAGGTTGTAATGCATAACTCCTTGATCCTTCATCTCAAATTCGGCTGCCAACATCTTCTTACATTCTTCAATTCTTTGCTCCACACCTGTGATGAATAGATCATCCACATATAGTAGAATAATGACGGGCTCATTATTCACGACATTGATGTAGAGATTTGGATCAGTAGTACCCTTCACAAACCCATTCCTAAGGACATATGCATCCATTCTTATGTACCATGCCCTAGGATCTTGCTTCAAGCCATATAAGGTTTTATTGAGTTTGTAGACGTGAGAGTCCCTTCTATTTACTTCAAAACCTTTGGGTTGTTCTATGTATACTTCCTCATCAGTGGTTCCATTTAGAAATGCAGTCTTCACATCCATTTGATGGATATTCCAACCCATTGTAGCGGCCAATGAAACCAAAGATCTAATGTTAGTATACATTGCTGTAGGTGCAAAGGTTTCTTCATAATCTATTCCTTCCTTTTGAGAGAAGCACCTTGCAACGAACCTTGCTTTGTACTTGTCTATGCTTCCATAAACAACATGCTTGATTTTGTAGATCCATTTGGATGTGACCACTGATTTGTCACTAGGTCTAGGAACGATTTCCCAAACCCCATTCTTCATAATGGATTGTAGGTGCAAAGGTTTCTTCATAATCTATTCCTTCCTTTTGAGAGAAGCACCTTGCAACGAACCTTGCTTTGTACTTGTCTATGCTTCCATCAACAACATGCTTGATTTTGTAGATCCATTTGGATGTGACAACTGATTTGTCACTAGGTCTAGGAACGATTTCCCAAACCCCATTCTTCATAATGGATTGGTATTCTTCTTCTTGCATCGCCTTCTTCTAGACATCCTATTGAATAACTTCTTCAAATGTAGATGATTAAGCTTGAATGAGCTTTGTCATGTATGCAACATATCCAAAGTATCTCTTCGGTCTTTTACTTTCCCTGTAGGTTCCTATGGGAGCTTCATGTCCTTCGGCATCTTGTAGTGTAGATTTTAACCAATTTGGCCTTTTCCTTGTGGTCGGGATGATCACAGGTTGAATAGGCTCACTTGGTCCTTCTTCTTCTTGATTTGTAGGAGGATCTTGATGATGTGGTTCTTCTTCTTCGAATATAAGAGATTCTTCATCATCGTAATCTATGGGAATATCCTTGGACTTCTTGTAGGCTTGGCTCTCGTCAAATATGACATCTCTGCTTAGTGCTTACTTCAATTTTCCTTCCTTCTTTGATGTAGATTCTATATGCCTTTGAGGAGAGACTATATCCAACAAATATTCCTTTGATACTTGTAGAATCCAACTTCTTTTGCTTGTCCTTTAGAACATGGATGTAGGCAAGGCTTCCAAAGATTCAGAGGTGATCCACACTTGACTTCTTTCCTTTAAATACTTCTTTGGGAGTTATGTTTTCGAGACTTCTATGGGGACTTCTATTTTGTATGTACATGGTTGTCATGTCTCCTTCTCCTTATAAGGATTTTGGAAGGTCTTGATCAAGTAGCATTGTCTTAATGCCTTCTTCAATAGACGTATTCTTTCTTTCAACAACTCCATTTTGTTCAGGATAGGAGGGAACAATGAGCTCCCTCTTAATTCCTGCTTCCTTACAATATTCAATTAGTTCCTTGGAAGTGTATTCCCCACCATTGTCGGATCTTAGAGTCTTTATATTTCTTTCGGTGAGGTTTTCCACTTCAGCTCGAAACTCCTTGAATTTATCAAATACTTCATTCTTCTTCTTGAGAAGATAGATTCATGTCTTTCTAGAATGATCATCTATGAAAGTCACATAATAGAGATGACCTCCAAGAGATTTATCAGACATGGGCCCACATACATCAAAGTGAATAAGATCCAAAATTTCTTTGGCCCTAGATTCACTATTTGGAAATTGTTTTCTTGTATGCTTTCCCAAAGAGCATCCCTTGCACACACCTTCATGATCTTCCTTTATATTGGGGATGCCATTAACCAATTGGCTAAGAGAGGGAATGAGCCTGTAGTGTAGATGACCATATCTTCTATGCCATAGCTCAATAGGACTAATTTCCATATGAACTAAAGCTTGAGGAGATGGTTTGGTAACCCTGTATATACTATAAACTTCCTTCATGAACTCCAATAACTCTAGTTTTGTCAATGCTAGAGTCTTTTCCCCAGACCAACACTTTTCCACCAACAAAAACAATTCTTTCACCTTTATCTTCTAAACTAGAAATAGAAAGCAAATTCTTTTTCAAACCTAGAACATATAGTATGTTGTTGAGGTGCAACTTTGATCCACTTTCTAATTCCAACGAGGTTGATCCTAGGCCTTTCACAACATAGCTTTTGTTGTCACCCAATTCCATTGCATGAGAGGATGATTCCCTTGATAGTGTATGTAGTTGTTTACTATCTCCAGTCATGTGCCTTGATGCTCCACTATCAATGATCCATGCATTGTCATCATGGAGAGATCCTATAAGGGTAGCCAAAAGTCCTTGACCTTTGACTTTTATGAATAGGTAGTGAGTGAGCTTCTTGATCCATCTTTTAGTAGAGTTGATACCCCTCCTCATGTAGTCCATCAAAGAGGGAGAATCCATGCCAACAAAGTGATCTTCAATAATTCCTGACCTTAGCTCTGAAACCATGTTGAAGAATCAATGCAGTTATATTAGGGTTTGATTCTTCGATCTTGATAATTACTTGTGAATGTGTTGGCTTCTTTTACTTCTTTATTATCTTATCTTTCATCAAGCAATTACCATATTATGTGTTTATGAAGATAAAAAACGAGAGACACAAGCTATATGCACCATGTCTGAGCAAAACCCCCTTCGAGGGGAAAACCCAATCAAGATAATTCTTCCTTTCAATAGTATTCTTTGAGACTCTTCACCCTAGACACGAGCCAAACTTTTCCTCCACACCAAGTTAGCCTTTTAGATCTTCGACCTAGCAGCAACAACAACTTGTCCTCCAACATCTTCGACCATGTAGCAGCTTCAGCGACAACAACAACATCAAACCTTGAAAGACTTCAATCTCCCAAGAGAGGGCACGAAATGCATAGATTCCTTCACCAAAACTTCGATTTTCTCTTCCTCTTGCTTCTAGACCCAACTCACACTTCTTTCTGCCTCTTCCTTCCACTTTACACTTTTTCCCTTGATGGAGTAGAGATCGAACTTGCTTGAGAAGGGATGGAGCAAATGAATTCGATCTCCTTGCTTTTATAGCTTCCTGATGAGTTCAAATTTCTCCCTTTGAGGTCGACTTGATGTGGAGGGCTTCTAAACCATTTTTGACTCAAAAATAAACCTAATGACATGATTCAAAAGCCCAAGAAGGGTCGATATAAATCTGTAATGACTAACCTAGAAGTCCACAATGGGGACCTTGTGAAAATTCTTAGATCTGACAATCTTAGGAATTCTATTGCAACTAACTGAATTTACTTCTCCTATTATGTAAATTACATTACAAAATTAATTCAGATTTCTTCATGAATTACTGAAGCATCCTACACTTACTACTTTATGATTATGAAACAAGGAAACTAAGCGAGAATTAAATCACACATAAGACACCTTTATTTTGGGCTAAGTCCCCAGAAAAACCCAATGCGGGAAAACCGGTGCAGCAGATTTGAGGGTTTGATATTATTAAGTAGCAGTTTCTGAACAAAATCTTTGGATGCCTTGCTGGCTATCCAGTACAAAGAAATCACAACAAACAAAAATATAGTGAGTTTTACCTCACACTGCAAGTTCTAGCTGATCCGTATTTGAACTGGCGAAACCCCAGCTCCCTCTGCGCTGTAGATGCGTAGGCTTGCATGGGGACTTCTATGGACTGCGTCACCTCCTCTCTAAATCGATTTGCGTCTCGGAAAGTCAAGTTTCAGCCCTCCCGGCTTAGAAACCCCGATCTCTAGTAAATTTCGGACTCTCTCGAAAGCACTGCCCAGTGTGTCACCCCTTCTGGGGCTTGCGTCACAGCCTCTGGAGGCTGCGCTGCTTCGTCTGTTGGCCCTGCTGCCTCTTTGCTATGTATTCTTGGTCCCGAAGAAGATCCGGAGCCGGAGACCAGGAACAGGGGTGTCTGCTGTAAATGCTAGCATACGAGCCTGTGGCCGAGTAGGAAAGGAGTCAGCATCTTCACAGAAAAACAATGAACTTGAATAAACGAGCAAAGCCATATCTTGCTTAAAAGATCTCAATTTGCCTAAGTTAAGAGGCATGGTTCCTCATGAAAGGTAGACTACATGAGAAACCTTATGCTGTTACTTCCGTATAAAGCCAATACCATCAACCTAACTGTGTGCCATAAAGGTTTGCAGCTATCCCTAATCATCCAAGTGCACTCTAGCAGAGAAGCTTACCAAGAAAGTTGGGTAGTGGAAGATCCTTCGACCAATAACTGTCTCTGCCCCTCACTGCAACTGGAATCACTTAGATCTGATCTTTGTCTGAGCACTACTCTGTTAAAAGAATTTGATCTCTAGATTCACTCGGTGTTGTTGAGATTTTGGGTAGCATCAGATGTGCTCTAGTTTTGAAACTTTGTGGAGGGGCTAGAACACATGAGATCTCCAAGACCCAGAAATTGTTTGGAGAAATTCCACTCGGAACCTAAGTTATTCAAAATATTAATTATTTTATTGGAGACCCTAAGTCTAACGTTAGGGAAATTAAATAATTAAAGTGAATTAATTTAGACATGTGGGTGAGAATGTTCTAAGTAACATGGATCACATATTTTCTAATCTTAGCTCTCAATTAGAGATTAGATCACGACCATTGAATGTTCAACGAGAAAAGTATTAAAGGAAGGCTTGGGGTCAGTGGGAGACACACACAAAGCAGTTGTACTTGAGCTAAGTCGAAATTCCGGGGCATGGTTTGCTGAGAATTTTCGAGTGAGCTTGCAGTGCTGGTGAGGGGCAGCTCGACAAGGGATTATTCATATCCGAGGCCGAGAATACATAGGCAGAGAGGCAGATCCGTACCAAGCAGCGCAAAGACCTAGCATGAGGGACGCAGCCCAGCCAGGCTCACACGCAAAGGCAGCGCAGAGGTTGACGCAGGCCCTTCAGGGTGATGCAGAGGCAACGCTGAGCCCAAAGGGGTGACGCAGGGGCATCCTGTGCTACGCAGAGCTGATGCCGTGTTGAGAGAGGCAACGCTGGGGTTTCCAGTGGGCCAGAAAGGGCTCGTATTCAACAATTCAGAAGGTGTGAAGCCTCAGCTCAATCGACCATATTTTCTGTCTCCGAGTGATAGAGGTACATCTGCCGTGATTTCTCTATTGGGAAAACCACTACTAGTGCCCTTGATTGTATTCAGATATTCTACTTAATAAACAAACTCTCTAAGAGTTGCTGCATCGGTTTTCCCGCATTGGGTTTTTCCGGGGACATTGTCCAAAAAATATTGTCCTTTGTCATGTGTGCGTTATGCTTTAGTAAATGATCTGTATGTATGTGTAGGCTGCGGTAGTAATTACTTTGATGTTTTTGCTGAATAATTCAGAAAAAATAACTTGTTAATTAAATCGAACAAGTATGAGAATAAATCAGAAAACTGCAGTAGGGTTTCTGTAACTTAGGTTCATAAATTTTCACATGGTATTAGAGCTATTGCAGATCAAGCTGAAGACATCAACAAAGAGTTGAAGATTTTTTGCTGCAGGAGGGCAGCTGAAGCTCACAGATACAGAAAAAAGTAGCGCAACACCAGAGGGACAACGCAGACCCAGCAGGGGTGACGCAGAGCCTATCTGCTCACGCAGAGCTAACGCAGGCCCAAAAGGGTGATTCAGAGCTTGTCAAGCTGACGCAAACCCAAGAGGGTGACACAGTCCAGGAGGGAGTGATGCTGTGCCGGTTGCCGTGGCTGGAAGTGCAGTTTTCTGATCTTTGAAGTTGCTGGTGGGGCATTGTTTTTGCTGGTGCAGAACATTGTCTAGCAGGGTTGACAAAGTAAGGGGGAATAGTTCGTCAACAGATTATCTAGCCAAGAAATCTAAGATTCGATCGGTGAAGTGATTGTAGAGGGATGATTTGACAGAGTTGGTGAAGGATTTCCGGGAGGGAAATCAGTAGTCAGAGGGAGCATAGGCTCTAGAGGGTTTCTATTGCCAAGAAACCCAGATCCAGTCTCTTGCTGAGAGTAGCAGCAGTAGAAGGGAGAAGAGACTTTCGTTTCAACTTCTTTTTTGAGCAAAGATGGCCTCGCACGGATCGAGAGATCAGGACAGTTTGGACAGTGTGTCTAACTTTGTCATCTGGAAAGCCAGGATCTTGTCAGTGCTTGACGAGTATCGTATTAGAGACCATGTCGAGAGCGTTGTGGTTGTTCCGCTCGATGTCGATCCTCTAAAGCAGTATGAGGAAAATCAGGCGCGGGCTAAGTGCTATCATGGATGGGGTGAAGGATTACATGGTCCCACATATTGCGGAGAAGAAGATGAAAAACGAAATGTGGCAGGCACTATAAACGTTGTATCAAGGCAGCTCCATCCAGAGGAAGATGCTTCCGGAGAATCAGATGCGACTGTTTGTGATGCACAAGGGAGAGGAGATCGATCCTTTCCTCTTTAGATTAAAGGCTATTCGAGATCAGCTAGTTGCAATGGGGGCAACTCCTGATGACAGTCTCTTCGTGAGGACTGTCCTAAATGTAGTCATCGATGATTGGGAGACGTTTGTCCAAAGTATTTTGGGCAGAGCACAACTTCCAAACTGGGAGGACATGTGGGCAATCCTTCATCAGGAAGAAATCAGGAGAATAACCAAGAGGGGCAGTAGCAATGAAGGAACCAAGATAAAGAAAGAGGAGGAGGAAGATGTGGTTCTCGCATCAAAGGGA
Organism: Pinus albicaulis; assembly: GCA_034641835.2. NCBI lineage: Eukaryota > Viridiplantae > Streptophyta > Pinopsida > Pinales > Pinaceae > Pinus > Pinus albicaulis. The sequence goes on along the minus strand of CM076580.1, from coordinate 295,467,359 downwards.
CAAAGGGAACAACAAGGGAAGAAGAATAAGGACCTCTCAAAGGTCCAGTGCTTCAAATGTGGCGAATTGGGACACTTCGCCAATACTTGTCCTCAAAAGAAGAAAGGCAAGAAAGATTCAGATTCCAAGGCTGTGGCAACCAAAGGGGAAAGTGGCAGTGATGACGATGTTGCCATGAGTGCTCTTGTACCTCGAGAGAAGAGGTGGGGCGACATTGATTTGTAGTTCTCTTGAACTGTAGATGTGGGCAGGATCCTTGAGGTGCCGAAACTCTTGGATAACATACGAGCTACGGGAGCCCTTAAAGACAATAGAAGGATGACTGGAGTTAGTTGGTGCAGAGGATCGTGGAGGTACTATGGCAGTGCTGGGACGCTGAAGACTGGAGCAGCGCAGAGGAGAGGCAACAACAACATGGAAGCAGCAGTGCAGAGGCTGATGGGATTTCGGCAGCGCAGAGGCAGTGCTTACGCAGTGCAGAGCAGCAAACAACACAAATCTTCAGAGGGTCAGCACAGAGCTTCAACAGAGGGTGCTTCAGTATCGAGATGCAGCCAAACTGACTTGTCTGTCAGTATTTTGGGTGATGTCCTTTAGTTGCTTCCTTATCATCAACTGAGTTGCAGTGCAGTAGTTAGCAGTGGCAGTGGCAGTGTCACGGGCAGCAGTACAGAGATTAGCAACACAGAGGATGAGGGGCAGTAGTCGAGCATCAGCAGTGCAAAGTACCGATGCCATGGATCAGAGTAATGCTTTTGGAGTGAAGTGTTGCTAGAGCACATTCCTTGCTAAGAGGGAGTGCTGAGATTTTGGGTAGCATCAGATGTGCTCTAGCTCTAAAACTTTGTAGAGGGGCTAGAACACATGAGAGCTCCAAGACCCAAAAATTGTTTGGAGAAATTCCACCTGGAACCTAAGTTATTCAAAATATTAATTATTTTAATGGAGACCCTATGTCTAACATTAGGGAAATTAAATAATTAAAGTGAATTAATTTAGAAATGTGAGTGAGAATGTTCTAAGTAACATGGATCAAGTCTTTTCTAATCATAACCGTCGATTAGAGATTAGATCACGATTGTTGAATGTTCAATGAGAAAAGTATTAAAGGAAGGCTTGGGGTCAGTTGGAGACACACATAGAGCGGTAGCACTTGAGCTAATTCGAAATTTTGGGGCGCGGTTTGCTAAGAATTTTCGAGTGAGCTTGCAGTGCTGGTGAGGGCAGATCAGCGAGGGATTATTCAAATCCGAGGCCGAGAATACATAGGTAGAGAGGTAGATCCGTACTAGGCAGCGCAGAGACCCAGCAGGAGGGATGCAACCCAACCAGGCTCACGCATGTTGATCAATGGTTGTCATTGATGTCAACCCAAGCAGCACCAGGGGCTACCCTGATGTTGCATGGGAATTTTTACCTACCAAATTACTATATTCCAAGTCAAGGATATTTTTTATGGTTTCTACTTGTCGAGATGTTTCCGTTGATATATGGCACACCACATAATTCTTCACGGTTTGAGGGATATTCATGTTTGAAGTTAGTAACCGCAGTTAGTGAGCTAAAACCCCATGGGGTTGTGGCATGACACTAATAATTAGTTGTGGTCATTGAACAGTCAATAATTAATAATTTTTAAGCTCCTAATGTCCCTTCCACCTTCACTTGTTGAATTTCCTCTCAACCTAAGCATTTATATAAATTGCAACCCTCATATCCTCCTCATGTAGGGATTTCGCTACTTGAAGCAGGTTATTGTGGCATTTTCGCTATAACTTTGTTTCTACGAAGGTTGAAAAGCTGAAATTTTTATGAGGCGAAGCCGAAATCCTGAGGAAGCTCCTGTAAAAATTTCAAATCACGGTGCGCAATAGTTTCAGAGATATGATATGTGGAAGGTAGGGTTTTTGCAGTCTCCTGAACTTCATCTCAAAGAGGTGACCTTGGGAAAATCGTCATAACTCTCTCTCTGAGTATCAGATTGGAATTCTGTAAAAAGTGGCGGATAGTGCATGGACTGTAGTTTTCTGTGTATCAATTTCCGAGCCGAATGAAGAAACAGTGACACGTGGTACGCCATACAAGTTCGCTCTACTGAACCAGTCCATAATTAGGTCATTGTGAGAGATTGGGCATAACTTTGTCGTGAAGAATCCAAATTGGGCCAGACCCGTGGCATTGGAAAGAAGACTTAGAGAACTACTACAGGACCGAAAATCACATATTGGGGATTTGAAATAACAAGATACACCAAATTCAATATCGAGCTCCTAGAAGGCAAGAAAAAACTAGATCATGTGCTGTCAAGGGCTGCAAAGGACCAGACTTTGTAGGGCAGCAAAGCAAAGCAAGGTTTAGTAGAGGTAAGCTCTAGGTAAGTATATTCTGTATATGCATGTTCATCTCTTAATTGCATTAGGTTCTTTGTATTCTAATTTGTTTTTTTTGTTTAGCACTGACATATGCTTTGTAGGATGAAGTAAGTTTTGCTATTATCATGTCATGGGTATTTCCTTGAAGACTTTTTGCAGGTATTATATATTCATCAAGATAAGACTCAATGCATGATCTAATGTTCTGAAGAGTGAGAAAGGGTAGCATTACAAGAGCAACAATCAAGGTGCAGAACAACAGCAAGAAGTTCACCACATGAAGTCTTCACGTGGGCAGCACTGCATACAGTCATTGTAAAGGTATCATTGTACTGAGTCATTGTAAAAGCATCATTGTAAAATTTGTACAAGTGTCTATCTGCCAAGAATTGAAGAGGCAGTGTCGGGAGGTCTAGGTTCATCATTAGGTATTTGTGTCGTAGTTGGGGTTATGGTCTAGTGTGTCTTCTTCTTCTACATCATTCTATATCGTTGTAAAGTGGACCATTTTCCCTAGTACGAGAGTCCATTCTTCTTTTATTCTTCTATAGGGTGGTAGGGTGGTGCATGAAGTCACCAACAGGTTCAAGCTTGTGAAAACTTTAGGGTGGTATGGTGGTGCTAGGGTGAGTTGTAGCTCATTGGGTGTTGGGGCATCCGTTCAGTTGACTACTGAAGGATCTCAGGCGTTGGAGCGTCCATCCAGTGGGAGCTGGAGAAGAATGCTTTTCTAGATTTTAGGAAGTTGGAGCCTTATTTTCAATTGGAGTTGAATATTAAAGAATTATTAGAAAAGCATTCAGGTGGTTTTTGTCCCAGAGAGGGTTTCCACCTTAAAAAACTGTGTGCATTTGTGTTCCTTTTGTTCACTTTTATCATTGTACAAACACTAATAATAATTGAAGTTTAACTAATGCTCTGAAAGATTAATAATAATACTAATTAAAAGAAATATTGATTCAACCCCCTCTCAGTATTTCCAACAACGCAGAGGCAGCGTAGAGGTTGACGCAGAGGCAACACTGAGCCCAGAGGGGTGATGCAGGGACAACCTGTGCTACGCAGAGGCTCTAGTAGCTACGCAGAGTTGAAGCAGTGCCGGGAGAGGCAGCTTCGGGATTTCCAGTGGGCCAGAAGGGGCTCGTATTCAACAATTCAGAAGGTGTGAAGCCTTAGCTGAATCAACCATATTTTCTATCTCCAAGTGATAGAGGTACATCTGTTGTGATTTCTCTGTTGGGTAAACCACTATTGGTGCCCTTGATTGTATTCAGATATTCTGCTTAATAAACAAACCCTCTAAGAGCTGTTGCACCAGTTTTCCCGCATTGGGTTTTTCCGGGGACATTGTCCAAAAAAATACTATGTCCTTTGTCATGTGTGCGTTATGTTTCAGTAAATGATCTGTATGTATGTGTAGGCTACAATAGTATTTACTTTGATGTTTTTGTTGAATAATTCAGAAAAAAATAATTTGTTAATTAAATCGAACAAGTAGGAGAAGTAAATCAGAAAACTGCAGTAGGGTTTCTGTAACTTAGGTTCATAAATTTTCACAGGTGTGTCTTTTCAAATGACCCTCAAGCCTTCCTTTATAGTCTTCTCGCTGAAATATCAATGACTAATATTATAACATGACTTGATCTTCGCTTTCTACATCATTCTCACTCTGTTTTATTAATACCTTCTAATTATTAATTTCCCTAAGTTAGACTTAGGGTCCCCATTAAAATAATTAATTTTCATAATATAAGTGGAATTTTCACAAACGGTTTCTGGGTTCTTTGGAATACCAGTGTCTAAGCGTCTACACAAAATTTTAGACTTAGAGCACTTCTGATGCTACCAAAAATCAACACTCCCTCTTAACGAGGAAAATGCTCTAGCAACATCCCTGCTGCACATTGCTCTGACCCTGAAGCGTCCTCTGCGCTGCTAATGTCTGACAAGCTGTCCACCAACCACTGCGCTGTTGATGTCTGACAAGCTGTCCACCAACCACTGCGCTGTTGATGTCTGACAAGCTGTCCACCAACCACTGTGCTACTGCTGCAACTACACTGCTGCCCATGACACTACCACTGCCACTGCTGCATCCGTACTACAGCTCCCTCTCAAGTGCTACATCTGCTATGCTGCTAGCATTGCCACTACTAACACTCATTTGCACTGCAACTCAGTTGCTGAGAGAAGCAATTGAAATCACCCAAAAACTAAACAAGTGTTCATTGGATGCACCTTGGTGCTAAAGACTTTGACTGCTGATAACTACTGCATTGTCCCTCTGATGCACTGCGCAACATTGTTGTGCACTGCGCTGCTACTACTACGTTTTTGCTCTGCTCTGCGCTGCTACCTAGTGAATTGTCGTCTCCATCACTCCTTGGCTCCTGCTGAAAACTCCTCCATTCCGCTACTGTTGATTATTGGCACCTGTAGCAAGGTAATGATCCATGAGGTGCGATTCTCAAGGATCCTGCCCAACTGAAGTTCAAGGTGAACTACAGTTCTATGTCGCCCCATTTCTCTATTGGAGAAGTGTGGGCACTCATGGCAAACTCATCCTGCTCGATCTTCGCGACTGCAACTTTAGGATTGTGTTTTTCATCCTTGTCCTTTTTCTTCGAAGGACAATGTGATGCATAATGGCCCATCTCGCCACATCTGAAACACTTCACCTTCGAAACATCTTTCTTTTGTCTCCGTTGCTCTTGTTGTCCCTTCAATGCGAGGGTTGCATTCTCCTCCTCCTCAGTATTCTTCGATCCGCTCCCGCTGCTACTGTCAAGCTTGCACTTGACTAGATCTCTCCTCAGCGTTCCTCCTGAAGTGCTGCCCACATGTGCTCCCAACTAGGAAGTGTAGCCTTGCCCAAAATACTTTGGACAAAAACTTGCCACTCCTCCATGATTGCATTAAGGGCTAGCCTCACCATAGTTGTTGCAGTTGGGGTGGATCCCACGACTGCCAACTGTTCTCAAATCTCGTAAAGTCTTGTAAGGAATGGAGCAATGCGCTCCCCCTTATACATTTGGATCATCTGGAGCTTCTGCTCCAAGTACATCTTTTGCTACTTGGAAGTTCCTTCGTACAGCAAAGCCAAGGCCTCCCATATCTCTTTGGTTGTGTTCTTGCCAACGATATGTGAGACTATATGATCCTTAACACCATCAAGGATTAGTCTCTTGGCCTTTGCCATATCGGACTTGTACTTCTTGTTTTGATCTGGATCTGTAGGTACAACAACCACATTGTCTGCGAACGTCTTGAGATCATATTCATTCGGAAGGAATTTGATCCTTTCCTTCCAGATTACATAGTTGGAGGATCCTTCCAACCGGTCCTGATCTCTAAGACCATGAGATGCCATCTCAGCCGAAAACTGTTGAACTGCTTCCTCTTCTTCCCCCTCTGCGTAGCACTAGGCAGGCTTACGCACTCCTTGTGGAGCACGTGGATCTACTGCCCAGATGTGCTGCTCAGATCATGGAAAAATGATTCCTCGGCAAGGAACTCATTGAGGAAGAATTCCCCGCTACATTCTCTTCTTTTGACGCTTCTTTGCCCAACAGTTGCTTGCAAAAAAATGTGTCCCTCTGGCTCTGCGTGAAGATGCTCCCTCTGCGCTGCCTCTGCGCAGTAGATGTGTAGGTCTGCGTGGGGACTTTTGTGGACTGCATCACCTCCTCTCTGAATCGATCTGTGTCTCGGAAAGTCGATTTTCAGCCCTCCTGGCTCAAAACCCTAATCTCCAGCAAATCTCGGACTATCTCTCGAAAGCGTTGCACAGTCTCTGCGTGAGCCTTGCGTGGGCCTGCGTCACCCCTTCTCGGGCCTGCGTCACATCCTTTGGAGGCTGCGCTGCTTCCTTTGCTAGTCTTGCTGCCTCTCTGCTATGTATTTTTGGTCCTGGAGAAGATCCTCCGATCAATAATTGTCTCTGCCCCTCACTGCAACTGGAATCACTTAGATTTGATATTCGTTCGAGCACTGCTCCGTCAGAAGAATTCGATCTCTTAGTTTCACTTGGTGTGTCTTTCCAAATGACCCTCAAGCCTTCCTTTATAGTCTTCTCTTTGAAAGATCAACGACTGAGATTATATCTCTAATCAACGACTAAGATTATAACATGACTTGATCTTTGCTTTCTAGATCATTCTCACTCTGTTTTATTAATACCTTTTAATTATTTAATTTCACTAAGTTAGACTTAGGGTTCCCATTAAAATAATTAATTTTTACAATAAAACATAATCGGTTTCTGGGTTCTTTGGAATATCAGTGTTTAAGCCTCTCCATAAAATTTGAGACTTAGAGCACTTCCGATGCTACCAAAAATCAACAGAGCTTATACTAAATATGACCCAAGCATGAAACCCATGCTTTAATAAGTCATTTACTAATAAAATAAATGTCCAATGATAATATACTTTTTTTTTCTTCAATTCTTTTGACAAGTACAATAAATATAAATTATGAAGACCGAACCTAGTTAAAATCTTCAACAATGTACCCCTGCTGAAATGAGGGGTAACAATGCATAATTCATTTTCTTGCTGTTTTTATTTCAGATTCGAAGCGTTGTGTTATATTGTTTCATTGAAAGGTTTCATAGTGTCTTTAAGCTTGGAGTAAGACCGCATCTTATTGTTATTGCAATTTGCACGTGCATACAAGGGCACCTTTGCAAGGGCCTTTATTCATTTAATTTCCAGCAATATAAATCTGCAACTATTAGTAGTTTTCTGTGTTGTACTAGCAATAATTACTCTCATTCATCACCCATTTTCAACCATCTTTATTGCTATATGAATCCATATGCCCTCTTGGATTTTGGCACTAGTCCTTTCCCAACAACCAACTTTATAAATTCAAAAACAATTTCTTTTACTAAGACCACTCTTCATATCACTTTGACCCCTTTATTATCAATGTCCTGGTAATCTTATTCTTGGGACACCCCTCTTGTACCTGTGGAGAGCTGGTCTTAAGTGAGAAGAGGGTTTGTGTGGTGACATTGGCATCCCTCTTGAGTTTCCCATTGGCTAGCACCTAACTTGGACTTTTGATGTTCGGTGCTAGATTTAACATCTTCAGTGTTGATTTGAGCTATTTCTGTTGAGTTTTTGGCATTCCTTAATATGATTGCATTTCCTCTCCCTCAATTGATCAGTATTTTTGGTTTATGCTTGGATCCTTCTTACTGCCAAGCTCTTCCTCTGAGATCCATGGTTGCCACTTCTCAAAAGCCAAGCAACACCTTTCTCGTTAATCATCACAATCAAATTTCAATCAAGTAACTTTGAAACTGTTGTGAAAATTCGCTTGAAATGCAACAACTGGAATTAATTTTTTTATCTAATAAATTATTATGCAATTTATTTTGTTATGGGAAAATATTGAATTAATCACACTGCAATTTCTTCATTAATAAAAGTTGCGTAAAATAAACTAGAAACTGAGAAATAATATGCACACACACAATAAAATTTTGACACAGTTATTTTTGGACAAATGTCCCCGGAAAAACCCAATGCGGGAAAACCAATGCAACAACTGAGGGTTTTATTATTATGCAGTAGTGAAATTCCGAGTACAATCTGGATGCCCAAAACTGGAAATCCTCTACAAGAGAAATTGGCCACAAAAATTAGTGAGACAATTCTTGCCGCACCCGACACTGATCCAGCTCCAAATATTGGCACCAACTGGGTTGCTCAAACCCTTGTGTGAACCTTCTTCACAGGCCCTCACACGCTTTGCCTGGAAGCTGCTTTGATCAACTCATCTAGCCCAACTCAACCTCTGAGAATGACTCGCTAGCCCCTTCGGAAAATCTCCCGGCCTCTAGCAATTGAATCGACCCTTAATCTGGCCAAATCGAACTCTGCCTCTGAAGCTTTTGCGCAGGTCCTGCGCAACCTCACTGAGGAAACTTAGTCCTTGTAGTAGACTCTCTGGAATTAGAAAACTTCCTCCAGATTCACTGTCTCTGTGTCCCCTCTCTGGCTACTTCTCTTTGATGAATCACCGCAGCTGGGAAACTCGACCTATGCCAAGGAACTCGCTCTCCATGTGTGTTCTCAAACCCCATCAACCTCATCTTATAATCTCCAGTTGGATCACCAATGGCCATGACTAAATCCTTATCCATGGTTGAGATCATCTTTAAGTTTATTCTTGTGAGTTTCTAGAGAATTATCGACTTACTCAATTAATTCCTATTAATTAATCGATTTCCCTAAGTTAGACTTAGACACTTTTTAATTATCGATCAATTAATTTAATTGAGTTGTCTCTAGGTAGAATTTCCAGAATCGATTTATGGGTTGAGGAGAACTCATGTGTTTTAGCCTCTCCACAAAGTTTGAGACTAGAACACCATCCGTTGCTACAAAAACTAACAGTTGTGACCTAAATGACATGATATCATTTTCCCCATCACCTCTAGGCTTATGTCCATTGGCGGGTGCGGTGGCAACTGACAGTCAACTTTGAGCATAGGCCTGGCATAAATAGGATATGGAGTAAATTATATTATTATATGATTTGACTGTGGTTGAAAATGCAGATTTTGGCAATTGCAATGTGTACCATGATTTATGTTTTATTGACTACAGCTCATGAAACTGCTAAAAATTGTCATGTGATCATAGGTCTTAGTTTCATTCAAAACAATACTTGCTTTGGAATTTTGTAGATAGCTTTAAGTATACCTTTACTAGGTAGTTTACCTTAATGGTATTTCTAATTTTCTACTGGACTAACCTTTTTAGTTTTTCCATGTTGCTGCAGCAAATTTGTTGAGCCTGAACAGTTGATTACTTCTTTGCCAAGTACAAAGAGGCATTCCACAGCTGCTCGAAAGAGTTCTTCAAGTTTGGTTTCCTTGTTCCACCCTTCTTCCAAAAAGACTGAAAATGGCTCCAAAGTGGAAGCTGCACCTGTTGTATTACCAACTTTAATTCCAACCAAGGTGGTCACTGAATTATATGCAATTGCATTGTGCATGGTTAATGGAGGGCATTACCAACAGTGTACAAAAATCTACAGGTCTGTAACACTACAGTTTGTATGTATTGGTCTCAGTCGACCCTCAAATTGATGTATGCAAGATGATTATGTCAATAATTCCTATTATCAGTACGCAAAATATTGGTTGTTTATAGCCAGGTATCATATTGAAGAGACCAAAAGTACGGAAATTAGAATGCTCTGATATGAAGTAAATCATTCTTTCTCTTGTTGGAAGTTAGTGTGTACACTTAACATGAGTATGACAAAATTTTGATGACGTAATCCAATCTACCAATAAGAACAAGACGAAAGATATAAATCTGCAGATACCTTAATTGTATATTAGATTGACATGGAAGTCCTAGGGATAATATGGGGCTGTTCCCTATAGAGTCACGTTTTGCTTGCACCTGTATGCTGTTCCTGTTCCACACACCTCAACACTACCATGTGAACTCTTTGAAGTTGGATAGACACCTAGTTTACTTGTCCAAATAATTCACTGTCATACATCAATTCTATTAAACATAATTTGCCACCAACCATATTTATGCCTGACATTTGATTTACTACTTTACCATAGTGCATGATGAAGACTCAGTATCAACAAACACTGAATAAGTTTTGAGCAAATAGAGCCCACCCTGCTGTCTTAGCTAAAAGGCATGATTTACCTCGCAGGTGGCCAATGTAATGGCCTTGGCCATTTGTTGACTACAATGGGTTGGATTTTCTTGCTTCGGTCGAAATTTCTCCATGACATGCCTGCGACTGAGATCCAAACCCCTAAAAACAGAGATGTGCACTTCGAATCCTGCAATTTCTCCTTTGTGCGAACTCTTTCCTCTGCGGGACCTGCCTCAGACCTGTGTGAGCCAAAACCAAGAAAGAGAATTGAAGAAATGATCCAAGATGATATGTCCAATTGAGGTTGAGGTCACTTGTATTTATAGCCTTCCAAGGGTGTCCAATTTGCTTTAGGGCCAACCTGATCGAATATGCACGTGGGATTTTAATTCAAAAATACACTTTCCCTTGTCTAAATTGAGCGCTCCAATAGTCAAAATTGGTCCTCTCGAAAAGAGGAATCTTATCCCATCGTTGGACTTTGTCACTGAGCTGCCAAATTAGCACAATGATGATTCCCAAATGAGGTCCAACGGATGTCAATATATAGGAGTCACAAGAAGTGGGTTTTGACCTTGGGTCAAACCCCATCAAATGGTGGCGCTGACCTGTCAAGTTGAGGCTGATTTGGACAGCTAGAAAACAATATATTTTTCCTTGACTTTGACAATGAAAACACCGATCAGAGCTACAATTTTCAATAGTTACATTGTAAATTTTTGTAGATGTTCTATGCTTGATGCAACTTTACTTTTTATTCCAATATCAGTCAGCTATCACATAAACAATAAAGTAAAATGCTGATAGAACATACCAGTAGATTGACAGAAGACAAGCCAAAATATATAAGTATGTTGGTGCATTACGACGGTTTGCATGATGCTTCAACCAGCAAAGTCTCAATATGGTCAACCAACCAGAAGTGTCACACAACCCTCTAGGAAAGCCAAAACAGTCAACCCAAAAGTCAATGCTGTCAGTGAACGGTCAACGCAAACAGAAGCAACAGCTAGGTCAACACAGCCAAGTCCAAAGTCAACGTCTAGCCTCAGGAATAGTGCCAAAAAATGTGGATTTGGAAAATTGAAATTTTGGGAGAGTTTTAGGTCTGTTTGACCTTGCATTGACCAAAGTCAACATTGGTCAATGCTGCAGCAGAAACCCTAGGCCGAAAACAGAAAATTGCTGCTGCTGAAATTTCCCATGTGTGAAGAGAAGAGCCTCCAAGGTGATCGAACCAATCAGATGAGGAGAGAGAAATGTGTGAGGATGAGATGAGTGAAAATGTCCTCCAACGTTGACCAATTTATATCCATCAGTGAGGGTGTGTGACACAACTGCTGGGGCACAAAACCTTCAGGCCGACCTGCACATATTTTGAATAAATTCAAAATAAATGTTCTGCTCATCGGATCAAGATGATCTTTAGATCAATCTTGCACCTCTCCGAAGGAGGAGTCCAATAAAATATTGGCATCTTCATCTGAGCATCACAACATGGAGTTTGGACCTAGTTGTCCAAAATTAACACCCTCTCAACTAGGGAGAACTCCATCCACCTGTGCAATCCAAACATCATGCGTCATCGCGCTGTAACTTGCTTTGCTGGCTTCTTTATTTCAGAACAGAAGTGGGTTAGTCACAAAGACATCATTCCCGGCTGATAGATTCAGCCCAGAGGTCCGAAACCTCTATAGGACTCACAAAGAGTCTCATACCAACCCGAAGTAAGTTGGAGGCCCGAAACCTCACTATACTTGATCCCAGATCAAGTGGTTGGACCGTGCCATCGTAGATAGAAAGTACGACAATCTCTGATGCGTCCATCAGTGTTTGCTACTAGTCTCTAGCTTTTCCTACCTCACTGGCCAAATGAGAGGTACTTCCCATGAGCCCTGAACTTAATGGGTAGGATGCATACGGGGCATAGATGATGAGAGGTGAACCAACTCAATCATCATAACGGTGGGGCAGAAGCACACCAGCAAGGTTCGGCAAGCCTAGCCCTGTGGTTGCTTATAGCTCTGAGAAGCTATCTCCAAAGCCACCCAGAGCTCTTAGAGCTCATTGTCCAACAAGACCCTCAGCATAGGGTCGTTCCACGATACCAATATTCTCACGGAAGGTTAGGAACTTGACCTTCCCCAGGGGCTTTGTGAGAATATCCGTGACTTGCTCATCAGTTCCTATATGATTGAGCCTTAGGACGCCTCGCTGTACCATATCCTGGATAAAGTGGTACTTGATATCAATATGCTTGGATCGATCGTGGAACACGAGATTCTCGGACAATCGAATCCCACTCTGGTTATCACAGAGTATCACGGTGGTATCTAGCACATGCCCGAACAACTCACTGACTTTGTATGCTTGCTTCTGGCAAGCCGTGCTCTTATAGTCATTCGCACTCATGGGGTATCCGACCTCTGATGTCTATCCATTCGCTCATCCGCGGTAGCAAAGCGAACCAGGGTAATGGCTTGTTATCCCGTTATTATGTGATCCTACTGCTGTGACTCAATAAACGTATTATATCCGTGAGTGTCGCACAACTCGTGATGTGTCTCGACCCGCGGTTAATCCAGTGCGAAATATGTGATTCTTGGCAACTGTTGAGATTTTATTATTTAGGTACTTGTCGATGAGTTGTGCTCTAGGTCCCAAATTTTGAGAAAGGACTAGAGTTCACCTGATCTACAAGACCCAGAAATGGATTTGGGAAATTTCATCTTGTTTAGGAGATATTAAATTAATTAATTATTTTAATGTATTTCCTAAGTTAAAACTTAGGAAAATAAAATAATTAAAGTGAGTTTAATTAAACATGTGATGAAATTGACTTAAGTCACACAGATCAAGCTTTCTTTTAATCTTAGCCATTGATTAAAGATTTAATCCTGGCCGTTGATTTGTCAACGAGAAAAGTATAAAGGAAAGGCTTGGGGTCATTTGTAAGATACACAGAGGTTGAGCACTGAAGCTAAGCTGAGATTCTAGGGCGGGGTTGCTAAGAATTCTCAAGTGTTTCAGTTGCTGAGAGGGGAATTTAAACCAAGGGGATGATCTGATCCCCGGGTCTAGAATACACAAGAAGCAGAGAAGAGATTAGGAAAGACAGCGCAGAGGAAGGCAGCAGCAGCAGTAGTAACAATAAGGACAACGTGATTTTCAGGAAACCCTTCAGGGGTTACGCAGAGACCCTTAGGGGCAGCGTAGTGACTGTGTCACCCAGTCTGCAGTAATGTAGTCCCTTCCAGTGACAATGCTGAGCATTTGGAGGCCTTCTAGAGGTTGACGTAGTGTCTTTTAGGGGCAGATCTGGGGTTTCTAGGCCTAGATCTCGCTGAGTTCTATAAATCCCGTTTGAGGGTGTGGATCAGTCAGTATTGTTGGTCTTAGATCAGCCAGGTGTTGCAGATCTAGAGTTTTCTCTGTAGGGTTTTCCAGATTTGGAACCCATAGTTGTGTATTCAGAAATATTCTTAATAAAAGAGCCCTCCAGTAGCCAGAGACCAGTTTTCCCACATTGGGTTTTTCCGAGGACAGTTTGTCCAGAAATAACTGTGTCACTTTGTCTATGTGTGCATGTGCTTATTCTAGATCTGAATTGGTAGAGATCTGTTATTTTTTTTGCTTTGATGTTAACTTGAATTTATTTAGTTGATAACTTGTATAAGCAGGAGAAGCTTAACCGGATTAACATAAATAATTTCTGCACAAGATTTAAGATTCTGAAATTTCTAAATGGTATCGAAACACACTGAATCTAGAAAGGTCACTAAGCAAAAACGCCGAAGGATGCGGTGGAAAAGCGACAAGCGGTCTGTGAAAAGGCAAATTTAATTTTGAGAAGATTCGAGAGGAGAAGGTGTGTTGTCGACGTTGTGTCATATATTGCCAATTCTGCGCCATGGCTAAAGCTATGTTGGTTAGGTTTAATAACAGTGCAGTTAGAATCTGAATACCAATAGAATCGAAATACGAATCATGGAATCAACATCTGTGCTAAAGTTAGAAAATTGGTGATGAGTTAAGCCACAGTTTGATTTTTAACCTTAGCACAAGTGACAAAGTTTGGGAAGAGATCAACTTCTCAGAGAGTTTCTTGCCAAAGGAAACTTGCAGTTTGGTCAGAGGATCAAAGAAGAAGCTGAATCATAGTTGATTTGGTAGATTTCCAAGGAGGGAAATCAAGTGTCATAGGGAGCAGAGGGTGCCCTGTTCGAAAAGGACCCTAGATCTAGATCTCTAGCATAGAGAAGAGGAGCTCCGACACATTCTGAGCAGATGGCTCCTCATGGATTGTGTGATCAGGATAGGCTAGAGGGCCTCTCTTTTTCGGTGTGGAAAGCAAGGATCCTGATTGTCCTTGAGGCATATGATCTAAGAGACCATGCAAAGCAGACTCTAGCCACACCAACAAATGCGGATCTCCTATGGAAGCATAGGGAAGCTGCTGGGCATGCCAAGCGGCTGATAATGGACATTATCAGGGATCATATTGTGCCACACATAGCTGAGAAGAGGACAGCTAATGAGATGTGGAAGGCCTTGACTTCCCTATATGAGGGAAAATCTGTCCAAATAAAGACGCTGTTGGAGGCCCAAATGAGGTCATTCATGATGACCAAGGGAGAAGACATCGAACGGCGTCTGCCTCTTCGGTTGCGGTCGACTCACTATCATTTCCGCAGCACAGCCTTGAATGATGCAATGATAGTCAGGACTGCCCTCAATGCAATCACGGATGAGTGGGAAACCTTTGTCCAAAGTATCTTGGGCAGAGTGGACCTCCCAGATTGGGACAGCTTGTGGTCGATCCTGCGGCAAGAAGAACTACGAAGGTTCACCAAGAAACAGCACAACCCTGTCTTGAGCAAGGTTTAGAAGGAAGAGGAGGAAGATGCAGCCTTGAAATCGAAGAAGTAGCCGAAGAAGAAGAAGGATCCTTCTAAGATCAAGTGCTTCCAGTGTGGCGAAATGGGACATTTTGGAGGCCCAAATGAGGTCATTCATGATGACCAAGGGAGAAGACATCGAGCATTTCCTCTTCAGATTGCAGTCAATCAGGGATCAACTGACTGCAACGTGTGCAACTGTAGATGATGCAGTGATAGTCAGGACTGCCCTCAATGCAATCACGGATGAGTGGGAAACCTTTGTCCAAAGTATCTTGGGCAGAGTGGACCTGCCAGATTGGGACAGCTTGTGGTCGATCCTGCGACAAGAAGAACTACGAAGGTTCACCAAGAAACAACACAACCCTGTCTTGAGCAAGGTTTAGAAGGAAGAGGAGGAAGATGCAACCTTGAAATCGAAGAAGTAGCCGAAGAAGAAGAAGGATCCTTCTAAGATCAAGTGCTTCCAGTGTGGCGAAATGGGACATTTTTCAGCCATTGTCCCGAAAAGAAGAAGGACAAGGAAGCATCTTCTTCCAAAGCAGCGGTGGCAGATGATGGGTCCGGAGATGATGTAGCCATGAGTGCTCATGAACTACGGAGGTGGGGTGACATGGACATGTAGAGGAGCTACATGGAAGTAAGGCAGGATCCTTGAGCAGCTCATCTCTTGGATCAACAAGTGAGTATGGCAGCCTTACGACAGTAGCGGGACAAGTGGAGTAGTGGGTGCATAGATCAGAGATGAGGCAGAGGCAGAGACAGATTTGGACACTAGGAGCAGCAGCGCAGAGCATAGCAGTAGCAGCGTAGAAGCAGTGACAGCGCAGAGGCTGATGTGACTTTAGCAGCGCAGTGCAGTACTGCTTACGCAATGTAGAGCTGCAGCAGCGCAAATAGCTTCAGAGGGACAACACAGTGCAACAACAGCGTGATAGATTTCAGCACAAAGAGCTGATGTGACTTCAATAGTGCAGAGGGTGTCTGATTACACATGCAGAGTTGTAGCTGTGCATCGTTCTTTAGATGCTAGCACAAATCTGTAGCCTATGGAGCTTCAGTGATGAGGATGCAACCCATCTGACTTGTCTGTCAAAGATTGGGCAGGAGATTCAGTTGTTTCTCTCAACAATTGAAGTTGCAGTGTAGCAAATCAGTAGTGGCAATGCTATGAGCTGCACAGATGCAACACATTGAGAGGGAGCTGCAGTACAGTGGTTGCAATGGCAGTGGCAGAGTCATGGGCAGTAGTACAGAATGGCAGCAATAGTGCAGAGTTGAGTGGTAGGAGGCCAAGCTTTAGCAGCACAAAACCAGTGCCCAAAATTTTGTAATGCATAAGTGTGTTGTATTGCTAGAGCACACCCTTGATGCTAAGAGGGAGTGTTGAGATTTTGTGTATTTGGGGTAGCATTAGTTGTGCTCTAGGTCTCAAATTTTGAGGAAGGACTAGAGTTCACCTGATCTACAAGACCCAGAAATGGATTTGGGAAATTTCATCTTGTTTTAGAGATATTAATTAAATTAATTATTTTAATTTATTTTTTAAGTTAAAACTTAGGAAAATAAAATAAATAAAAGTGAGTTTAATTAAACATGTGATGAAATTGACTTAAGTCACACGGATCAAGCTTTCTTTTAATCTTAGCCATTGATTAAAGATTTAATCTTGGCCTTTGATTTGTCAACGAGAAAAGTATAAAGGAAAGGCTTGGGGTCATTTGTAAGATACACAGAGGCAGAGCACTGAAACTAAGCTGAGATTCTAGGGCGGGGTTGCTAAGAATTCTCAAGTGTTTCGGTTGCTGGGAGGGGAATTTAGACCAAGGGGATGATCTGATCCTGGGGTCTAGAATACACAAGAAGCAGAGAAGAGATCAGGAAAGACAGCGCAGAGGAAGGAAGCAACAGACGGCAGAAGCAGCAGGTGATAGCAGCAGACGGCAACAACAACAGCAGCAACAGACGACAGCAGTAGCAACAGCAGTAGTAGCAGCAACAAGGACAACGTGATTTTCAGGAAACGCTTCAGGGGTTACGCAAAGACCCTTAGGGGCAGCGTAGTGATTGCGTCACCCAGTCTGGGGTAATGCAGTCCCTTCCAGTGACAACCTTGAGCATTTGGAGGCCTTCAAAGGCTGACGCAGTGTCTTTCAGGGCCAAATCTGGGGTTTCTAGGCCTAGATCTGGCTGAGTTCTGTAAATCCCATTTGAGGGTGTGGATCAGTGAGTATTGTTGGTCTTAGATCAGCCAGGTGCTGTAGGTCTAGAGTTTTCTCTGTAGGGTTTTCCAGATTTGGAACCCAGAGTTGTGTATTCAGAAATATTCTTAATAATAGAGCCCTGCATCAGCCAAAGACTAGTTTTCCCACATTGGGTTTTTCCGAGGACAGTTTGTCCAGAAATAACTATGTCACTTTGTCTATGTGTGCATGTGCTTATTCTAGATCTGAGTTGGTAGAGATCTGTTATGTGTTTTGCTTTGATGTTAACTTGAATTTATTCAGTTGATAACTTGTATAAGTAGGAGAAGCTTAATCAGATTAACAGAAATAATTTTTGCATAAGAATTAAGATTCAGAAATTTCTACAGGCACCAATCGAGTGAATGTGATGAGGCTCAACCATATGTTGACTCAAAGTGTTCACTGCAAAACATACGTCCGGACGGGTGTTCACTAAGAACATCAGGACCCCTACGAGTTGACGATACTCAGTAGGATTTGCTAGCACGGGCCCAACAGCTCTGCCACTCAACTTCTTAAAGTTGAGCTCCATCGGTGTCGACATGGACTTACAGTCCACCATACTAAATCTTTCCATAAGCTTCACAATGTATTTTCCTTCAGAAAGGAAAATCTCGCCAGGTCTCTGTCAGACCTCTAGGGAAGTAATGCATCAGTCCTAGGTCCTTCATCTCGAACTCAGCAGCGAGCTCCTTTTTGCATTGATGAATGAGAGGGTTAGCACCTGTCAGGAATAGGTCGTCCACATACATCACTAGAATGAGAGTTTTTTCTCTATCAACCTTGAAGTAAAGGTTCGGATCAACATTACTACGAGTGAAGCCCAACTTCATCAGGTAGCTATCTATCATCTCATACCAAGCTCTGGGTGCTTGCTTCAACCCATAGAGGGCTTTCTTCAAACTGCAAACATGGGTGTCCCGATCCTAGACTTCGAACCCCAGAGGTTGCTCCACATACACCTCTTCCTTTATCGCACCATGTAGAAATGCGGTCTTCACATCCATCTGATGAAGACTACATCCTGGCATAGCAGTAAGGGCTATGATAGATCGAATGGTGGTATATCGGACCACAGGTGCAAATATATCATCATAGTCTACTCCTTTTTGAGAGAAGCCACGGGCAACGAATCTTGCCTTGATCTTTTCAGCACTTGCCTTCGGTTCTTCTTGATTTCCAGGCCTCGACTCATGATCTTTCTCAGATCTCGGAAGATTGACTACTTTACTCAGGGAAGCATCTTCGTCAAAGGTAACATCGTGGCATATCTCCACTTCCCTTTGACCAGGTACATAGACTTTATAGGCCTTCGAAGTTTCGCTGTAGCCCACAAACATTCCCTTCTTCCCAGAGGCATCCAACTTGCTCCTCTTCTCTTTCGGCACATGAAAATAAACGGGACATCCAAAAACTCTAAAATGTGAGACGTCAGGTTTCTTACCAGAGAAAACCTCTTCGGGAGTTTTGGAGTCCAGAGCGGAATCCGGGCATCAGTTTTGTATGTACACAATAGTGTTCATAGCTTCTCCCCACAGAAACTTCGGTAGACCTTGGTCACATAGCATGGCACAGGAAGCTTCCACAATGGTCTTGTTCTTTCGTTCAACAAAATCATTCTGCTCAGGAGTATAGATAGTTGTGGTGTCCCTCTTGATGCCAGCTTCTCTGCAAAAGTTCTTAAACTCGTTTGTCTTATATTCAGAGCCATTATCGGTCCTGAAAATCTTGATCTTCTTCCCTGTCAGATTTTCCTCTAAGGCTTTGAAGGTACATAACCACATGAAAGCCTCATCCTTCTTCTTCAGGAAGTATATCCAGGTTTTGCGAGAGAAGTCATCTATGAATGTCATATAATAAGAACATCCTCCTAAGGATGTTACGTGCAGCATACTAGACAGATCAGAATGAATCAATTGCAAGACATCAGATGCCTTCAGCACAACCTTGACATACACTTTCATGAGTATTTGAGAACTCGGGCATCCCTGTCACCACCTTCCTTTCTTCGGGAAGGGCTTTGTAGTGAAGGTGTCCAAACCTCCATGCCATAGTTCCATCTGTCGGATAGTGTCACGCGTCATTGCTCCCAGTGGACATCCTCCAACCTCGTAGAGTGCATCAACTCTAAACCCAATCGTGATAGTTTCCTTGAAACTCTTCTTCCAGATACGCACCTTCCCATCAATGAATGCCACATTGAAACCTTTGTCTTCCATGGCTGAAATAGACACAAGGTTCTTCTTCAAATCAGGTACATAGAGTAAATCCTACAAGTGGAGGACCTGACTCTGAGACAAGTGGAGGGTCACGCCCCTTGTCCCTTTCACGGATATGTGGCATTATCTCCAAGGATAATTTCCTGCATTAGTATCCTTCTCAACCATATCAGAAAGTGCTTCCTTGAACCCAGTGATGTGCCTTGAGGCACCACTATCTATCAACCAGACATCCATAGTGTTGGGTGGAGATGCAGCAGAGAGGCCAGATACAAGAATGAATTCATTTCTTTTATCAACAACATTTGATTCCTCATACCTGGAATTTCTCGACCTTTTGAAAGGTTGACCATTTCCGCCGGTTCCTCTTCCCCTTGAACCTGTTGTTCCTTTGATTGCCATTCCTCCAGTTGTTGTTTTGTCATCATCAGCGGGAGAATCCTTCTTGAAAGGGCATTCTCTAGCATAGTGACCTGGCTTGTGACAAGTGTAACACTTGCCCTTCTTTCCTTGGGCCCATGCTCTTCCTTTGTTTCTTGGACCACCAAAGTTCTTCTTCTTCGTATGAGCAGCGAAGGCAGCATTTCCTTCATTTTCATATTCCTTCATCCTTGTCTCTTCTTGTATCCATTTCGATAGTACTTCGTCAAAATCAGGTATCATATTGTTATTGATAATGGTAGTGTTGAATACATGCCATTCGGATGAGAGACCTCCAAGTGCGGTGAGAACCATTTCTCGATCAGCTATTGTCTCCCCAATAGCCAGCAAATTATTCCTGATCTCGGTCAGCTTAAGAATATATGATTGAATAGACTCATCCCTGCCTTTCTTCAGATTCTTCAATTGGTTCTTGAAGAATAGGACTTGTTTCGCATTGTTGGCCTTGAACATGTTGACCAACTTATCATACATCTCCTTGGATGTGCCTAGCTTAGAGATGTAGGCAACCAGACTCTTATGAATTGAGTCCCTGATCATCGACTTTGCTTTGATTTCTCCCTTCTTGTACTTTGTTTTGGTAGCAGTAGTTGCAACGGATGGAGGCTCTTGAATTTTACCCTGCACATAGTCCATGACATCTTGGTCTTCCAACAGAAGATCCGATGTCATCTTCCAGGCATGGAAGTCATCCTTCTCAATCAATTTGTCATCAGCCTTAAAGCCATTGTAGTTAGAGGAACCCATGGTCTTCTTCGGTGATTGCTACAAACTAGGGCTTTGTCTTCACCTCAACGCCAATACCATGTAAATTTTTGTAGATGTTCTATGCTTGATGCAACTTTACTTTTTATCCCAATATCAGTCAGAAATCACATAAAAAATAAAGTAAAATGCTGATAGAACATACTAGTAGATCGACAGAAGACAAGCCAAAATATATAAGTGTGTTGGTGCGTTACGACAGTCAGCAGGATGCTTCAACTAGCAAAGTCTCAATATGGTCAGCCAACCAGAAGTGTCACACAACCCTCTAGTACAGCCAAAACAGTCAACCCAAAAGTCAATGCTGTCAGTCAACGGTCAACGCAAACAGTAGCAGTAGCTAGGTTAACACAGCCAAGTCAAAGTCAACATCCAACTTCGGGAATAGTGCCAAAAAATGCGGATTTGGAAAATCGAAATTTTGGGAGAGTTTCAGGTCCGTTTGACCTTGCGTTGACCAAAGTCAACGCTAGTCAATGCTGCTGCAGAAACCTTAGGCCGAAAATAGAAAATTGCTGCTGCTGAAATTTTCCACGTATGAAGAGAAGAGCCTCCAAGGTGATCGAACCAATCAGATGAGGAGAGAGAAATGTGAGGATGAGATAAGTGAAAATGTCCTCCAACGTTGACCAATTTATATCCATCAGTGAGGGTGTGTGACACAACTACTGGGGCACAAAACCTTCAGGTCGACCTGCACATATTTTGAATAGATTCAAAATAAATGTTCTGCTCATTGGATCAAGATGATCTTTAGATCGATCTTGCACCTCTTCGAAAGAGGAGTCCAATAAAAATATTGGCATCTTCATCTGAGCATCACAACATGGAGTTTGGACCTAGTTGTCCAAAATTAACATACATCTTTCCTCATCCTACTTTTTCCACCCCTCTGGTGCCTTTAATGATTTGTGTTTCTTTCTTACATAACTTAGGTGACCCATCTTGCTTATGATTTTCCAATGCCCCTTAAAAACGTAGCAGATTATCACTCATTAGTGTGAGGATATTCATAAGTTCCTTTATTTAGATAGAGCACCTTTATTTAGATAGAGCATGAAGGCTTAGGAACTGGGTGATGGCTAACGATAGGGGTAGAGTTCGTGCTAGGCTTTTGCCCCACATGCTTATTCAATATTGCAATTATATTTTATATTTTTCGTTTTATTTCATTTGTGGCTTCATGGAATTTTATCTTCTTTTGAGCTGCATCAAGTTATCAACCTCTTTGGGCAAATATTTTGGGCCTTGTTACCGCTCAAACGAGCAAGGATCCTAGGAGGCAACTACTAAGTCAAGGGCGACAATGGAGCAATAACCCACTGTCACCTTGGCTAAGGCTCCCTGCTCTTTACAGACTTTCACTGATGGGAGAAGACCCAGTATAAGAGGGAATCACTAGATGAATAGGTCAATAAGAGGATGGGGAGTGATTCCTAGGCCTATTCACAAGAGAGACTCAATTAGATGGCTGCTTGTTTTAGAAGCAAGGTGATGGGCTCTCTGGAAAGGGCCAAGAGGATCCTTAGGGCTAGGTTTTGAGAGTATGCTTTGTCAAGATGGTTCCTAGAGCTAGAGATATTTATGGAGACTTGGCTTTTATGTGATTGTTGTGAAATTGGAACCAACAAGTTGCGGGACCACAAAAGGCCAAGTGGACCCAAAATTAGGTCAATGATATGGAGCTAATCAACCAAGGATTACTTGACCTAATTAGGGAAGGGAAGAGGATCAAAGAAAGAATCTTCTTTTGATGATTTAATGCTAATTGTTATGATCCTAATGAGGTCACTAGCTAATGGGAAACCAAGGGCAAGAATTGATCTTTGAGCTAGGGCTTGGAATATCTCAAGATCCCACTGTCGGAATTTCTTGAAATTTGGAGGGCCTCTAGAGGACATACCAACGCAAATGTGGGAAAGAGATCAAATTCTTTTGACGGCTAAATCGTGAGAAAAGTGATGCCCTAGGTGACCTATGGAGGCTAGGCCCAGAAGAAGAGGGTAAGGTGAGAGAAATAAGCTTTAAAAGTGATCACCTATCGAGGATTAGTGCCTTGTCCTTCGGGAGAGATGGAGTCAAGGAGAATTTATGGTTTGGAAATAGTTCACCCAATCAAGGAGGCCTTCAAACAACTTCGCATGGCATTAGGGCATGAGAGCAGTTGCTTCAAGGTCTTTATACTTAGGTTTGCAATAATTGGTGACTTATCGAGATGTATTTTTCACAAATTATATCTAGGAACATTCACCTGTTCATACGTGGCCCATGACATGATGCAATGTTATAAAAGACCACAATTTCCACTATTTCGTATAGAAAAGCAGTAAATTTCAGTCTTGTATAGCGAAAATCCCAACAACATTCATGTGACATAGTAAATAACAATAATAAGCATGAAAATAACACTTGCATGTACAAAACAATATATCCAATCATCAAATTATGCTAATAATGAAGCTCCAAGACAAGAGAGAGATATCCAAACATCAAAATTCATCCATAACATCCAAACTCATCCTCCAAAAGGTATAGCGGAAATCTCACAAGAGATAATAACACAATCCAAGTGATGATCAATGAGAAAGAATGCCTCTCTTCTATTTATAGTATATACAATCCTCTGAGCGATTCGAATGGCCTAATTTGGACTAATAATGCCCCTAGAATAAAATAATGTGCATAATAACAAATACTTTTGGTGACAAACCCACCAAATAACTCACTAACATAAGAATAAGCCTCTCAAGAGGGTCAAATGTTCAATAAAGTGAGTTGTTGGGCCTTTGAGGAGGCCTAATGCAGTACAAGGGGTGCCATGATGTAGCAATGGACTCTAGTCATAGTGGACACAAGGGTGGCCCATTGTTCTCCAAGCAAGAACTTGTGGTTCTCCAAAGTGGGTGTTGGGGCACAAGGACATCCTCATGGGTATCCAAATGGATAAAAAATGCTTGTAGACCATCTGTAAGGTCTAGGATGATGACATAAGCCATCCCTCTGCAGTGGGAGATATCCTTTGGACACTGGTGTGAAAATTTGGAGACCCGAATCCTATTGCAGCAACTGATATTATTTCTTTTAATTGTTAATTCTATTTAACAATTTATCTGTTGTTTCCTACGACAAATATCAAAATAAATACACTGCAATCTTCACAAATAAAAACTGCGGAAGAAATAAACGTTGGATGGAATGCTAGCACACACACATAAAATAACACGATTATTTTTGGACGAAAGTCCCCGGAAAAAACCCAACTCGGGAAAACCGGTGCAACAATGAGGTTTTATTATATTATGCAATAATGAAATTTGAGTACATCTATGGATGCCCAACTGGCAATCCAAACAACAAGAAAACTTGAGTAAAAGACTGAAGGGAATTACCCTTCTCCCACAGGCAATCTCTGGCTGGACATTCCCTATTAGAAACTCGGCCTCCAGAGCACTGCGTCAGCATCTGCGTAACTGGTTGGACGACTTGCCTCAAATTGGGCTTTGATCAAGTCGTTCTACCTCTGGAAGCTGAGAAAATTGTCTCTCCGGACCTCTGGTACTCCTTCCCGGCCTCTGGAATTGAGAACGGATTTTTCTCCTCCCCAAATCGATCTGCCTCATTTAAGCACTACACAGTCCCTCTGCGCTGTGTCTCTGGGATAATTCAACTCACTTGCTGCTGCCTCCCTGAATCTGGAAAATCTTTCCTCTGGCTCACTTTCTCTGCCCCTCATTCACTGCTTCAATCTCATTGAATCTCTCTCCGACAACTGACTACTGCTACTTTGGAAATCGATTTCCCAGTGAAATAGAACTACTCAAGTGATTTCTCCAAGCCCCATCGACTTCTTCTTGTAAACCTCTGTTGAGACTTCAACGATCAAGATTAGATCTTAATCGATGGCTAGGATTAACTTGAAATCGATCCATGTGAGTATCTAGAACATTCACACCTTGACTTAATTAATTCTAATTAATTAGTCATATTCCCTAAGTTTAGACTTAGGAAATATTTAAAAACTGACAAGTAATCTAATTAAGTCATTTCTAGGTGGAATTTCTAGAAACGATTTATGGGTTTTCGAGATCTCCTGTATTCTAGCCTCTCCACAAAATTTCAAGGCTAGAACACATCCGATGCTACAAAAACTAATACTCTCTCTTAGCGAGGAATGTGTTTTAGTACTGTTGCACCCTTGATAGAAACACTCTATTTCTGTACCATCTCTTGTCATGTTGTTGATGTTTGGCTACTGCCGCCCACCAACCACTGCGCAATATGATATGAGCTGCATCTGTGCTACTATTGACCCTGTTGAACTGTTGCCAACACTGCATCTGCACTGCAACTACCTCTCATTTGCTGCTGTTGCAACTGCAACATCTGCAACTGAGAAGCATTCGAAATACTGAACCAACTGTGTTCAGTATGATGCATCTGTCACCCAAGTCATGATTGTTACTAGCCTCTGCACTGTCATTGAAGACTTTGCGCTGCTATTGACTTTGCACTGTGCCAACTGCACTGTTGCCAACTTTGCACTGCGCTCCTCAGTATCTGACTGCTACTAGTATGCAAATGTCACTTTGGCATCTGACTGCACCAACTGCCACTGATCCATCCTGCTAATGAAATACTGTGGGCTCTCGTAGCAAGGCACTGATTCAAGAGGTGGACCTCCTCAAGAATCCTGCCCATCTGTATCTCTGTGGGGCTACAAAACTAAGTCGCTCCACCTGATTCCTGGAGGGATGTTTGCAAACATGGCGAAGTCTTCCTCCAGCCTGGAGGACAACCTATCGATCTCGGTAGAAGCTGCCTGCTGGTCCTGCTTCTCCTTGTCCTTCTTCCTGAGAGGACACTGGGTACTGTAGTCGCCTAGCTCGCCACACCTGAAGCACTTGACCTTCGATAAGTCCTTCTTCCTACGTTTCTCCCCCTATCCTTGACTGAGACCCTTCGATGCGAGGGCCACATTCTCCTCCTCCTTCACTTGCTTCGACCCATTGCTGTTGCTGTTACTTATGGAGAGCTCTTTAGCAAGACTCGTCTCAACTATTCCTGCTGCAAATCGACATACATCCTATCCCACCTTGGCAAGCTGTCTCTGCCCAAAATACTTTAGACAAATACCCGCCACTCCTCGGAGACACTGTTGAGTGACAATTGTACTAGCTTTGTGGGTTGAGGCATTGCCCCAACAACTGAAAGTTGATCCCGGATCTCTTGAATTCTGGTGAGGAAGGGGCCTATGCGTTCTCCTTTCTGCATCTTGACGCATCTCAACTTCTCCTCCAAGTACATCTTCCGCTGCCCGGAAGTGCACAAGTACAGCGTGGAAAGTGTATCCCACATCTCTTTGGTCGTTGCCTTAGCCGCTGTATGATACAATGTGATCCCGAACACCATCAAGGATCAACCTCTTTGCCCTTGCCATCTCTTTCTTGTACTCTTTGAACTGATCCGCATCCGTGGGAACTACTACCACATTATCGATATAAGCCTTGCGATCATACTCATCTAGAAGGAAGGATATGCTTGCCTTCTAGATAACACAGTTGGAAGCTCCATCCAACCTGTCCTGATCTCGGAGCCCAAATATGGCCATCTCAACAAAAGAATGTCGAAAATCTCTTCTTACCTTCTGTTCAACTGTTGCTCAGCTATACGCACTGGAGTGAGAAAGTCTGCTCACAATGACTGCTGCTCTGCACGGGAAATCGAACTTCTTGAGAGTAGAAGTTCCCTGAGAATTTTTTTCCCTCAATGTGTGTTCTTCTTACACTCGACGCTAGTTTTGCTCTAGAAAACTGCTCCAAAACCACTCTATCCAACTATAGATCTGCTCTGTAAGAAATATTGGCTGCTCCCTCTGCCTCTGGAATTCCTCGATCTGGAGAAATCAAATTTTTCTGTCGCTCTCTCAGAAAAATCGATTTACCTCAAGAAATATGACCTCTTGTCCAAGGTGACTGCGCTGCCCTCTCGAGTTTCGAATTGCTGCTCACACTGAAAAACGAAACTCCTCCTTTGCTACTGAGCTCATCGGCTGATCATCTGCGCTCTGATAGCATGTGAAAATTCGGAGACCCGAATCCTATTGCAACAACTGATATTATTTCTTGTAATTGTTAATTCTACTTAATAATTTATCTGTTGTTTCCTATAACAAATATCAAAATAAATACACTACAACCTTCACAAATAAAAACTGCGGAAGAAATAAATGCTGGAAGAAATGCTAGCACACACACACAAGATAATACAGTTATTTTTGGACGAAAGTCCCCAGAAAAAACCCAACTTGGTAAAACCAGTGCAACAATGAGGGTTTTATTATATTATGCAACATGTTAAAATTTGGGTACCAGAGGACAAGTGGTTCCTTAAGACTTTGATCTTTGGCCTAGGGAAAAGTGTCCAAATGTATTTGTACTTTTCTCCTAAAGTGACTTTATAAGTGGTAAAGTCAAATCTAATTTTAAAGTGACTTTATAAGTGATAAAATTACAATCTAATTTTAAAGTGACTTTATTAAAGTTAATGAAAAATTAGAAAGTGAAAAGGTGACTATGGAAGTAAAAGGCTAAGTGGGTCTTTACTTAAGTGGGGTGAATTAAAAAATAGAAAGTGAGAATTAAATGCACACTTATTCTTAGCCCTTGATCTAAAGCTATCTCAGCTATCGGATTTAGGGATTTTCCAAAAGTTACTTAGGGTTAGGTTAAAGGAGAAAATAAGAGAAAAGGTCATTAATTCTTTCATGAGTAGATTGAGAGAGAGAGAGAGAAGGAGAGCAGGGAGAATTCCTGAGCAGGGAGAAGAAGGAGAGCAGAACCTTGGCACGATCCCAAGGCATTTATTTCAGTAGTCTGTACAGCAGTTTAGATGCACGATTTTTGAGGCACCTTGGCACGAAAATCAAGGAGGGAGAAGGCAACATTTGTTGTAGCAATTGAGGCACGATTTTCGAGGATCATACCACTATTTTCCAAACACAGAAACCGAGGCAGCGTTCAACACTTTTTTGGGCACAATTTTCGAGAAATTTGTACAACTGGGTTTGGCACAAATTTCAAGGCAATCCGTACAACTGTTCCAACACAGTTTTCTAGGTTGTCCGTACAACATTTAATGCTGTAATTTTGCTGTAAAATTTCTGTGGTGTTGTTGGCACGTTTTCCGAGGTGGTGGATAAGCACGGAATTCGAGATAAGTAAATTTTGTGGTTGCTGGAATTTTCTTTGTATTTATGTTTCGCTGTAAAAGTATTTTTCAGAAATAAAGAAGAGCTCTCAAACTGGTTTTTCCCAAGAATTGTAGGAGGTTTTTCTAGGGTCACATTGACAAAAAATCACAGTGTTATTTTTCTGTGTGTGGCTGTTATATTTTTTTGTGTTTTTATTTCTGCATTTCCAGTACTTGTAAAATTCCCAAATTTGTGTTTTTAGAAATTTATTTCATTTCCAGAATTTTGAATGTATGATTATGGGAATGGGCATTTAACTATATGAGAGTGATAACGTGAAACTGAAAACTGGAGTGGGGTCAAAATTTCGACATGGTATCAGAGCTTGGGTGGCTGAAAAGTGCAGTTTGGGATAGCAAGTGAAAAATTACAGCAAGTTGATTTTTCACACAGAAAATTGAACCTTTACAACAGTTTTGAAATTTTCAGTTTGTTAGGACAACAAGCATGTCTTTGGGCTTGAGGGTTGAGGATAGGTTGGATGGGCAGAGCAATTATAGTGCATGGAGGGAGAGAATCCAGAGCATCTTTGAGGAGGCAGAAGTCTCAGGCATAATGGTTCACACCACACAACACCCAGTAGCAGTTCTTGCTGACCCTATTCAGTTGGCAGAGTTTAACAAGAAGAATGCTAAAGGGAAAAAGACTGTTTCTGGATGGTGTTAAAGACCATGTCATTCCTCAGGTGAGAGGAAAGACATATGCACATGAGATGTGGACAACCTTGACCAATCTTTACTAGAGCACCAATGAAAACAGAAAAATGGTCCTAAGGGAGAAGCTGAAGGGCATTAAAATGGCTAAGATTGATAGTGCTACATCATACCTCACAAAGATCACTTCTGTGAGAGATGAGTTGGCAGCTATTGGAGAGACCATTCCACTCATTGAGTTGGTGCAGATTACATTGAATGGTCTTCCCAAGACTTGGGAGAGTTTTGTGGATGGAATTGTTGCATGAGAGAACCTTCTTGGTGAGATCAGAAAGAACCATCTTGGGGCAGCCAAACAGGTAGAGGAGGATGACAATGTAGCATTGTTAGCAAGAGGCAAGAAGGGCAAAAGAAAGAAGCAAGCTTCCACCAGTGGAGGTGGAGGCAAAGGCAACGGTAAAGGTAAGCAATAGAACAATCAGAAGGACTAATCCAAAGTCAAGTGTTGGAATTGTCAGAAGCTGAGACATTATGCAATTGTGTGTTCAGAGAAGAAGAAGAAGGGAAATGACAAGACCATGGCAACATCTGCAGAGATAGAGGACTTTTCAGAGAGCTTTAACCGGAAGTTTGGGTTCATAGCTTGTGAGTCCACTAGTGCAGGATCACATGCCACACATGTTCAGAGGGAGTGTGCACTTCCCTTCATTAGCGGAGCATCTTCAAGTATTTGGTATGTTGATAGTGGCGCTTCTCGTCATATGACAGGAGTCCGGGAGTACTTCTCGGAGCTTTCAAAGAGTGGCACTGATATAAAGGTAGTACTCGGAGATGACAACATTGTTAGAGCAGTCGGTGTGGGGACATTAACATTTGATAGGGAACCCAAACCTCCCTTGAAAGTGTTGGATGTTCTATATGTGCTAGGAATGAAGAAGAACCTTATATCCGTTTTAGCATTGGAGGACAGAGGGTATGAGGTATTGTTCAGGAGAGGGGAGGTGCTTATATATCCTAGGGGCACTCCAGCTTCTTTAGCTAGAGTGATTGGTGTGCGCCATGCCAAGGTGTACAAGTTCTCATTCTAGCCCCTGATGGCATTGAGTAGCAGTACCGGCAGCAAATCTAGCAGTTCAGAGTTGTGTGAGATTTGGCATCGCAAGATGGGGCACATGTATCATGGGGCCTGAGGACATTGCGGGAGATCACCACAGGTGTGCCAGATTTCAGTTTTGATCACCTTGATACATGTATAGGATGTGCTATGGGGAAGTTTGCCAAATCCCCTTTTCCCAGCAGTGACAGCAGAGCGACAGGGATTCTTGACTTTATTCATACCGATGTGAGTGGTCAGATGTCTCATGTATCCTTGAGTGGCTATGAGTACTATGTTTTATTCATTGATGACCACTCTAGGAAGACCTGGATTTATTTCCTGAAGACCAAGAGTGAGGTCTTCTAGCTGTTTCTGTTGAGAATTTGTAGGGCTTGAGATTAATACAAAAATTTTCTTCTTGATAATTACTTGTGAGCTTACTTATATATATTCTTCTTTAACTTAGTTAATCTTTCATCAAGTCAATTATCAAAGTACTCAGTCAAATGTATAGAGACAAAATTATTTTCACTTGCAACTGAACTTCTTGAAAAGTAGTTAGGAAGGTAAATCTCTGATTTACCTTCCTTATTTTCTACCATCGGTAGATCACTGTTTTGACTTTGACAAACTCTTTCTTTAGATATTTTAAACTCAGAGATGTTCTTACTGTAACCTTCCTGCACCTTCCGTAATCTACTGCACTAATCCTGTACCTTATTGTATCTATCCGCAAACTGTACCTTCAGTCATTTCCGCAATCTGTACTCTTTTGTCTCTTCCGTAACCTGTACCTTGCACCCTCTATACCTTCCACAATCCTGTACCTTTTATTTCAGATGAATCCGCATTCAATTTTGTCCTTAGATCTGCTCCCTTTAAATGCTATCAGACCTCAGACTAATCCGTAATTGTTGTTCTCCAAATGAGCCGCAGAAGAGTCATATACATACAGATGACTTGTCCAGCTATTGGGCCGACCATTCTATTGGTATTTAGGCCAACTTGGTAGCTACTTTTCTCCAGCATATATTCCAATATAGTTGTAGGTTGTTTTCGCTATTTTTGGAGCTTGTCTTCACTTCAGGAGGGTTGTTGAGAGCTTCTTTACAAGGTCTTGGAGCATCTTCATCTGAACTGGATCCTACATGATATTGACACTTAATCCTATTTATACCTAGAAGACAAGAACCTAATAGACATCAAGAAGAAGTCTATCTACCTAATAAAATCTTGCTCATGAAATCCATGAAGCAAGTACAAAAAAATACATTTTATTATCTTTGTCTCCTTCTTTTCATAATTACATAGTCAACATGAAGACCGACCTAGTTACATTTTACAACAGTTTCAAGAGTTCAAAGCTCTTGTGGAGACCCAGACAGGTTGAAAGATCAAGGTCCTCAGATCGGATAATGGAGGGGAGTATACGCTTGGTGAGTTTGTTGATTTTT
Source organism: Pinus albicaulis (assembly GCA_034641835.2). Lineage (NCBI taxonomy): Eukaryota > Viridiplantae > Streptophyta > Pinopsida > Pinales > Pinaceae > Pinus > Pinus albicaulis. The sequence continues at coordinate 295,436,322 of CM076580.1, read as the reverse complement.
GTGCGAAGGCTGGCATCAGGAGGGAGTTCACAGTTCCTTACAACCCCCAACAGAACGGAGTTGCGGAGAGGAAGAACAGATCCATCATTGGGGTTGCCAAAGCCATGCTTCATGATCAGGGGTTACCTTTGTTTTTGTGGGCAGAGGCCTGCAACACTGATGTGTACTTGCAGAACAAGAGTCCACATCGTGCCTTGGGAAATGTGATTCTGGAGGAGGCTTTTTCTAAGAAGAAGCCTGATGTTGGTCACCTTCGTATCTTTGGGTGCATTACATACTCCTATGTTCCCAAGGAGAAGAGGACCAAGCTCATCCTGCCCGAGTATCTCCATGATGCTGATATCTACCTGTCCACTGCTGATCATGACCTTGAGCAACAACATGATAAGTCTGTCTAGCCATGTAGTGGAAATCTCAGTGCTCCCCCACGTGTCAAACCCAAGGTGTACTGGATCATCGTCTGCTATGTCTTTGATCATCACAAAGTGGAGTGATCCACTTGCCCAACACATCCCTAGATCCCCCAACCTTACTGGGAGCTCCCAACTCCAACTCCTCTCGGGATGTCGCTATGTAGCGCTGCTACCTGCTAGAACCCATCTGACCTTTAGCTCTGACCCCTGTATGTATCCCCTGGGTGGACTCCAAGTATCAGATGTCCGTCCCACGCATGTATACTTGCCTTGCTCCTGCAGGACCATGTAGTAAAATCTGGTGCCCCAACTCCTGATGATACATCTAGAAACTGCTTGGAGTCTGTGTACCCTCCTGTAGATGAAGTCTACCATCCACCGTCCCTCAAATGTGAGCCTAGGGGTGGAACATATGCGACCTTGGCAATCGACCACGCCATCCCTAAGTCGGTATCCGTCAACTCGTGCACCTACCAAGTGTCTCAATTGGAGAGTCTCCTTCTGGATCATGACACATGGTATTTCATCTGACTGCCTAGGGTGAGCCTCCCATGCGCTGCTGCCTAATTGGAGAGTGTCAAGGGGCAACAACCAAACACTTCGTGTCTGAAAACCACACTGGAGGATGAGGGGTGGGTATGTCCCAAAGGGTGTGATCAAGAGTTTACCCGAATGCTTAAGAGTAATCCTCCGGACGACACTCCCTCTGCCTCGGATTTGCCGATAACACCCTCGTAGTCCCGTCTCTGCTAAACGAGGTGTCTCCATATGCTCAACAATATCCTCATCAATCTTAGGTGAGCTACATCCTAGGGTAAACCTAATGCCCCTGTCCATAAGTCCCCTTGGAGGCAATGCTCCAAGTGCCTGCTGCGCCGTATCATGGGTCACTGCATACCACCAAGTGTCTCTGCACTCCTCATCATGCCACTGTATGCTGCAACCTACCCCTGTACACCACCGAATACCGCCGGCTACGGCTATACCCTCCTGTACTGTCATGTATCCCTCCTGTGTCACTGCACTTGTCGTTCCCCACATGTACCCAACGCGATGTGAGGCACTCCTACTCCACAACGTAGTCTGACATACTACAACACACCCCCATGCACCTCCATGCTCCTCTGCAAGCCACTGCTCCTCGTTGCATAGTCCGACACACCCCTGGATGTTCTGGTCTAACATTAGGTTTGTACGCATCAGTCTGCATCCCTCTACATAACACTGGACCCTATGACATGACTGTGTAGTCCTATGTATCAGTGCCTACTACCGTACCACCCTGTAACGTATAGTATCATGCATGGGCCAAAATATCCACCACTCTGCTAGTAAACCCCCCATGAGGTGGGCTACATTTCCCCATCTGCTCTAAGGGATTGGAGCGGCCCGACTCCTCACATGCCAATGACAATGACATCACTGCTCCTATCCTCCATAGCTCAAGTGTACCATATACCCATGAGAGAGCATCGTCTCTACATACTGCCCTGTCTGGTGGCTTGCTGATGCCCCCTTCTCCGACCAGCTTCTGCCAAAATAGGCTAATCACCCTGTGACTCCACGCACGGTCGATATGCTGAGATAACTCTTGAAAAGGTTGTACCCTCTTGTCGAACCATCATGTCACTAGGGATGTCCGGGGCTCTGATAGAGATCTGAAAATGTGTGCGTCCAAACATCAAACCCATCGTGCAATGACTACCATCACCTACCGACTCTGAGATGTGATGGGAAATCCCACCTGGATCCTAACAGTAATCTGGCCCTCGTGTCCCTTTGGTAATCGATGGACTCTGCTGAAATGTGGCCATGGATGTATCCAGTTGCCTAGCCCGCTCCATGGGGTACTAACTCAGTAACTCTCGCCATCCAACCTCGATAGAGGAATCGAATGCAAGAATCCCCGCACATAGAACAATCCCTCCATCCTGCGAGTGTTGCACCCTGCACAACTCATGTCGCCTCATCTCACCATCCTGGTCAACATATGAGATCTGACTAGGTGGCTCAGTCTCTCTATTTCCAATGGGAAGAGGTGACCCAACAATGCTGCTAGCCCCGTCTATGTATGTCTGAAGGGGAATGCTCTCACACTCCCCTGTGATATCTAGTTGTACTATTAAGGAATCCAACTGTTCCCTAATGTGGGCCAACTTGGCCGCTAACTCGGCACAAACCACTCTCATGCCCTCCAGTTCTTCGTTCTGCAACCAAATAGCCTCTCATACTGATGTGGCATTTCCTTTCAAAGCTAGAAGGTTTGCCTGAAGTTGATGGCACTGCTGTGTGTGACCATCGTCTAATACCTTTGTATCTCCTAGTGCCTCCTCAAGGGCTAGCCCAAAGGATAGCTGCACACCCTCCTCCATAGACACTCCAACACGCAAGATATGCTCACTAGTCAGCTGCATGTGATTGTCATCCGACAATTCTGTCATAGACCTGGAAGCCTCTGTACCTATCGGCTCCTCAACAACGGTGGAGTTGTTTACGGACACCTCATCAACCTGTGATGCTTGTCTATCGTTAGAGAACTTGGTCACAACCCCATATACCTCATCAATGGATACCTCAACAATGGGTGGTGTCTCACCAATGAGCGTATGCTTAGCTGTTTCCTTGCCAACTATGGCCCCTTCAACTATTCTTTCATCTTGTTCCTTAATCCGTCTCACCATCCCTGCATAATTCCACTGAATTCCCCCTGATTTGTCCCTGTCTTTTATTTCACAGAACTCCCAAAAAGAAAAGGTCGCTTGAGTGTCGTGTCCCAATGATTGATATCCCCCCAATTTGCTGCCAATAACTCCACATCAGTTGCAATAATGTCCTGATTCACAATTGTTGCACGAATCAGTTTATTCCTCGAATTAACGATCATTTGTTGAACCCTAATCACCTCATTCAAGGTTACTACCATGGCGTCTGAGTTTAACCTTTCTTGGAATCCCATGATTTCTTAGTTTTTTATTCTAGTCTTGTCATAGAGTGAGGGTTTCCCACAAGCTGAGCCAAGATAATGCTCTGATATCACTGTAATATCCCAAATTGGGATTAACAGTATTAAAAGTGCAAATAGACAAAAAAACTACGACAACAAAAAATACATCATCAAAACATGCAAACTGGAGCCAAAAACAACTATTGTGCCATTTTATTAATATGATGGGAAAGAGTACAAATGAGGTGCTGGAAAGTTTGCACCTGAACCTGCTCAAGGCAAGCTTGATGGACAACTCAAACCCAAACAAAAGCTCCAGCTGAAAGTGCCTCTGCGTGGCTCAGTCTCTACGCTGCCTAGCCCATAAATGTTGTTGCTGGCTGACTTCGGACTGCTGGTTGGGCTGCTTCTACTGCTCAGAAAATTCTAGGAATTTGGGAAGGTGATCCTTTCCTAAACCCAGAAAAATCCAGAAAAGGTTTCCTCTAATTCCAACTCCAAAATCTGACCCTCTTTCCCCTAGCTCCTCTAGCTGCTGGCTGAGTAGGGACTACGTAAATGAGCTGATCTACTGCTCAGAAAATTCCGGGATTTTAACCACGAACTCTACTCAAAAAATCCAGAAAAACCCAGAAAGGGTTCGTCCTAGTTTTGAATTCGGAAAATTGGGCCTCTTGGGCTTGGCTCACCCAATCGTTGGGAAATTTGAAATCTAGCTGGAATTGCTGGTAGATGTCTCCAAAATGCTAACAAAATCCCTGGTAAGAGGTGGCTAGCCTCCCCTCCAAATCCTCCGGCTGAACTCCTCTTCTTTCCCACACTTCATGCACTTCCTTTTCCACTGTACTGCACAATCACAGCACAGTCTTGAAGAGACTACGCTCTCTGTTGCCTCTACGCAGCCTTGAAGGGACTACGCTCTTTGTTGCCTCTACGCAGCCTTGAAGGGACTACGCACTCCTGTGTTGCTGGTGTATTAATCCCTTACCAAAGGGTGGAACTCCTCTCCTGAGCGGGCACTCGAAGTCCCCCAAGGACGAGGTTGGGATCTCCGCTTGGAGACACCCGTGTGCTAAACATCACTGCAGACTTGGCTAAACAACTCAAGCGTGCTCTAGTCAAAATGACAAGAAGGGAATATCTGAATGAATGAATGATCTCTATTGTTGCTCTCATCCCATTTTTATTCCTATGAAACCCTAACAATCCGTGAAACCCTAATAATCTCTTGGGTCCACATGAGCTGCGTTGTCCACTTGGCCCCTTCGGCTCCACATAAGTTGCGTTATCCAGTTGGCCTCTTGGACCCACATGAGCTGTGCTGTCCACTTTAACTCTAAGAAAGTGGTTTTATTCTAAATGCTGGGTTTATGGGTCCCTTCACCCCTTTATTCTTCTTCTGAACTTCAGAAAAAGCAAAATTGGAAAACTTTAATATCTAATTAGTTGTCTCCTAATTAGGAATATTACATTCTTCTTCTTTTAATATTGTCCCTTTAGGACAATCTGTCCTGTAATGTCCATAATTTTACCATAGCATTGAATCTTAGCTATGCTCTTCTTTCTTATATGAGGACCAAGTGTTTGATTCCTTTAATCTTCAACACTTTTTCCCTCAACTTGTCTTCTTCTATCTAGCATAGAAACCACAAGTTGTCGAATGAGGTAACTTTCTTATCCCCATGAACATTTGTTACCTTGTTCATCAGTTAGTGCATTTAGAACAATGATGATTATCTTCTTATCATCTTTCCCAGATCTCGCAGTAGAGATCTTCTGAAGATATCCCTTCATTCTTTGATACCTCTAATTTTTAGTTGATCAAATCTAAGTGATATGGCCTCCTTTATCGCATCTTCGGAGAATAGCCTTATGAGCTTATCATATACATATCTTTGATGTCTCCAATATTGCTTATATGAGGGGACCTTTCATAAGAATCCCTTTCCATGTATTCAGAGGAGACCATTTTCATTGATGTGTTCAATGACTTCACTTTCTTCGAGGACTATGTCTATCCTCCTTTTTCCATGCAAGGAATTTCGATGACCCAACCAGCTTATAGATATCCTTGCAAAACGAAGTCATTTTACCAAATTTGATTAAAGAATAAAAGATACTTCCTTGACAAGTGAAGATGAAATCTTCAACTTGATCACTTTGATGATGGTTGAAGAAGATGCGTTTGTGCTGCCTTTTGGATGATCTTCTTCCAGGACGAGGAGAGGATCCTTGCTTCAATGAGAGGTAACTTGCCTTGTAGCTTTTGATGGCAATACCTTTTAGCCTTCTAGCCTTCACGATACTTAGACTTCCTCAGTGGGGAATGAGTGTAGATCAGCAATTCTTCTAAAGTTTTGAATTTCTCTAAGATGATGTGATCTTTGTCCTTGAAGTCCTTCTCTTTTATGTCTATACTTTGGGCTGTTTTGCTTTGTAGATCTCTTCATCTTGATGAGGGTCTTTGTGGTCTTTTGCTAAGGGCTATAGGATCACACACTCTTGCTGGTGTAGACTTCTAGTTGCCTTGATTCATAGATCCATCACTTTGTTTTGATGACCTTCGATTTGCTTTGATGCTTTTCTTGAAACTTCATGCTTGAGTGTCTCTTTGATTAGATGCCCTTCCTTTGACTTTAGCACCTTAGCTCTAATACCATGTTGAGAAATCTAGGGCATTAGCTTTAGGTGATTTTTCTTCTATTAGTGACTGCTTGTAAATGTTTTTTACTTCTTTAGATTAGGATCTTTTTCCTTTTAAATTATTACTGTTCTTCTTCATCAAACAGTTACCAATGCATGGACATAAATAGACAAGAGACACAGCATGTAGGCTATGAGCCAGGGCCAAAACCTCTCACTCTTTGAGAGGAAAACCCGCACAAATTCTTCTTATAGAGATTCCAATTGACAAATGCCAAGACCAAGACCCTTGACCTAGTAGCCACTCCAAGACCAAGACATTATATCTCTTGATTGGACCTTTCTTCTTCTTGAATCCTCCTTTGCTTTGACCTTATGGCACCGAGACATCATCATGACCTTCTGGTACTGTGATAGTGCTGCACCAAACTGTGATATTACTGCACTGAATCCTGGACCTTATTATAGCACCAAACTGTAGCTATCCTTTGTCCAAACTCTGTTTCTCTTTTAGTACCGAGACCTCCACCAAGACTGAGGTAGTACCAGGAGTATCATAGCACTGAGAATATGATTGAGACAGCATTCTATTATCATACCACCAAGCTACTGTACCACTGCAATTTTCGAGCATAGAGATCATCATATTGCTGAGTATGTCATCATTTCACCAAGCCATTATTCCAATGTGATCTGCACTGTGATCTCTATGATTCCACCGAGATTATGTGTATTCATGACCAAGCTTCTTCCTGAGATAACATCCGAACTGTTGACTGTGATTATCCATCGAATCTCAGAGTGATCCAAGCTTATTTCTGTAATATCCCCAAAGGGGAAATAACCAGCAATAAACAGAAAGATATTGAGCTGAACCGGATCAACTGAATCTTGGCACATGTAACACCAAAAAATACGAGCCATTTTATTAATCGAAAGTACATAGAGGAGTACAATACGTCAGAGTAAGTGCACCTATCCGCCTGGGCGGAGTGGAGACCCTTGGCAACGAAGAGTGCATTTGCAGCAAGGACGGCGGATGAACACTCTGCAAGCGAAAGATGAAGCTGGCGGCCCAGGGTGAGACTGCAAACCCTCTCAAATGGAAAAACGCTGTCTTTGTCAGTGACAGCGCTGAAACAGATGAAGCACCAAGCCCTCAACTCTCCAGACAGATGAAGCTGCTACAGGATCCTGAAAAACGCTGTTAAGCACTCCTCACAATGATCTGCTCCTCAGATCTGCGTCCCACCTGATGGATCTGAAGCCTCCTATCACAACTGCGTCCTCCCTTTCCTGATCTGCGTCCTCCAAAACCCAATCTGCTGCCAATCCCTCAGATCTATGCTTGATCTGGAACTATCTCCTCAGATCTACAGCCTCTAGGGCTAGATCTGGTGTTTCCCCTTCAGATCTGGACTAGATCTGTCAATATCTCCTCAGATCTGTCACTCCTCAAGCTGGATCTACTGCAAAACCCTCAGATCTGCAATATACAAGGCTAGATCTGCAACATACAGGACTAGATCTGTAAGATCTATCCTTCACCAAGCTAGATCTGACAAGAAACCTTCAGATCTGCAACATACAGGACTAGATCTGTAAGATCTATCCTTCACCAAGCTAGATCTGACAAGAAACCTTCAGATCTGCAACCCTCACCTCCAAGAATGGACAGCGTCCTCACTCTGGGCTTGATCAGCGTCCTTCTGCCCCTCAAACAGCGTTTTCTCTGCCAGTCTGGAACTGCGTCCTCTTGGACAGCGTCCTACCTCTCCTGCAAGGGACAACGTCCTCTCTTCAGATAAAACAACGTCCTTCTCTTCACAGATTCAGCGTCCTCCCTTCTCTTGCTCTGCGCAGCCACAAGAGGGCTTTCCTCCTCCTCAGATGTGCTTCAGAAATGCTGCTGCTTTGCTACTGAAAAACCTTACTAGGGCGGGCACTCGAAGTCCCCCGAAGCTAAGGGTGAAACCAGAAAAACCTTACCAGGGCAGGCACTCGAAGTCCCCCGAGGCTAAGGGTGAGATCTCCGACCGGAGACACTCGTGCACTAAGCAGTGCTGCAGAACGACTAAACAACCGGCGTGCTGAAGCAGACAAAGTCTAGCTATCAATAAGAATATCAAATCATGGATGTTCAAATGAGGTGAGAGCCTCTCCTTTTATAGCACCAATCTCCCTCCAAACTCACTCACCCTGGATCTGCGCAGTTTACCTTGGGTTAACTTTATGTCTCCTCCATCACCCACGTGGACCCCCAAGGCCCCCTCTCTAAGTTACAACGTCAAGCTCCTAGGAAAAAGAACACTTTATTATAAAGTGAGGTGGCTAAAGTGAGGTGACCCCTCTTATTTCTCACTTTATTTATTATTCCTATCTAAAGCAGCAAAATAACACAAAAATGCAATATTCCAATTAGCAAAGCTAATTGGGAATATTACAGTCTCCCCCGGCAAAACGTTGCTTGTCCTCAAGCAACTGAAGTGAGGGATGCTGCAAGATCTTCTCATCCTCCCAAGTGGCATCCTCATCTAGTAGATTCTTCCACCTCACCAGGAACTCTCTTATCTTCCTGCTACGCAGCTGTCTCTCTCTGGTGTCAATAATGGCCTCTGGCTGTAATACCAAGTGCCCCTCATCATCTGTCGGAGGTAGCTCCCCGGTGACTGTCACATGCTGGCCCAGTGCCTTCTTCAGGCATGATACATGGAAAATGTTATGAATCCGGCTGCCTTGGGGCAACTCCAACTCATATGCAACCTGTCCGATCCTCCGAATCACCCTGTATGGTCCATAGAAACGAGGCTTAAGCTTCTCTACCCCCTTCTGTTTGAGTGAAGACTGGCGGTATGGCTGTAACCGCAAGTAGACCAAATCCCCTACCTCAAAGTGTCTCTCCACTCGGCCCCTGTCTGCATATAACTTCTGCTGATTTTGGGCGGTGGCTATGTTGTCCTTGAGAGTCCGAAGGATGTCTTGGCTCTCTTGGATCCATAGTTTGGCTCGCGGAGCCCTGCTAACCCCAAACATCACATCTACAAAAGACAAGGAATGATATCCATACAACGCATAAAACGGTGTCATGCCGATAGACATATGATGGGTTGTGTTGTAGCAGTACTCGCCCAGATGTAGCCATTTCAGCCACGCTCGCTGCTGCCCACTGACGTAGTTACGCAAGTAGCCCTCCAGCCCCTTGTTAACTATCTCTGTCTGCCCGTCCGTCTGGGGATGATAGCTGGTGCTCGGTGTCAACTCAGTCCCTACTAGTCGAAAGAGCTCCTGCCAAAATCCACCCATAAAGCTGCTGTCCCTGTCACTAACAATGGTCTTGGGTAGACCATGCAATCTGAAAACCTCCCGGAAAAACAACTCTGCCACCTGTGCTGCTGTGTAGTGTGCCGAAATAGCAAAGAAGTGAGCATACTTCGTTAGCCGGTCAACTACTACGAAGATGCAGTCCTTGCCCTGCACTGTGGGCAAACCCGTGATGAAATCCATCGAGACACTCTCCCACTTCCCCTCAGGAATGGGAAGCGGCTGTAACAACCCTGCGGGATGGTTCATCTCCCCTTTGTTCCGCTGGCACACCTCGCACTCCCTGACATGCCGGAGTACGTCCTCCTTGAGGCCCTTCCATGCAAATCTCTCTCGGACGGCCCTGTACATCTTGGTGAACCCCTGATGGCCCGCCAATGGTGAATCATGAGAGGCATGGAGTATCTTCTCCTTGAGCTGAGATCCCTCAGTCAAGAAGATCCGATCCCTGTAATAGATGACCTCATCTGCCACGCTGTATCTGCTATCTGCTACCTGTCCATCCAACACCTCGCATGCAAATCTATCCTTGGAATACTCAACCAGTAGTCGAGCCTTCCAATCAGCGTCCAAGCTCATGAGGGATAACGTGGCTGGTCTACGGGAAAGGGCATCTGCTACCACGTTGTTCTTCCCTTTGACATGCTCTATGTCAAAGTCGTAAGCCTGGATCTTGCTGATCCACTTCTGCTGCCTCTCCTGTAACTGCTTCTGCTCCAGAAAGTACTTCAGGCTGTTATGATCTGTCCTGACTCTGAATCTGCCGCCTACCAAGTACTGCCGGAATTTGGCCAAGGCATGCATGATGGCCAACATCTCCTTATCATAGATAGGATAAAGTCTCTCGTGTGGAAGGAGCTTCCGGCTCTCGAATGCAATCGGATGACCCTCCTGCATCAAAACTGCTCCAATCCCTTCTCCCGAGGCATCACACTCCAGGACAAAGGGCTGAGTAAAATCGGGCAATGCCAGCACCGGACAACTACTCATCACCTCTTTGAGCTTATCAAAAGCTCGCTGGGCGGTATCCGTCCAACTGAATGCCCCCTTCCTCGTCAGCTCTGTGAGGGGTGCAGCAAGCTGTGAGAAGCCCTTGACGAACTTCCTGTAGTAAGTACAGATACCAATGAACCCTCTACACTCTGTCACATTCCGCGGCTCTGGCCAGTCTCTGATAGCCCGGATCTTCTCGTCATGGACTCGCACTCCGTCCACTCCTATGATGTGTCCCAAATACAACATCTCTGTCAACCCAAACTCACACTTGGAGAGTTTGGCAAAGAACTGCTGCTCCTCCAGAATGCGCAAGACTGTCTCAATGTGCTGGAGGTGCTCCTCCCAGGTCCTGCTGTATATGAGAATATCATCAAAGAAAACCAGCACGAACTTCCTCAGATGATCCCGGAAGATATGGTTCATGCAAGACTGAAAAGTGGCAGGTGCATTGGTCAGTCCAAATGGCATGACCAGAAACTCAAAGTGCCCATAATGACACCTGAAAGCAGTCTTGGGAATGTCCTGTTCTCTCATGCGTATCTGATGGTACCTGGACCTCAAATCAATCTTTGAGAAGAAGCGTGCTCCTCTCAACTCGTCCATCAACTCATCGATCCTGGGAATGGGGTACCGGTTCTTCAAAGTCTTCTTGTTCAGTGCACGGTAATCAATGCACATGCGTAATGTGCCGTCCTTCTTCTTCACCAGCACTACTGAAGAAGCGAAAGGACTGGTACTGGGCCGAATGTGCCCAAGGGCTAACAGCTCCTGAATGGCCCTCTCTATCTCATCCCTGTAGGCCTTAGGATGCCTATAAGGGGTGGTGATCACTGCCTGTATCCCCTGCTCCAACTCTATCGTGTGCTCAAACCCCCGATCTGGTGGCTGTCCTGGTGGAATGTCTCCAAACACTACTGCATATCTGTCGAGAAGAGTCTGTAGATCAGGGTGCACTGCCCTGCCTGTGTCTACCATCTCTGAAGCCCGCAGTTCAACTGCCCACTCTATGTCTCCCCTGCGGAATGTCGCATCCATGCTGTGTGCCGATACTGTCTGGGGCGGATATGTGTTCTGACCTCGGATCTTCTCATGCCTCCCCGTCTTGGGATCATCCCACTCCATTTCCAAGGCCTTCCAGTCTGTGGTGACCTTTCCCAGGGTGATAAGCCACTGCACTCCCAATATCACATTGGTGTCCGGGATGTCCACCACAAAGAAGTGATCAGTCAGCGTATAGGTGCCCATCGTCACTGATAACTCCGGTACATATCGAGCACAGGCCATGGTCTGATCTCCTGGAACCAAAACTGAAAACCCATCAAAGCTCTCTGTGGGTATGCCTCTCCGTGCTACCATCTGGGCATCGATGAAATTGTGGGTGGCCCCACTGTCAACTAGACCTGAAACACGCTGACCCCGTACTGTCCCACGTACGCGCAATGTCAGATACTTGGGGACTCCTCGCAATGCTGCTAGAGCTCCCCCAGTAGGGGCAAATGATGCCTCTCCCGCATCTGGTGGTGGAGGTGGTAAGGCACTCTGCGCTGCATAACACTCTCCTGCCTCCTCATCCTCCAACTCATCCTCTTCTCCGTTGCCCTCGGAGAAGACCTCTATGAAATGCGCCTTCCCTGCGGTGCATTTGTGTCCTGGTGCCCACGGCTCCTGGCAGGTGAAGCACAATCGCTTCCGTCTCAGCTCTCTCCTAGCCTCATCATCATGCTGTCCTCGTCCGGGATTCGCTTTGGGAGGCGGAATCCTCATGTCCTTACCCTTAGGCTGGAAAGCCTGTCTCTGGGAATAAGGTGGCCGAGTCCTGGGCAACACATCCTGTAGGTCACGGGCCCTGCCGATAGCATCCTGAAGTGTGGCCGGTTTGTTTGACCGGACTAGACCACGAAGTGGTTCTGACAGCCCGTCCAAAAACATCGTGATCAACCGAGCCGCTGATATGTCAGGTACCATCACTGAAACCCTCACAAAGTCAGAGATGTATGCCTCTGCACTACCTGTCTGTTTGAGCTTGGTCAGCTCGAGGAAAGGCTGATCTGGGTCCTTCTGATCAAAACGTTTCACCACCCTCCTGGTGAACTCAGCATATGTAGTCACTGTGGAATGCCCCAATGTGGTCAACCCATGAAACCACCAGTTCTGGGCCTCACCCTCTAGATGTAATGCAGCCATCTTAATGGCCTCCTTCTCCGGCATCTGGTTAAGCTGAAAATAGAGGTCTAGTTTTTCCACCCAAGACCTGGTTGTGGTCTTTGGAGACCCATCAAACATCGGCAAATGAAATTTGCTGGCTGCACGGTTACTGTCACGGTGGGAACCCCGTCCCTTATTTCGATCATGAGGCTTACTGCCACCTCGGTACTGCAGATATTGATTGAAAGGGAGAGCCTCCATGAATTCCGGCCCCAAACTTCGCCAATCTGCAAACCAAACTGCATGAAGATCGGGACCCTCATCTCTTGATGCCGTTTGCTCCACTTCCTCTACCGGGAAAGTAGGCATGGTAGGTCGCGTGTCCATGGAATCGACCTTCTGCGCTGTCACAATGGGTATAGCATCTGGTATGCAACTAGATGTTCCCGATCCTTCCCCTACCTGAGAGACCCTAGGGGGTTCTTTCTGCGTTCCCCCTGCAACCTTCCTGGTTACCTCCTGCATGAATGCATCCATCTTTGCATCCATCTTCTCACTCAACTTCTCGGCCAATCTTGCCAACATAGCCTCCATTGGATTCCTCCGTTCGTCTTCTGAATCAGAATCACCTCCCCCAAGGAGAGTGGGGTGACCCCTAGGTGCCATAGAGTGCTAGCACCACAGGCTGAGCCAGATCAGAGCTCCGATACCACTGTAATATCCCCAAAGGGAAATAACCAGTAATAAACAGAAATGCACTAATACAGATATAAACTGAACCGAATCAGATCTCATGACCCATGTAACACCAATCTGACGATTTTATTAATCGAGAAAGTACATAGAGAGAGTACAATAAATCGGAGGTAAGTGCACCTATCCACCGCCCTAGCGAGTGGAGGAGACCCTCTCAACGAGAAAGTGGGTACCCAACAAGGACGGCGTCACAGGCACACTCACAAAGAAAGCGAAGATGAAGCTATGTTGGAAATTTGATGCCGCAAACCCTCTCAAATGAAGCATTTGTCTCTGCCAGGTGACGAGCGCAGAGACAGATAAGCACCAACCCTCAGCTCTCCACGGACGGATGAAGCTGCTCCCAAGGATCTGAAGCCTTTGTTGAGCACTCCCTCCTGATGATCTGCTCCTCGGATGCCGTCCCTGATGGATCGAAGCCTCCTATCCCTAGCCTGCGTCCTCCCTGGGTAAAGTCTCCAAAACCAATCTGTGCCAATCCCTCAGATCTATGCTAGATCTGGAACTATCTCCTCAGATCTACAGCCTCTAGGGCTAGATCTGGTGTGTCCCCTTCAGATCTGGACTAGATCTGTCAATATCTCCTCAGATCTGTCACTCCTCAAGCTGGATCTACTGCAAAACCCTCAGATCTGCAACATACAAGGCTAGATCTGCAACATACAGGACTAGATCTGTAAGATCTATCCTTCACCAAGCTAGATCGACAAGAAACATGCCTAGATCTGCAACATACGGGACTAGATCTAGCAAGATCCTATCCTTCACCAGATCGACAGAGGCAACTGGGATACTGGCCCCTTCACCTCCAAGAATGGACGGCGTCCTCCTGCAGGCTTGATCGGCGTCCTTCGCACCTCAAGCGGCGTTTTCTGCCCGACCAGGACTGCGTCCTCTTGGACGGCGTCCTACCTCTCCTGCGGACGCGTCCTCTCTTCGGATAAGCAGGCGTCCCTTCTCTTCACAGTTCGGCGTCCTCCTTCACACTCTGCGCAACCACAAGAGGAATTTCCTCCTCCTGGATGTGCTTGAAATCTGGCACAGCACGCTCTTGAAAACCTTACTAGGGCGGGCACTCGAAGTCCCCCGAAGCTAAGGGTGAAACCAGAAAAGAGCCTTACGACGAGCTCGGGTCCAGGAGGCTGGTGAGATCTCCGACCGGAGACACTCGTGCACTAAGCAGTGCTGCAGACCGACTAAACAACCGGCGTGCTGAAGCAGACAAAGTCTAGCTATCAATAAAATATCAAAATCATGGATGTTCAAATGAGGTGAGAGCCTCTCCTTTTATAGCACCAATCTCCCTCCAAACTCACTCACCCTGGATCTGCGCAGTTTACCTTGGGTTAACTTTATGTCTCCTCCATCACCCACGTGGACCCCCAAGGCCCCCTCTCTAAGTTACAACGTCAAGCTACTAGGAAAAAGAACACTTTATTATAAAGTGAGGTGGCTAAAGTGAGGTGACCCCTCTTATTTCTCACTTTATTTATTATTACTATCTAAAGCAGCAAAATAACACAAAAATGCAATATTCCAATTAGCAAAGCTAATTGGGAATATTACAATTTCAGAGAAGGAGATCCGAACTGTCTCACTGTCCAACCCATCCGAAAATCTCAGAGATATGTCACTGAAAATTCTGTCTGTGTGGAACTCTGTTTTAAAAAACGGCCGGCTCAAGTCCGACCAGGCCTGGTCGACCGAGCCATTAGGCCGGCCGGTCCGACCAGGCAGAAAACCAGCCAGGTTGGCCGGCTTGTTACCTAGCCGGCCGGTTTTTGTAATGACTTGGCCGGCTCGGTAACAAGCTGGTCAACCAGGCCGAGCCTGAGTCAACCAAGGCGAGTCATGACAGCCGGCCGTTGGGCCCAAAAAACCCAGTTTTGTGGACTTGAAACTCAATTTTAATTCGCTGTTAGGGTTTTTTTAGGCTGTCATTAATGAACAAGGGAATTGGCATACTGTATTTGGAATATTTGTTGTTCACTGCTGCTGTCTCATTTGCTCCCACATGTCTCTACAAGAGATATCAAGCCACAGTCTCACTGTCTTGTAGATCACTTCCTCTTAGTCCCTCTGTCACAGTAAACAAGTCACAGATGTCGGCTGTAGGTGGGGTTTTGGCACAATGTAATAGGTCACTGTAGTTGTTATATCAGAATCATAGATCATCAAGATCATTCTTATGTATATTTATGTCCCTGTTATCTCAGGCCACTCACTATGTTAGGGTCACCAGTATGTCAACCCTTTGTCTTACATCTCTTACTCCCACACAAATGCCACTTGCTGTCATAAGTTCACACAATCACTGTTTCAAGGTTGTAAAAGCTTCACAGTTCAATAGGCCTGTGCTTCTACAAACATTTCCACAACTATTGTTACAGGACACATCAAGATTTCATACCAGTCATCAGAGCTTCAGCAATATAACTGTTCCCTTTTGAATGTCAACAAAACACAGTTATGCCACTGTTTATTACTGCTGCTAAACCAGGGAGCGTTTCCCAGGTTGCTGTTATACTGTAGGTTACTTCCATTCATTGTCATACTGCCAAACAAGAGTACTGCCATATGCCATGAGTCACTGTTTATCATTGCTAAGCTAAGTCATAGTATCTCATCTCTATTATGCATCCCCAAAAAATCATACAATATTTACAACCTTCCAAACCCTAGCTCCACAAACTTCTTGTTCAAAAAACAATTCTAAATTATGGGCATTAATGTTATAGTTAGAACTTAGGACACCTTGTGGTTACTGCCATGCTAAAGGTATATTCAGATATGCTGCCACATATTGAAAACACTAGTCACCAGGATCACTGTTATGTAATTTTATTATCTCAGCCTCACTGTGTTAATGATCATAACTACTGTCAGTCTTCAAGGTCACAATAGTTATATCTGGTGCCAAGTTATAATGGATATATTCATGAGCATACTTTGATCATATGTTGTCTTTTGTCTATATTGTAATGCTATGTGTTTGGAAACATGAATAAAAATCTTTAATTTTATGTTTTTGTACAAAAAAATTAATATTTAATGTATTTTTTACAAAAACCGAGTCATTGAAACCTGGTCGACCGAGTCATTACCGATTCCGAGTCATTACCGAGTCATTACCTCGGCCTGGTAGCTGACCGATTCCTTTTTTTAAAACATTGGTGTGGAATAGGCCGAGGTGCTTTTCTATAGTGGCTAGTCCCATATATTAAGCCGACATGACATCTTGAATAGATGTGTCTCCATATAGGCTGAGCTGTCATGAGTTTCATATGCATCTTGAGGCCGACATCAAGAGGAGAATCGTGCTTGTCTTTGGAGGGCTACTAGACACTTTATAGATTCATATACATTGACATATGCTTAAGAAGAGCTCTTCATACGTGACATTGACTCTTTGACTTTTAAATGATAAATCCTAAGGCTCTCAATGGGAGCCATCTAAAATAAAATCATTTGCTCATGAAACCCATGAAGCAAGACTTACAATAATAATTTTATTTTCTTCATTACATCATTTACAAAAGTCACAATTACAAGTCATTATGAAGACCGAACCTAGTTACACTTTTTAACATCCCTTACACTTGCGAGATTCTTTGTAACTGCTCATTCATAAGATTCTTTGTAACTCCTATTTTTGGTGTTTAATACTCCAATTCGTAGGTGTCACTTATTGAAGATTGTAACTCCTATTTTCCTAGATTCCTCTCGAATGTAAAACTTGCAAGTCTTTCACTCATTGAAATTTATGAGAGGATGTTATTATTGCTTGAGTTGTCCATATAGGCTGTCTTTGCACTTATGCATGCACTTTAATGTTCGTAATAGTGTTCACTTATTCTTGTGTATACACAAATTTATACAGTCAAGTTAGGGAAAATGAGGAGCCTGACTATTAAAGATATGGATAAAAGTGCATCTATCTCATTGTATCAATGACTTTATTGAATAAAAAAGTTTTATCTCACATCTCCCATCAATGTAAATTCATGTTTTCCTACATGAACACCAACAAATTCATGGATGATGTTGTGAGGACTGTAATGTGGAAATATTTCGAATTCTCAACCAGTGGATCTGATTATGCTTGAAACCACTAAAACGTATACAACGTGCATGTGCACAGTTTCTTTTTCTTCAGTTTCCTTTCTTAAACAAAATATCGTGAAGTTTTGAGCATGTCATCTTTTGCTTATAGAAATGACAAAATGTTTCCTCCAACATTTTTGTTACATGTAACCATGACATGCATTTGAAGACAGGCCTTCCCTTCCAGTATTTTGTAAGACTGGACAGATGAGATTCTGCAAGAGTTCTGCTTTAAGGCCCGGACATTCCTCCTCTTTCATTGCTTGTAAACTCAGATTCAGAAAGTTTAGAAACCTGAAAGATGTCCTGGTCCTGACTAATAATTAAACTAATATTTGAGTTAACTACTCTATATGCTATGGAAGCATTATAAGGGGACGAGATCTTTGATCTATCAAGATGGCATTTTGCCCTCTTCTGCAATAAAATGTCTTCAACAACTGAGTTCCTTTTAGATGAGCATATTGAAGAGGATACTTGTAGATTTAAGTTACATTGCTATTGGCTTATAGATAATAAGAATTATCAATAGTTATACATAAATTTTCTGGTCTACAATATAATTCTCTTAATCAGTTCTATTTTCACATTGTTTGCAGAGAAATCAGGTCATCCTGTCTAAATCAAACTCTCCAGAAATTTGGAGTCGAGAAATTCTCAAAAGAGGATTTGCAGAAATTGTCATGTGAGTCATTAGAGAGGAAGATAGGAACTTGGATCCAGTGTTTGCGAGTTTCTGTAAGTAGCAACATCCTAATTACTTGTCATACTTCTAATGCTTTTAATCTGCGTTCCCAAAATTATGATTGGAATCATTGGATGAGAGGTTAGGAACATGGCTCACTGTTTGTGCATTGTTGCGAGCAACAACTCATTAATATCAGTTGTACTTAAAGTTTCCTTCATACTTTGTGTATGTGTTCCTGAATTGTGTAAAACTTGCCTTCAGGATATTATAACAAAGGAAACCTATAATCTTGTTATAAACTTGTAGAAGCCAGCTTCATGTAATTGTAACCAAACTGTTTTCCTTTTCTAAATTTACAAGTGGTGGAATCCGGTCCATTGAAGCCTCAATAAATATTCTTTCCATTGCTGGAGATGATGCTTTGTCATTTTTAATGCATGTGATAGTTTAAATCATTTCTTGGGCTCAAAAAATGTGTCAAGGTATCATGAATACAGGGGCAGGGGGGGTTTCAGCGGTGGATTAAATGCATATTTTAGAGTTATTTATTTATGGAAAGTCTTCTACAATACAAGTATCTGCGGTCAAACTTTCTCTTGACTAATACAGAACCATGCTGAACCATGCTGACAGGTTAAGATATTATATACAACAGAGCAAATGCTATGCAATCAGTTGTTTTACCAGCTTGATCCTTACAGGGAATGCTGCTTTGCAGAAGTCATTGAGTCGAGCATGAAACTGCTTTTGAACTTTGGGGAAGCCACAGTAAAGAGCAAGAAGTCACCAGAGAAGTTGTTCATGCTTCTTGACATGTATGATGCAATGTATGATCTTCTACCAGAGGTATATGGCTTCTCTTGTTCTGTAATTTCCTATGTTTCTATGAAGATTGAATAAGCTGCTTCAGGCTTATATGTAAAATATATACTTCCCTTTGGACAAGAGAGCTTGGGAGTAGGCCAAGTATAATTTTTTTGTGTAAAGATTAATTTCCTGTGTGAATATTAGTTGGATATAGTATAAATTTTGGCAAGCTAAGTTATGATGTATGTTTTTAATGGTAGGTTATTAGTAACATGTTGGAATTACCACCAACATTTCTTGAATTATTTATTTTTTTGGAAAAAAACGGTTCTTAATTTAACATTAAAAATTACAAACTGCAAAAACTGACTCGCTGTTAGATATTGTAATGTTTATTTTATCTAAGGAGTAATAAATGTTATGTATTAGAGTAACATTGTAATGTCATAAAGTGAGAAATAAGTCATCTGTAATAAATGACATTTAAGTTAATTTATTAAATAAAATTAGGTGTGTTACCCCTCATATTGACATGAGTGTTAATGACATATTTTCAGGGGTAACTTGTAGGGATGGTGATGAGCTGAGGATGCATACCATTTCCTTTTGTTTGACGATGGTGCATCTTGAGATAGTGATGAAAATGATCTTCCACGATATTGCTTGATGATGGGTTAACATAGTATGTTGTCAAGTGTCTTCATCTATATTTCTTTCTTCATGGTCACATGTGATGGATGGTATACTCCTTGGCGTCGATGATGACATGCTCATTTGTTGGTGATTCTTCATTGTGTTGTATCAGATATTGGCTGTCTTGGTTGATTTTGCTTTGACCACTTTATGGATGATAGTGATGGTCCTTCTAGTTATGTCATGATATTGATTATCTTCATACCTTTGGATCAGCTTGTTGGAGATGGCATACTCTTTCTGTAATATACCCAAATTAGCAGTCAGTTAATTGGGATATTAATTTTGATTACTTTTGGAAAATACTAATGTTGGGCAGAAATAAAGTGGGTAGGAGACCCACAATTAATAATTAGGCCAAATAAAGTCTTTTCCTAAAGTCCCCAGGGGAAAATTGCGGCTCTAGTGGTGGGGTTGAGTTGGCCTTAGGTGGCAGCGTAGAAGAGTCAGAAAAATGACAGCGTGGGATTGGCTAGAGGAAGGCAGCACGTGATTGGCCAAGGAGAGGGAACGCAGGCCAAGGTGGGACCCAAGGCATACATTGGGCCTCAATGGATAAAAGGAAGAAGAGAAAGCTCATTTGGTGATTCATTCATTCAACTATTTTCTTCTTGTTATTTTGACAAAGCACGCTTGAGCCGGAGAGCCAAGTCTGTAGTGCTGTTTAGCACACGAGATCTTCAAGCGAAGATCTCAACCTCTACCTCAGGGGACTTCGAGTGCCCACTTAGAAGAGGATTTCCACACCTTGTGAGGAGAATTTCTTGTTGATTTTTATAGCATCGGGAAGTGTTCCAAGTCTCATATTTGGTGGAGAGGCTTGGATAGCAGTTATCCAGAGAACCCAGAAATCGTTTGTGGAAATTCCACTCGGATATAGCTTTATTAAAATAATTAATTATTTTAATGCAGATCCTAAGTCCAAACTTAGGGAAATTAAATAATTAAAAGGTATTAATAAAGTTGAATGTGAATCTTCTAGAAAATGAAGATTAAGTCATCTTTTAATATGAACCATTGATTCATCAGCGAGAAGACTATAACAAGGAGCTTGAGGGTCATTTGGAAATTACGCCCGGGACACTCTCAGTACCTGAAGGGAATCGATTCTGAAGCAAGAGATTCAATTTTAGTGGGTGAGATTGTAGAGGCAGGGTTGCAGAAGCAGAAGGAGGAGGGAGGAGTCAGTTATCGGGACGCAGAAGTCTGGAGGATGAAGGGAAGGGTGAGTTGATTAGCAACAAGACCCCCTCCACACAGAATTATGCAGTCTAGGGAGAGACTGCGCAGAGCTCTCACGCTGGATGACGCAGAGGGTGAAGGAGATCACCTCGAGGATCTGAAATTTGTCTGGAGGTTCCAGAAAAATCATCCAGGTGTTTGCTAATTTTTCTCTACTCATCAGACTCTTGTAAATGTACTTTCCATTTCTAAAGATAAATACAAAACCCTCATCTGCTGCATTGGTTTTCCCAGATTGGGTTTTTCTGGGGACAATTGTCCAAAAATAGTTGTGTTCATATGGTTGTTTCTTTTGTGCTACTTGTGTAATTTATCTTTTTGTTCTTATGCTCTTGATGATAGTTAAGATCTGCAAATGTGTTTATTTCAGAATTTACCGAAGCATCTATAAATAACTTATTTCATAAGTAAGAGAAATAAACCAAGTATTACAGTAAAATTTTCCTTCTTGAAAATTTCACATTTCTATCAGCAGCATCAGGAGGAAGCGTAGCCAGTTTTGGACTGCGCAGAGGAGGAGGAGACTGCATAGGGGGAGGACGCAGTGCATAGAGGATTTGGTTGTTCAAGGAGGTGAGAAGAGAGGGAGTTGCAACTGAGATTTGGTGGGGAGGCTTGGAGCTTCCTAACAGGGATTTTTGTGGCATTTTGGAGACTTCCAGTAGCAGGATTTACAGGAGGATCGGTTTACCCAGCAGTGCAATGAGCCAAGCCCAAGAGGGCCAATTTTCAGAGTCAAGCTTTGGGTGAACCCTTTTTGGGTTTTTGTGGGTTTATTGAGAAGAAGTCAAGATTAATTTGGCATAATTTTCTGGGCATATTTGAGGTTTCAAATAGAGATCCTAACATAGCTAGCAGCTAGAGGAGCTAGGGGAAATTGGGCCAAAATTCTGGGGTCAACATTTGGCCAGTTCCTTCGTGGGTTTTTGTGGGTTTCTTGAGTAGAGTCCGTGGTTAAAATTCCAGAATTTTCTGAGCAGTGTAGCAGGCTCTAACGTCATTTCTTTGAGAGAAGCAGCAACATTTCCAGTAGATTGCAGTGCAGAGCTATAGCCATACAATGTACCATCAGTGGGGGATTTCAGCATTGATTCAGAGGGTTTCTCTAGCTTGCCTTGAGCAAGCCCAGGTGCCTTCATTCCAGCACCTCCATTGTACTCATTTCTAGCAATATAATAAAATGGCTCAACAGTATTTTATGGCTCCGTTGGTGTTTTGATATCAATTTTTGTTTTGTTGTCTCCTTAATATCTTTTAGCCTGTTATTACTATTATTTTCCCATTTGGGATATTACACTTTCATGCTATGATCTGATGGTTGTCTTCATGGTGCTAGTACCTTGCTTCACTATGCTGCTCATTGCATGATTGCTTATGGCTCTTAAGGAAGAGTACCTTGGTGCTTCTAGTGTCTATTGATTTTCTATTATGATTATTGATGAAATAGACAACAAATTTCAAGGAGCGGAATCCTCTTTCCTATACTTTGAGGCATCTTGGGGAATTTGATGAGAGTTTGAGATGGTGATATTTTAACAGTGTTAGAAAATCAGAAAGGAAGAAATATTTTCTTATGGTGATAATTACTTGTGATATTATTATGTTCTTATTAACTTCTTTATGTTCTTCTCATCAAGCAATTATCTAAACAAAAACGTGAAGATCATCGACCCCAGATGTAGGTACTCATTCAGGGCTAAAACCCCTATATAGGGGAAAACCTAGTCAAAAAATCTTCCTTCAGTAGATTCAAAATGAGGTAGAACAAGACCTTAGACAACAGACCTTCCTCCTCCACCAAGTCATCCTTCCAAGATGATACAACAACTTTCAATATTCTCCTTTTGTTCAGCAGCTATAGCCCAACAACAACCTAGAAATTTCAGCCCCAACTTCTTCAGAATTTTAGACCTGTCTGTACTTTTGAAAATTTTCGGCATGCCTGCACTTTTTGGTTTGCCTACACTACTTTTCGATCTGCCTACACTTCTTGGTCTACCTGCACTTTTCGGTCTGCCTGCACTTCTCGGCTTGCCTGCACTTCTTGGCCTGCTTGCACTTTTCGGCCTGCCTGCACTTCTCGGTTTGCCTGCACTTTTGAAATTCGACTTTCTTTTGCTTCTGAAATTTCAACTTGCCTTTATATAGGTGTTTCTGCCCCTTAGTTAGGCCGACTTGTCCTTCTTTGAGGAAGACTTAGTGTAGGAGGCCTAGAAGACCTAAAATACAATAAAATAAATTTCTTTCTTGACAAGAGAAGCCTAAGAAGGGTCTTTTACATTATGACATGGACAAGAATACCTGACATAAACCCTAGAAGCCTTCAATGGAGCCTTTGACCTAAACACAATTGACCCAATCATGAAACTCATGCTTATAGAGTATAGTCGCGGAAAGCATGGCCCTCTATGCTCAAATGCCTGAACCAAAATCTGCTTCTCCTTCGAGGGTGGTTGTCCAGGAAGAAATTAGAGGAGATATGCCATGGGCTTATTTTGATGGTGCGTCTAGTGATGAGGACAAATGTGGGGCTGGAATAGTGATCCATCTCAGTTCGGACAGTCGTAAAGAAGCCTTGGTGGCCCTGGGGAATGGGACAAACAATTACGCCGAACTTAAATCTTTGCACCTGCTTCTATGTTGGCTGATACAGTTGGGCATTCAAACTGTTCAGATTTTTGGGGATTCTTTGAACATTGTCAAGTGGTTCAATAAAAATTTCATGTGCCAAAGCTATCTATTAATTCCAATCCTTGAAGAAATTTGGATCTTAAAAAATTCTTTTACTTACATTTTTGTTTGTCACATTTACAGGGAGCGGAACGTTGCATCAGTGCTCCTTTCTAAAGAGGGCCTACAACAAGTTCTGTGCAGTTGGAAAATAAAAGAATCAGGTTTAGAGGGTCTGGTTGAGACAGACTGAGCCCCTTATCTATGATCTCATATATGAGTTATGGACAATTTTCAGTAGTTTTTACTGTTATCACAGATCACTGTATATTTGTCATCCTCTTGGTATGTTTCTTTTTTCCAAAACATTACATTCCTCTTAGACTTATCTTATGGTGATAGCTGGCCGCGGGACTTGTTTGAGCTTGTTCCTCATAAGAGGGAGCTCAGGTTCTGCTGGAAGGTGATTATGTGTATTGGCTCACACCGCGGGGTGTTTTCCTCTTTTGAGGAGCCTTGGCTAGTTTTGGGTGTGGCTGTGCGAGGCTGGTTGCTGATTCAAGCAAGCTTCGGGCAGAAATCTGGTATTTTTGCGCTCTTTGAGATTTTGTCTGTGATGAAAAATGACTGTATGGATCTGTGATGCCGGGGTCCCACACCAAATCTCAATTTATGCGTGGAAGACGAAGGAATCCTATAATTTACATGTGGATTTCGTGTTGGAGGTCTACAATAACCTGACCAGTCAACGTCTATTTCGCTGCCCCAATCCGACGGATATCGCGCTCCAATTAGCACGATGTATAAGACTCTGAAAGCACACGAGAAAAGTGGTTTTCAGTATGCTACGTGGCACCTTCACATTTTTTTGCATGCTCTCAAGAATTACCACTTACTGTTTTTATTCCATGCGATATATCCCCTTTACTGTTTTACAAAGGCCACTCCATGGTTCGCACGTCTTCACCCGATTCACGATTCCAAAAGAATGCAGGGTTCTAAAGCGTGTAATCATGGAACTAAAAGAAAATACTTCTGTTTATGAAAAGAATTAAGCGCTTAAGTCTACAAATTTTAGAAGAAAACCCTTAACGCTATCTTAACTGATGATTCCAATTAAACACATAAACAAAGAATGTTACTCAATTTTGGCCGAAAGCATTGATATGCAGGTTACAAAGAAATTTCTGCATCAGGGGCAATATTTACACACCACGCTTCAATCAACTCAAATAAATAGAAACTACAGAGTCTTGACCCTCTCGGCCTGATTACATCAGTTTGTCTGCCCTCTATTTCCTCTAATTCTCAAACTCTATCTCTCCCTCTTGCTCCTCTCGCTCTCGTTGTTTTTTTCATTACATCTTTTCCCCCTTTTAATTGATCAAATCCTATTCTAACTGTATTGACAACTCAATCTCTATTTTTATCCATTTAACAATTAAATCCCTATTCTAAAGTCTTGATACACACCTGTTTTAACAACTTATCTCCTATTCTAATAATAATACAAATGTACTGATTATTACAATAATTGAAGTAAAAATAGATTCGAGAGATCCAACCCTCTCTACTAAACAATAATTTGACCACTTAGGTCAGTGAAATTAATCTCATGTGATGCTCCTGCATCAATCTGTTTCAGTGCTCTTTCGCGAGACACAAAAATAGATAGAATGCATTTAGCATGTACTTTGCAAACTTTTTATGCTTAATGAAAAGTTTCGATTTTTCCTTGAAAAAAAAACTCATGCTTTAATAAGTCAATTTCTTAAATAAGTCAATTTCTTTTTTTCTTTTCTTTTCTTTTGACAAATACTTTTCATTATGACTCAAATACAATCATGAAAACCGACACTAGTTGCATTCTTCAACACTCCATCTTAACTAGGGAGGTATTCATAATTACATATATACAGAGGTACATGGAAGATCTCAAAATGAACTACGAAGAGTTCTAGCACACTCGGTGCTTCGAACTAGATACTAGAGCAGGGTATTCTATCCAGGTGGGACTAAGGGGACTCAGGCTTTAGCCAACTCTAGGTACCATCAGGCTTTTAAGCTCTACCACCAACCCAGGGATCTAGGTGTGTATCCAAGGTGGAAGCTCCATGACCAACGCCACCCTCCCTCTTCGGGATCTTGACATCAACAAATAGGTCGGCCAAATGTCCTCCGAAGCATCTTGCGATTAGATGCTTCACTTCTTCTGATAAACTAAACCAAATATATCCATTTGTCCAAGCATGCTTCCAATGTGTTCAACCTTCTTATGGAGAGATTTACCTGTACAAACACAAACCCCAATCAATAATAAACTTTCAAATATACAAGTAAGCACAAACCTTCGGGGTCCTCATTCATTTGGATGCTGCTTATATCATCAACTTATCCATATAAAGTTTGTCAGAAGCTTTCTTCTTTCACTTCTTCAACAACATCAAGTAAATCTTCAAATCTTCTCAAGTCTTTTGTTTGCAACTTCATGAACATTCATTGATAGTAATTTTGCTAATTTCAAAATATTCACTGTCATAATATTCCCTCCCTCTCCACTGGGATATATACCCTTTCTACTATCTAGGCTCCCTCTTAACTTAGGGAGATCAATCACTTCCTTCCTCTATAACATTGGAGACCCTTTCACAACTTCTTTCCATTTTATGGCATCAAGGTCATCTTGAACATCATCATTCATATAACTTCCTTCATCATGCTTAACATCTTGAAGATTATGTACTTGCAATACTTTAATAACAGGTACAACCAAATACATATCAAAGCATGAAGTTATCTATATCAAAATCATGTCAATGCTTTAATGGAAGTATTAGACTTTAGACATCAAACACCTAAACCTAGTTAGGTTCAAGAGACACGTCTTTTTACATGCTAGACATCTACCTCTTGCTAGAGTTTTGTCATAAACCCTAGACTTCATCATCAAGACTTAGAGCAACTCCATCAAGATATCAGTCTCATTATATCTAGGGCCTCAGTATTTCTTTCAGAGATATATGACAGACTCTACTATGATTTATTGCAAGTCCTATATTCTATCTTCGAGACATAGCCTAATTCAATCAAATAACAATTCTATTTTGCATCCAAGGTTTCACCAATTTTCATAATTTACATGTTTGTTGCAAACCCTAGATTTTATCATTAAATTGTATTGAAAAACAATATCATCATATCCTAGAATATCAATATCTACTAGGGTTTTTGTTACAGACCCTAGAATTCACAAGCTAAAACATGAGCATCAACAATTAGGTCATCATACTTGCATATACATATCTAGGATTTCATGTATTAGTATTTTATATCAATATTCATAAGTACTAGGTAAACCCAAGACACAAACATCAATATATCAAAGTTAGATATACAACAATTTTGATCATACTAGGGTTTCGATCATACAGAAGAATATACACCTAGGGTTTCATTCCAAAGATTTTACTTACAAGGGTTTTGTTAACAAACCCTAGTTTACCAAACCCTAAAAATGTAGGGATTCAATATATACTTTAGACGTCAAAAACAAACCCTAAAGGACTAGGGTTTCTATCCTAACAATATCAAAACCTAAAAATTATCAATTCTAGATCTCATCAACAACCCTAAGTAGACTAGGGTTTCATAATCAATATTGACATACCCTTAGGCTAGGATTTTATAGTGAACCCTAAAGGTTAGGGTTACACAAGAATGATCAAATAATATCACAAGGGTAGATTCAATCTAATGATTAATCACCCTAACAAGAATCTTTGTGATTCGAAACCCTAGACATAATGATGTCAGTAATGTAAAGTAAATTTCAATAGAAGAATGATCATACCTTTTATATGAAGAGAACTTTATAACAAAGCTTATAGTCGAAGACATACCTTGAGTTGTTCCTTTAGAAACCTTGTAGGAAATCAATTCTTGAAGGGCTTCCTTTGCAACAAAACTTCTTTCGTGCTTCAAGTTTTATCCTGTTCAAGTCTCCTCCATAACCTTTGAATATTCAACAAGCTTTCCTAACCAAGGAAAACATAAAAGAAATGTTATTAGCATATAATACAAACAAATCTCAATTTGAGGAGGAAACCAAACATAAAAAGTGAAACAAAGGAGAAGATACTCATCTTTTCGTAGAGTACTGGAGGCTCCCTCTTAATCCAATCTTTTGAGGGATACCTACAACTTTCAAAATAATTAAAAAATGTTCTAACAAGACATATTAGACCTACAAATGTTAGAAATCAAAACATAAAGGAAAACATTACAAGACTAAGAAGGATATGTAGGATAGGACTTAGTGGTATAAGTCCTTGATTTTCGATTCCTCAGTTTTGTTCTTCTTTGGTGGAGCTTCATTGAAAATATTTGCTTGATCTCTCTGTAGAAATTTCTGAATCCTTATACTTATGCAGAAATTATTTTTGTTAATCCGATTAAGCTCCTCCTACTTATGCAAGTTATTAACTGAATAAATTCAAGTTAAAATCGAAGCAAAACGCATAACAGATATCTACCAATTCAGATCTAGAATAAGCACATGCGCACATTGACAAAGTGACAGTTATTTCTGGACAAACTGTCCCTGGAAAGACCCAATGTGGGAAAACCGGTCTCTAGTTGCTGGAGGGTTCTATTATTAAGAATATTTCTGAATACACAACTTTTGGGTTCCAGATCTGGAAAACCCGACAGAGAAAACTCTAGATCTACAACTCTTGGCTGATCTAGGGCCAAAAATACTAACTGATCCACACCCTCAAACAGTATTTACAGAACTCAGCCAGATCTAGGCCTAGAAACCCCAATGCTACCCCTGAAATGCACTACGTTAGGCTTTGAATCCTCTGAAAGCCTCTGCGTCAGCCTTGGATGGCCTCCAAACCTTCAGCGCTGCTCCTGGAAGGGACTGCATTACCCCAGAATGGGTGACGTAGTCACTGCAATGCCCCTAAGGGTCTTTGCGCAACCCTTGAAGGGTTTCCTGAAAATGACGCTGCTGCTGCCTTCCTCTGCGATGTCCTTGAGCTGATCTCTTCTCTGCCTCTTGTGTATTCTAGACCCTGGGATTAGATCATCCCCTTGGTGTAAATTCCCCTCTCTGCAACTGAAACACTTCTGAGTATTCTTAGCAACCCCGCCCTAGAATCTCATCTTAGCTTCAGTGCTCTGCCTTTGTGTGTCTTTACAAATGACCCAAAGCCTTTCCTTTATACTTTTCTCGTTGACAAATCAACGACCATGATCAGATCTTGAATCCATGGCTAAGATTAAAAGAAAGCTTGATCCGTGTGATTTGAGATATATTTCATCACATGTTTAATTAAATTTACTTTAATTATTTTATTTTCCTAAGTTTTAACTTAGGAAATCCATTAAAATAATTAATTAATTT
This sequence comes from Pinus albicaulis, assembly GCA_034641835.2. Taxonomy (NCBI): domain Eukaryota; kingdom Viridiplantae; phylum Streptophyta; class Pinopsida; order Pinales; family Pinaceae; genus Pinus; species Pinus albicaulis. The sequence continues at coordinate 295,407,490 of CM076580.1, read as the reverse complement.
AATATCTCTTAAACCAGATGAAATTTCCCAAATCCATTTCTGGGTCTTGTAGATCAAGTGTACTCTAGTTCTTCCTCAAAATTTGGGACCTAGAGCACAACTAATGCTACCCCAAATACAAAAAATCTCAACACTCCCTCTTAGTACCAAGGGTGTGCTCTAGCAATACATCACACTATGCATCACATGAGTTTGAGTACTGGTTCTGTGCTACTGAAGCTTGGCCTGCTGCCACTCAACTCTGCACCACTGCTCATGACTCTGCCACTGCCACTGCAACTTCTATACTGTAGCTCCCTCCCAATATGCTGCATCTGTGCTGCTCATAGCACTGCCACTATTGATTAGCTGAACTGCAACTTCAGTTGTTGAGAGAAACAACTGAATCTCTTGCCCAATCTTTGACAAACAAGTCAGATGGGCTGCATCGTCATCACTGAAGCTCCATAGGCTACAGATCAGTGCTGGCATCTAAAGAACGATGCACAGCTACAACTCTGCCTGCGTAATCAGACTCCCTTTGCACTACTGAAGTCACATCAGCTCCTTGTGCTGAAATCTATCACGCTGCTGCTGCACTGCGTTGTCCCTCTGAAGCTCTCTGCGCTGCTGTAGCTCTGCACTGCGTAAGCAACAATGCTCTGCATTGCTGAAGTCACATCAACCTTTCCGCTGCTACTGCTTCTACGCTGCTGTTGATATGCTATGCGCTGCTTCTCCCAGCCTCCAGATTTGCCTCGGCCTCTACCTCATCCGTGATATATGCACCCACTGCTCCACTTGTCTCGCTACTTTCTTAAGGCTGTCGTAGCTCGCTTGTGATCCAAGAGATGAGCTGTTCAAGGATCTCGCCTTTCTTCCATGTAGCTCCTCTACATGTCCATGTCACTGTAGCAGCGGAATTCGTAGTTTTGAATACTGTAGCAGAAGACTTGTATGCTTGTTCACTTTGATAGCAGAATAGCTTTAATTATAAAAATACACAAGGTATTTATAATAATAATATTTTATTGATAAGATATGACATGATTGAATGATTACAATGAGGTCCCGCTTTTATACCCATGCAAGCACCTTTTCACGAATGGGCATGTCTTTTAGACATGCCTTTTCATTAACCTAATGACTATTTAACATAATCCTAACTGATTAGTTAGTAATTACATTTATCCTATTTTATTCTATTAATAACTATATTTATTACTTTAGTTATGAATTAGATTCATAACATTGTCTCCTTCTTCGAAAAGCTTTGTCCTCAAAGCTTAACTTTCGACAATTTTCTTCATCTCGGATTATCTCATAAGCATGTCTTTTAATCACTGGGACTTTGGCATATATAATTCTCCCATAATACTTCCTTGAAACTAAGTTCTCCCTTTTATATATATATAATTTAACTTCTCTTTTCTTTTTTTTTATGAAAAACCTCTTCTTTTCATTTGAACTTGTATCTCTATATATTGATATATATATGTATATATGAATTTTTTAGGAACCTCTCCCTTTTTTTTTTTTTTCATTAATTTAATTAATTAAATAGTAATTTTAATTAATTAAATTAATATTTCTTTTTATTTATTTATAATAATTTAAAATATAAACTATATATGTGTTATATTATATTAGTTGTAACTATATAACATATATATAATATATATATCGATCAAGAACCCCGTCAATTTTTCAAACCGTCACACCTCCTAAAACTGATACACCGTTTGTTGAACTTGTTTAATTTTTAACCAGCAGCAGCACGGGTCACCGGAATCTGCACCAATGGATAACCTGACACGGTCGACAGGAAATCACAATTTCGTTGGCGATCTAACTTTCAAAGTTCACCGAGGATGGTATACGTGTGCAACAAATTAAATATCGTCGTCTGCAATTGCCATCGCAACGGAAATTGAGAGGCAGCATTTGAAAAATACAGAGATTCTGGCAGCAGTCACAGATCTGCAGTGGAGCGGAACGCTGTCGGGGTAGTGGAATTTGCGGCATAGCCAAAGATATAGCAGGTGTTAGCGTAACAGTGAGGAACGAGCCGAGGTTAACGCGGCCAGACGAGACAGCATTGTTTGTCTCCTTAATGATATTTCTGGAATCTACTATTCCGTTTTGACCTTCGATTATAACACAGGGAGATGACGCCCTTAGGGTTTGAGAGACGTTACCGTTGTTTACTGCTGAAACACTTCGATTTTTATCAATATCAGAATTCTGGACACCGAAAACCACGACTGTTAACATACAACTGGGTATATTCGCAATATCCCTTCGGCAAGGTGTTCCAATAACATTAAATATATCATCTAACAGTTGAAATCTAAATTTATCATAATCTCCAAGGAAGCACCGCATCATATACAACAGAGGATTAGATGACAAATCAAACCGATAAATATCAGTGTGGAAAAAATCCCGATTTTATCCTGACTTTTTAAAAAAATCCCGATTTTTTGCAGGCGCCGATAAAATCCCCCGATTTTTTCCCGATTTTTTGAAAGTTGAAAAAGTCGGGATTTAATCGTTATAATCCCGACTTTTTGCCGACTTTTTCCAAAAAATCGTGAGGGAGGTAATTTTTTTAATAATTTTTATTTATTTTTTTTGAAAAAATAAGGATTTTTTCCAAAAAGTCTGGATTTTTTCAAAATATGAATATTTTTGTATTTTTTTTTAGTTTTGCCGATTTTTTGCCGATTTTTTCGAAAAAATCCCGACTTTGCCGATTTAATCCCGACTTTAAGCCCTGCCGATTTAATCCCGACTCCGACTTTTTCCACATTGATAAATATTTCCACCGTGCAGTAGCGTGCAAGCATTCGCATGGTATATTGAATCAATAAACCTTGAAATTGATCTTTTTCTCTCATACAATTCTAACTGAAAGAACTTGTTTGCCGTATCACCATTTTCAGCAATTCTGTCTGCCCCAACAACTATTGCATCTACTCGACCTGATTTTTGCAATGCAGCAGCTGCAAAGTCTGCTATAGAAACCGCTGGTATATGTTCATGGATCAGTTCACCTGTCGTAAGCCTCAACCCCTGGTTATATGGTCGAGTTTCTGTGCAAACAACAGTTTCCATATATTGAACATAACGAATCCAATACTCTGGGTAATTTGCACCTGCAATAAGACATCTTTCGTACAGTTTTACTGTTTGATCAAAATCGTTCACTTTATCAATGAAGTCAAGATACCGATGCCAGTTGCCAAGTTGCAAGTCATATATAGGCTTCACGTGAAAATAAGGTCTACTAATAGCTGTCTCAAAATCCTGAATTTGTGCATCAATTTTTTTGGCTTCCTTATACATAGCTTCTCTAACAGCCAAGTACTTCTCCAATTCTTCAGCTTTAGATAAAACAACTTCTTCAGGATTTGGTTTTGCATAGTGTTTTTCATAGCGGGTTCGATATTTAACATCTTTGGAACTTTTAATCTCAAATTTATCCCCCGATTCAAATGGAGGCCCTTGTGGATAAATATTAACATAGTTTCCTGGAAGCACTATACTGTTGTTATTTACATCGTGAAACTGTGCCTCAGTGTTACTCTGCGGGACAGATATTGGGAAGCTATCTTTAGGGAGTCTATTAGAGACAACACCAGATGGCACTGAAGCTGCATCTATTCGTTTACTTCTGACTGTTTTAATATGACCACTGCCAAGTTCAGATGAATTCTTCTGTGAGTCAAGGGATGACTTCTTTATCAAATGATTTGGGTGCACTCTCTTCTTCATTGACCGGTAGCGAGCATTAGAGACAAATCCTTGTATTTCTGATGCACTATATGCATTGATGTTGTCTCGGCTTTCTTCATGAATCGGTTGCTCTGGCGTTACTGTCACCATTGGCTTGCTGTCCTGACAGAAAGGTTCAACCACATTCACTGCTTCACCTTGTTTTGTTTCTTCACAAGTTTCTTTCAAAACAGAGGATGAAACATTCTGCTGTTCCTTACTTTTTCCAGCTTCTTTAATAGTTTTCCGGCTAGCAGAATCATTTTTACATTTAACATCTACATCATCATTATAATCTGCTTCACAGTTATAAAGTTTTTGGTTTTCACATTTATGTCCCGTTACATATTTGTCTCCACACTTCCAACATTTCCCTTCTTCTTTACTTTTATTACGCATTGGTGGAGGGATATATTTAGTTGACTTTTCCATGGATTTTTTACTTGATTTCCTTTTAGAAAAACTAACTACTTTATTATTATTACTGCATTTTTCATCTTTTTTATTATGGACTACTGCAGGATATTTTGCACATAACTTCTCAAGCTTTTCTAGAACTTTTCTAAGTATTTCAATATTTTTGGGATCTTGACGTAATGGCACATTATATGGTAAATAATGTGCTCGAGCTTGTAAACTATGTTCGTAGGCTTGTAGAACGACGCTGTGTGCCATTCCTTCAACCTGTCCACAATATGGCTCCGATACCACTGTAGCAGCGGAATTCGTAATTTTGAATACTGTAGCAGAAAGCTTGTATGCTTGTTGACTTGAATAGCAGAAATAGCTTTAATTATAAAAATACACAAGAGGTATTTATAATAATAATATTTTATTGATAAGATATGACATGATTGAATGATTACAATGAGGTCCTGCTTTTATACCCATGCAGGCACCTTTTCACGAATGGGCATGTCTTTTAGACATGCCTTTTCATTAACCTAATGACTATTTAACATAATCCTAACTGATTAGTTAGTAATTACATTTATCCTATTTTATTCTATTAATAACTATATTTATTACTTTAGTTATGAATTAGATTCATAACAGTCACCCCACCTTTGTGGTTCATGAGCACTCATGGCTACATCATCTCCTGACCCATCATCTGCCACAACTACCTTGGAAGAAGATTCTTCCTTGTCTTTTTTATTTTCTGGACAATGGTTGGCAAAATGTCCCATTTCGCCACACTGGAAGCACTTGATCTTTGAAAGATCCTTCTTCTTCTTCGGCTACTTCTTCGATGCCAAGGCCACATCTTCCTCCTCTTCCTTCTTTACTTTGCTCAACCCAGGGCTGTGCTGCTTCTTGGTGAATCTGCGTAGTTCTTCTTGCCGCAGGATTGACCACAAGTTGTCCCAATCTGGGAGGTCCGCTTTGCCCAAGATACTTTGGACAAAGGTTTTCCACTCATTCGTGACTGCATTGAGGGCAGTCCTGACTATCACTGCATCATCTATGGTTGCACCCGTTGCAGTCAACTGATCCCTGATTGACTGCAATCTGAAGAGGAAATGCTCGATGTCTTCTCCCTTGGTCATCATGAATGACCTCATTTGGGCCTCCAACAACATCTTTCTTTGGATTGATTTTCCCTCATACAGAGAAGTCAAGGCCTTCCACATTTCATTAGCTGTCCTCTTCTCAGCTATGTGTGGTACAATATGGTCCTTGATACTGTCCATTATCAGCCGCTTGGCATGCCCAACAGCTTCCCTATGCTTCCATAGGAGATCTGCATCTGTCGGTGTGGCTAGAGTCTGCTCTGCATGGTCTCTTAGACCGTATGCCTCAAGGATAATCAGGATCCTTGCTTTCCACACCGAAAAGTTTGAGAGGCCCTCTAGCCTATTTTGATCATGCAGTCCATGAGGAGCCATCTGCTCAAAATGTGTCGGAGCTCATCCTCTCTATACTCTAGATCTGGATCTAGGGTCCTTTACGAACTGAGCACCCTCTGCTCCCTCGGACACTTGATTTCCCTCCTTGGAAATCTACCAAATCAACTATGATTCAACTTCTTCTTTGATACTCTGATCAAACTGCAAGTTTCCTTTGGCAAGAAACTCTCTGAGAAGCTGATCTCCTCTCAATCTTTGTCACTTGTGCTAAGGCTAAAAATCTGAAAACTTCAGAAATTTAACCCCACCAACTCTTCTGAATTTCTGCAAATTTTCTACGGACTTTTTTGGATCTGACAGATTCAGATCTGAATCACATTGACTGGCTTCAGACCCAACCGACGTTGTTTCTGAGCTGCCTCTGCGCAGTAATTGCATGGGCTTGCTAGGACACAGCGCTGGACAGTGTCACCCATCTTCTGCATGAATCTGCTCCTGAAAACTGCGCTGTCCCTTCAAATCTGCTTCTCCATTGCCTTTCTAGCTGCTTTCTGCAGCTAGATCCTTTAGATTCTTCAATTGGTGACCCTTCTAGATCTGCAATTGCTCCGATACCACGTAGAAATTTATGAATCCTTATACTTATGCAGAAATTATTACTGTTAATTCGGTTAAGATCCTCCTACTTATGCAAGTTATTAATTGAATAAATTCAAGTTAAAATCGAAGCAAAACACATAACAGATCTCTACCAATTCAGATCTAGAATAAGCACATGCACACATTGACAAAGTGACACAGTTATTTCTGGACAAATTGTCGCCGGAAAAACCCAATGTGGGAAAACCGGTTTCTGGCTGCTGGAGGGTTCTGTTATTAAGAATATTTCTGAATACACAACTTCTGGGTTCTAGATCTGGAAAACCCGACAGAGAAAACTCTAGATCTACAACTCCTGGCTGATCTAGGGCCAAAAATACTAACTGATCCACACCCTCAAATGGGATTTACGGAACTCAGCCAGATCTAGGCCTAGAAACCCCAATGCTGCCCCTGAAATGCAATGCGTTAGCCTCTGAAAGCCTTTGCTTCAGCCTTGGATGGCCTCCAAACCCTCAGCGCTGCACCTGGAAGGGACTGCGTTACCCCAGAATGGGTGTCGTAGTCACTGCACTGCCCTGAAGGGTCTTTGCGCAACCCCTGAAGGGTTTCCTGAAAATGACGCTGGCCCTGCTGCTGCTGCCTTCCTCTGCACTGTCCTTGAGCTTATCTCTTCTTTGCCCCTTGTGTGTTCTAGACCCTGGGATCAAATCATCCCCTTGGTCTAAATTCCCCTCTCTGCAACTGAAATACTTCTGAGTATTCTTAGCAACCTTGCCCTAGAATCTCAGCTTAGCTTCAATGCTCTGCCTCTGTGTGTCTTTACAAATGACCCCAAGCCTTTCCTTTATACTTTTCTCGTTGACAAATCAATCATCATGATCAGATCTTGAATCAATGGCTAAGATCAAAAGAAAGCTTGATCTGTGTGACTTAAGATAATTTCATCACATGTTTAATTAAATTAAATTAAATTATTTTATTTTCCTAAGTTTTAACTTAGGAAATCCATTAAAATAATTAATTAATTTAATATCTCTTAAACCAGATGAAACTTCCCAAATCCATTTCTGGGTCTTGGAGATCAAGTGTACTCTAGTCCTTCCTCAAAATTTGGGACTTAGAGCACAATTGATGCTACCCCAAATACACAAAATCTCAACACTCTCTCTCTTTTTATTCCTTGGATTCTCAGGACATTGACTTTTATAATGACCCATCTTATGACAATTGTAGCACTCAATCTTTGTTTGGTCAACTTTCTTCTTTGGTCCATTGAACTTCTTGAAGGTTCCCTTTCTGCTTGTGATGAGCGGAATAAGCATTAAATATATTTTCTTCTTCATCCTTCTTGTTGTTGTTTACTAATGATATTCCAGCTTCTTCTTGACTGAATGCATTACACATCTGTTCAAATGTTGGAGTATCCTTCCAATTGTTGATTCCTGATGCAAAAGCACTCCAAGTTTTTGGTAGTCCTAGAAGAACAATAATTACAAGCTCTTTTTCTGGTATGATTTCATCTATTGCTTGTAGTTCATCTTTTATTCTGGAGTTTCTTACAAAATATGATGAAACGGTATCATCATTCGTCATCTTAACAGTTCTTAGCTTATTCTTGAGGCTTACTATTTGACCAATGTTCTTGATGGTGAGTAACTTGGAGAGAGCCTCATACATTTCTTGAGCGGAATCTATGTTGGATATGTATGGAGTTAGGTTGTCCTCAACTCCATCCACTATTAGGTTTATGGCTACAATTTCGGATTCTCTAAACTTCTCATTCTCTGCTTCATCTATTGGTTTCTTGACTTTCCTTTGAACATGATTCAATGCTTTGTGCTTTTTGAGGATAAGATCTATCCTCTTTTTCCATGCCCTGTAGTTGGAGGATCCTTCTAGTTTGTTTTTTTCCTTCATTGAGTTCTTCATATTGATATCTACTATTCCTTGTGACCTAACATTGAAACTCCTTATTCTCCTTTCAATAGATCTTCAAGCTGCTTTTTGTTGAAGAACGTAACTAGGTTTGTTCTTCATAAATTGTACTTGAGTCAATGCTTATTGTAATTGTCAAAGAATAAAGAAAATAATTTTATATTATTATTGAATGAATTATTAAAGCATGGGTTTCATGCTTGGGTCATATTTATTTCAAGTCAAAGTCCCTATTGTGGAATTCAGGTTTTATTCTGAGTCTATAGGTTTATTGTATATTTAAATTGATCCATATTGGGCTTTTGAATCATGCAATTAGGTCAAGTATTGAGTAAAAATAATTTATGAAGCCTCCACACCAAGCCGGTCTCAACTCATGGAATTCAAACTCATCAGAAGCCTATATATACAGTGGAATTGAACTCACTTGAGGACATCAATCTGCAACACATAAATTCGATCTAGAAGCTGCTACAAGGAGAAATTGCGAAATCTTGGAGAGGGACTTTCTAGGTTTGGTTTTTGGCACACTTATAGAGTTGAAGAAAATCGAAATTTTGGCACTGCTCTCACTACATACTGAGTTATAGTTTCAGAGATCGAAGTTCTCAAAGTTTTGTTGCTGCAGTGGCTGCACCAGTTGCTGCTGCTAAGTGAAGGAGAAGTAGAAGGTAATTCTGTTGGATGTTGTTACTTGGAGAAGTTTTATTAGTCCTAAATCGAAGTCTTGGAAGATAGATAGAAGTCTCTACCTCAAGATTGAAGTCTCAAGAAGCAAGGTTGAAATTCCAGTGTTGCTGTTGTTGCCAGATTCAGGAAGGATCACAAGGAAGGTATATGCTCTCTTGGTTGAATCCCTAGCCTAGTATAGGACTATGTGTGTCTATTATATAAATGTTGACTAACACATGATGTGCTTATAATGGTGATCTCCTAGATATATGTGTTGACCTATTTTCTAATGGTCTTAAGAATCTAGGGTTTGGAAACAAATCTTAGTCAAAGTTTGAAAAGATCTAGGATGATGATTGAAAAGTCTAGGGTCTATAAATGAATCCTAGTAATGATTAAATTCTCTTGTATGTATGTTGATATGATGTATGTTTATAGATGATGAATCTAGGGCTTACATCGAATCTTAATGGATGTCATGTATGATGTTTTAGGATGTATATTAAACTCTAGTAGAAACTCTTCATGATATATTTTGTTAATTGATTTGAAATCTAGAGTCTACAACTAACTAGTGAAAGTTGATCATGTCTGAGTTGTGATTAATCTTGATTGACTTTATTATATGAAATCTAGGATGTGTATGAATCCCTAGTGAAACGTTTATCATGTGAATTTTAAAGATTATCAGATATCTTGTATATCTATGTTGGTTCTAGGGTTTTCTATATGTTATACCTTGGAAGTAACATTGAAACCCTAGATAAGATTGAAAAACATTATGAAGTAGTCTAGGGTTTATGATGAAAGTCCCTAGCAAAATGTTAAAGATTATATGTCTCTTGTTTGGGTATCTGATATGTATAAAGTTGAAAATGCTTCCGTGACTCTGATATGGCTAACTTCATGCTTCTATCGTTTTGGTTGTACTTGCTGTTTAAAGTTGTGCACGTACATCATAAAGATGAGAAGCTGATAAGTATGATGAAAAGAATTGAAGCCATGAAAGATTCTCCAACACCTAAAGAATAAGTTAAGTCTCCCAACATTAAGAAGGAGCCTGGATAGAAGTTGATCTCCCTAAATTAAGAGGGAGCCTGGATAAAAGAAGAAATGGTTACTCTACTTCATGTATCATGCACTAGACCAGGACTAACAACCTTAAGTCTTAGTGAAGTCCATGAGTAAGAATCATAATCATGGTTGGAGAATATATGATGGATATATATGTTGCGACATGTAAAGTAGGAAGAAGAATCTTCTCCTGAAAAGATTCTTTTGATAGTCCTGCTGGAATTAGTTAGAGGGAAACATCAAAACCCTAAAGTTTCCTTTGATTATGCATTTGAAATTATTGATGATTGGGGTTTGTGTTTGCACTAGGTGAATCTCTTAAAGGACTTGATAGCATGCTGGTTACCAATCAGTTTGATTGAGAGAGATTGGTTGTTCTTGATCTGCTGGATCAAGGTGTGTTGTGGCTTTGCAAGTGAAGCATTGCCTAGAAAGACATCGGGCCGACACTTTGTGTTGATGTCTGGTTGGGAGGGTGGCATCGGGTGGATGTGCACCTAGTTCCCTGGGTTGATGTTTAGTAAGTAAGCCGATGGTACGTATAGAGGGGGAAAGCTTTAGTCCATCTTAGTCCCACTTGGATAGATTGCCTTGGTCAAGAATCTAGTCCATGGCATTGTGGTGCCTAAAGTGTGGAGTGACCAATGGATAGAGTTCCCTGGTCAGGAATCTAGTTGTTAATTTTGGACAACTAGGTCCAAATTCCATGTTGTGATGCTCAGATGAAGATGCCAATATTTTTATTGGATTCCTCTTTCGGAGAGGTGCAAGATCGTTCTAAAGATCATCTTGATCCGATGAGCAGAACATTTATTTTGAATTAATTCCACTTATGTGCAAGGTCGGCCAGAATTGAAATGTAGGCTTGAAGCCCCAGCAGATGTGTCACACACTCTCACTGATGGATATATACAGGTCAACGTTGGAGGTCATTTCATCCATCACTCATCATCACATTCTCTTTCATCATCTGATTGGTTCGATCACCTTGGAGGCTCTTCTTCTCTCACACGTGGGAAAACGCAACAAAGCAAATTTATGTTTTTGACCTAAGGTTTCAGCGCAGATTTGACCAGCATTGACTTTGGTCAACGCATGGTCAAACTGACCCTAATCTCTCCCAAAATTTCGATTTCTGCAGTCCGCATTTATTGGCACAAAAATCGAGATTGGGCGTTGACTCTGACCATGCTGCGTTGACTTTTGCTGTTGCTGTTTTTGCGTTGACCGTTGACTGGGACAACATTGACTTTTTTAGACTTTGGGTTGACTGATATAGCGCTATTCGAGAGGGTTGTGTGACACATTCTGGTTGGCTGACCGTATTGAGACTTTGTTGGTTGAAGCATCCTGTTGACCGTCGTAATGCACCACAACACATATTTTGCTGATCAAGTTAAGTGTATTTTTGGCTTGTCTTCTGTCAATCTATTGGTATGTTCTATCAACATTTTACTTTCTTGTTTATGTGATTGTTGTTTGATATTGGGGATAAAAATAAAGTTGCATCAAGCATAGAACATCTACAGAAATTTACATGGCATCAGAGCTGAGGTGAAGACAAAGACCAAGTGTAGCAATCACTGAAGAAGAGCATGGGTACCTCAAACTATAATGGCTTCAAAGCTGATGACAAATTGGCTGGGAAGGAAGACTTCCATGCCTGGAAGATGACTTTGGATCTTATGTTGGAAGAACAAGATGTCATGGACTATGTGCAGGGTAAAATCCAAGAGCCTCCATCCTCTGCACCTGCTGCCACCAAGTCAAAATATAAGAAGGGGGAAATCAAAGCAAAGCTGATGATCCGGGATTCAATTCATAAGAGTCTAGTAGCCTACATCTCTGAGTTGGGCACATTCAAGGAGATGTATGATAGGTTGGTCAACATGTTCAAGGCCAACAATGCAAATCAAGTCCTTTTCTTCAAGAACCAACTGAAGAATCTGAAGAAAGGCAGGTATGAATCCGTCCAATTATACTTGCTGAAGTTGATCGAAATCAGAAATAATCTTCTGGCCATTGGGGAGACAATAGCTGATCGAGAAATGGTTCTCACCGCACTTGGAGGGTCTCTCCTCCGAATGGCATGTTTTAAATACTACCATTCTCAATAACAATGAGATATCTGATTTTGACAAAGTATTATTGAGATGCGTGCAAGAGAAAACAAGGATGAAGGAATATGAAAATGAAGGAAATGCTGCGTGCACTGCTCATGCTAAGTAGAAGAACAATGGTGGTCCAAGGAACAAAGGAAGAGCAGGGGCCCAAGGAAAGAAAGGAAAATGTTACACATGTCACAAGACCGACCACTATGCTAGAGAATGCCCTTTCAAGAAGGATTCTCCTGATGATGATGACAACAACAACAACTAGAGGAATGGCAATCAAAGGAACAACAGGTTCAAAGGGAAGAGGAAGGCTCTCTATGGTGGAAATGGGCAACCTTTCAAAAGGTCGAGAAATTCCAGGTATGAGGAATCTAATGTTGTTGATGATAAAAGAAATGAATTCATTCTTGTATCTGCCCTCTCCGCTGCATCTCCACCCGACACTATGGATGTCTGGTTGATAGATAATGGTGCCTCAAGGCACATCACTGGGTTTAAGGAAGCACTTTCTAATATGGTTGAGAAGGATGTTAATCTAAAAATTATCCCATGTCTCGTGAAAGGGATAGGCACTATGACCCTCCACTTATCTCAAGGTCAAGTCCTTCGCTTGCAAGATGTACTATATGTCCCTGATTTGAAGAAGAACCTTGTGTCTATTTCGGCCATGGAAAACAAAGGTTTCAATCTGGCATTCATTGATGGGAAGGTGCGCATCTGGAAGAAGAGTTTCAAGGAAGCTATCACGATTGGGTTTAGAGTTGATACACTCTACCAGGTTGGAGGAAGTCCACTGGGAGTGATGACATGTGATACTACCTGACAGACTGAACTATGGCACCGAAGGTTTGGATACCTTCATTACAAAGCCCTTCCCGAAGCAAGGAAGGTGGTGACGGGGATGCCTGAATTCAAGAATGATCATGTAGGTGTATGTCAGGGTTGTGCCGAAGGAAAGCATACAAGGGGACCTTTCCCCTAAAGTGTCACAAAGACATTTGATGTCTTGCAATTGATACATTCTGATTTGTCTGGTATGCTGCCTCTGACATCCTTGGGAGGATGTTCTTATTATATGACGTTCATAAATGACTTCTCTTGCAAAACCTGGATAAACTTCTTGAGGAAGAAGGATGAGGCTTTCATGTGGTTCCATACTTTCAAAGCCCTGGTGGAAAATCTAATAGGGAAGAAGATTAAGATTTTGAGGACCAATAATGGCATTGAATATGAGACGCATGAGTTCAATAACTTTTGCAGAGAAGCTGGCATTAAGAGGGAGACCACAACCGTATATACTCCTGAGCAAAATGGCGTTGTTGAAAGAAAGAACAGGACCATTGTGGAAGCTGCCCGTGCCATGCTATGTGACCAAGGTCTTCCGATGTTTCTGTGGGGAGAAGCTGCGAACACTGTTGTGTACATACAAAACCGATGCCTGCATTCCTCTCTAGACTCCAAAACTCCTGAAGAGGTTTTCTCTGGTAAGAAACCTGACGTCTCACATTTTAGAGTTTTTGGTTGTCTCGTTTATTTTCATGTATCGAAAGAGAAGAGGAGCAAGTTGGATGCTTCTGGGAAGAAGGGAATGTTTGTGGGCTACAACGAAACTTCGGAGGCCTATAAAGTATATGTGCTTCGTCAAAGGGAAGTGGAGATATGCCACGATGTTACCTTTGATGAAGATGCTTCCTGCAGAAAAGTAATCAATCTTCCGAACTCTGAGGAAGATCATGAAGTAAGGGCTAGAAATCAAGAAGAATCGAAGGATGAAACGATGCTCGATGTTGAAGGACCGATGGACCCTATTGATCCACCTCCTTCAATGAAGAGAAGACCATCATGGCTCAGCGACACTCTCGAGGATGCCGAGAATCATATGACCCCAAGGGGGACATTCCGTGATTGCAAGAAGCCGAATAGATACCAAGGGTATCTAGTAGCCATGAGTACAATCGTACAATCTGAGCCAGGATCTTTTGAGGAAGCCATAAAGTATCAAGTCTAGAAGGATGCTATGCACGAAGAATATGAGTCCATTCTGAAAAATAATGTCTGGGATGTGGTTTCGAGACTGGAGGACAAAGCAGTTGTCAGCTCAAAATGGCTCTATAAGATCAAGCATGGATCTGATGGTAGTGTTGAAAAGTTTAAGGCAAGATTTGTTGCCCGTGGCTTCTCTCAAAAGGAAGGCGTAGACTACGATGATACATTTGCACCTGTCGCTCGATATACCACCATCCGATATATCATAGCCCTTGCTGCTACGCAAGGATAGAATCTTCATCAGATGGATGTGAAGACCGCATTTCTGCATGGTGCGATAAAGGAAGAGGTGTATGTGGAGCAACCTCTGGGGTTTGAAGTCCAGGATCGAAACACCCATGTATGTAGATTGAAGAAAGCCCTCTATGGGTTGAAGCAAGCACCCAGGGCTTGGTACGAGAGGATAGATAGCTACCTGATGAAGTTGGGCTTCACTCGTAGTAATGCTGATTCGAACCTTTACTTCAAGGTTGATAGAGAAAAGCCTCTCATTCTGGTGCTGTATGTGGACGACCTCTTCCTGACAGGTGCTGACACTTTCATTCATCAGTGTAAGAGGGAGCTCGCTTTTGAGTTCGAGATGAAGGACCTAGGACTGATGCATTACTTCCTAGGCCTGGAGGTCTGGCAGAGACCTGGAGAGATTTTCCTTTCTCAAGGAAAATATATTGTGAAGATGCTGGAAAGATTTGGAATGGTGGACTGTAAGTCTATGTCGACACCGATGGAGCTCAACTTTAAGAAGTTGAGTGGCAGCGCTGCTGGGCCCGTGCTAGCAAATCCTAATAAGTATCGTCAACTCGTAGGGGCCCTAATGTTCTTAGTGAACACCCGTCTGGACGTATGTTTTGCAATGAACACTTTGAGTCAACACATGGTTGATCGTCATCACATTCATTGGGTTGGTGCCAAGAATTTGTTGAGATATCTTCGGGGCACGATAAACCATGGGCTGAGATACACTACTGGGAGTGTGACACTCCATGGATATATTGATGCCAATTGGGCTGGCAGTGTGGTGGATCGCAAGAGTACATCTGGATGCTGCTTCACACTTGGATCTGCTTCGATATCATGGATGAGCAGGAAGCAGAAGTTAGTGGCTTTGAGCACCGCTGAGGCTGAATACATTGTAGCGAGTATGGCCTGTTGTGAAGCAGTTTGGTTGCGAAAGCTCTTCAGTGAGCTGTATAAGCATGTGATAGATACCACTGTTATCCTTTGTGATAACCAGAGTGGGATTCGGTTGTCTGAGAATCTCGTGTTCCACGATCGATCCAAGCATATTGATATCAGGTACCACTTTATCTGGGATATGATATAGCGAGGCGCCGTAAGGCTCGATCATATAGGAATTGATGAGAAGGTCGCGGATATTCTCACAAAGCCCTTGGGGAAGGTCAAGTTCCTAACCTTCCGTGAGAACCTTGGTATCATGGAACGACCCTATGCTGAGGGTCCTGTTGGACGATGAGCTCTGGGAGCTCCAGGGGGCTTTGGGGATAGCTTCTTGGGGCTATAAGAAACCACAGGGCTAGGCATGCTGAACCTTGTTGGTGTGCTTCTGCCCCATCGTTATGATATTGAGTTAGTTCACCTCTCATGATCTGTGCCTTGTATGCATCCTACCCATTGAGTCCCGTACTCATGGGAAGTACTTCTCATTTGGCCAGTGAGGTGGGAAAAGCTAGAGACCAGTAGCAAAGACCGATGGACGCATCGGAGATTGCCGTACTCTCTATGTCTGTGATGGCATGTGTCCAACCACTTGATCTGGGATCAAGTCTAGTGAGGTTTCGGACCTCCAACTGACTTTGGGTCAAGTAAACTAACTTCGATTTGGTATGATACTCCTTTGAGTCCTATAGAGGTTTCAGACCTCTGAGCTGAATTCGTTAGCCGTGAGTGATGTCTTTGTGACTGACCTTTTGTTCTGAAATAAAGAAGCCAACAAAGCAAGTTACGGCGGGATGACGCACGATTGGATGGATTTCTCCCTAGTTGAGAGGGAGAGTTAATTTTGGACAACTAGGTCCAAACTCCATGTTGTGATGCTCAGATGAAGATGCCAATATTTTTATTGGATTCCTCTTTCAAAGAGGTGCAAGATCGATCTAAAGATCATCTTGATCCGATGAGCAAAACATTTATTTTGAGTTAATTCCACTTATGTGCAAGGTCGGCCAGAATTGAAATGTAGGCTTGAAGCCCCAGCAGACGTGTCACACACTCTCATTGATGGATATATACAGGTCAAGGTTGTAGGTCATTTCATCCATCACCCATCATCACATTCTTTGTCATCATCTGATTGGTTCGATAACCTTGGAGGCTCTTCTTCTCTCACACGTGGGAAAACGCATCAAAAGAAATTTATGTTTTTGACCTAGGGTTTCAGCACAGATTTGACTAGCATTGACTTTGGTCAACGCATGGTCAAACTAACCCTAATCTCTCCCAAAATTCTGATTTCTGCAACTCGCATTTATTGGCACAGAAATTGAGACTGGACGTTGACTTTGACCGGGATGCGTTGACTTTTGCTGCTGTTGTTTTTGCGTTGATCGTTGACTGGGACTACGTTGACTTTTGTTGACTTTGGGTTGACTGATATAAAGTTGTCTGAGAGAGTTGTGTGACACATTTTGGTTGACTGACCGTATTGAGACTTTGCTGGTTGAAGCATCCTGTTGATCGCCGTAACGCACCACAACACATTTTGTTGATCAAGTTAAGTGTATTTTTGGCTTGTCTTCTGTCGATCTATTGGTATATTCTATCAACATTTTACTTTCTTGTTTATGTGATTGTTGTTTGATATTGGGGATAAAAGTAAAGTTGCATCATGCATAGAACATCTACAAAAATTTACACTAGTCCATGACATTTAAGTGTCTAAAATTATTCATGGTTCATATAGTTGAGATCTACCTTGTACTATTGAGTTATGAATACCTCCCTAGTTAAGAGCGAGTGTTGAAGAATGTAACTAGGTTCGGTCTTCATAAATTGTACTTGAGTCGATGCTTATTGTAATTGTCAAAAGAATAAAGAAAATAATTTTATATTATTATTGAATGACTTATTAAAGCACGGGTTTCATGCTTGGGTCATATTTATTTTAGGTCAAAGTCCCTATTGTGGACTTCTAGGTTTTATTTTGAGTCTATAGGTTTGTTGCAGATTTAAATTGATCCATGTTGGGCTTTTGAATCATGCAATTAGGTCAAGTATTGAGTAAAATATAATTTATGAAGCCTCCACACCAAGTTGGCCTAAAGGTGATCAAGTGGGCCTCAACTCATGGAATTCGAACTCATCAGAAGCCTATATATACAGTGGAATCGAACTCACTTGAAGACATCAATCTGGGAACATAGAAATTCGATGTGGAAGCTGCTACAAGGAGAAATTGCGAAATCTTGGAGAGGGACTTTCTGGGTTCAGTTTTTGGCACACTTATAGAGTTGAATAAAATAGAAATTTTGGCACTACTCTCACTGCATTTCGAGCTATAGTTTAGGAGATCGAAGTTCTCAAAATTTTGCTACTGCAGTTGTTGCACTAGTTGTTGCTAGGTTGCTGCTGCTAAGTGAAGGAGAAGTAGAAGATAATTCTGTTGGATGTTGTTGCTTGGAGAAGTTGTATTGGGCCTAAATTGAAGTCTTGGAAGCTAGATCGATGTCTCTACCTCAGGATCGAAGTCTCAAGTAGCAAGGTTGAAGTTCCAGTGCTACTGCTGCCAAATTCAGGAATGATCACAAGGAAGGCTGACTTGGTGTGGAGGAAGTCCGGGTCAAGGTCTAGAGTTTCAAGGATCACTATTGAAAGAAAGAATTATCTTGACTAGGTTTTCCCCTCGAGTGGGGTTTTGCCTTCGCTGTTGGCCTACATCTGGTGTCCTTGATCTATGTATATTTACTTGATGAACTAATAAGAAGAATGATAAGAAGAACGTAATAATAACTAAAGAAGATCACATGTAAATAATCAAGAACAAGAGAATATTTCTACCTTTCTGATTCTCTAACACCTTTTTCTTCCTCCTTTCACCTTAGCTCTGATACCATGTTTGAAAATCAGAAAGGCATAAATTTTTTCCTATGTTGATAATTACTTGTGATATTATTATAATATTATGTTCTTATTAACTTCTTTATGTTCTCCCTTTTGTTGAAAAATGTGTAACTAGGTTCAGTGTTCATAAGTATGAAATGTATTTTTTATTCTTGTAAATTATAAAATGAAAAAGAAATTATTATTATTATTATTTTGGAGCATGGGTTTCATGTTCAAGGTCTTTTATTTTATAGGTCAAGCACCCATTGAGTACTTCTAGGGTTTGTCGTAGGTCAAGAAGTCAAAAGAGTCATTGTTATAAATGTATTTTTTATTCTTGTAAATTATAAAATGAAAAAGAAATTATTATTATTATTATTTTGGAGCATGGGTTTCATGTTCAAGGTCTTTTATTTTATAGGTCAAGCACCCATTGAGTGCTTCTAGGGTTTGTCGTAGGTCAAGAAGTCAAAAGAGTCATTGTTATAAGTTGAAGACCCCACTAGGCACGTTGTAACTTGTAAAGAAAATTATTTTTTCTTTAAGAGTGTCAAAATACCGTCCAAGATCAAGTTGGCCTAAAGGAAGAGCCATGTCCACCCTTGAAGAGCCTATAAATAGAAGAGAACTCGTCCTACTTGAAGCACACTCACTCATCACTCATTCTAGCGAAGGAAAGGAAGAGGAAGGAGAAGGCAACGAAGGAGGATGTAGGAGATTTGTGTTTGGCCTAATTTTCTCTCACACGTGCCAAAGAGGAATAGGGTTTTTGCAGTAGATCTAGGGCTTCAATCTACAAGTTCGATCTGGGAGAAAAGGAGGCAAAGAAGTCAAGCGACGGTCACCAAGGGTTACTCCCAAGCTCCCGAAGTCAGAGAAAGGCAAGCGAAGGTCAGAGGAAGGCTCTAGAGGAAGATCGAACTTCCCACGAGTGGCAACAACAATTGCAGGGAGGTCGAAATTTCAGATTTGCAGTAGGAGGCTGAAAATCTTGTAGCAGAAGGTCGAAAATGTGCTACTGGAAGAGATTTGATTGGGTTTGACTAGATCGAAGTTAGCAGATCATCCGAAGAGGTTGGTCTTGGTTTTGGAGGGTATTGGTCTCAGTCTTGAGGTCATGAAATTCGTCAATTGAAGAATCTACAAGGAAGAGAAGAGATTTACGGGTTTTCCTCTCAAGAGGAGAGGTTTTGGCCCTGGCTTGCAGCGTATATAATGTGTTATTGACAATTGTTCTTCTTGTGTTTGTAGTTGTTTGATGCTTCACACATATACAACAAGGAGCAAATCTAATAAGTAAAAAAGAAACAAAATCAATTATCAACTAAAGAGAATTAATCATAATCATTGCCCTGTTGAATTTCTCAACATGGTATTAGAGCTAAGGTTGGCTAAGGGCATCATGAAGATCTCCACTACATTGAAGAAGCTCATCAAGAAGTGTTCAAAGGTACCAAGCCATCTCAAGAAAGGCATCAAGGAAGCATGGAGTCGCTTATTCTCTACAAATAAGGAAGTAAAAAGATGAAGGTCTCTTCTCGGCACTCACGGGCAAATTCCAAGATGAGAGCATTTGGGTGATTGATAGTGGTGCATCTAGGCACGTGACAGGTCATCACAAACAATTGAAGACTTTATCAAAGGGAAAATCTTCTTACTCAATGGAACTTGGAGATAATAAAAGCTATCCCATGAGAGGTATTGGATCAACCTCTATAGAGTTGGAGAATGGAAGCAACATTCACCTCACAACATCCTATTTGTTCTAGGTTTGCATAAGAACTTACTTTCCATTTCAAGTCTAGAAGATAAGGGTGATAGAATAGCTTTCATTGATGGAAATGTTGTTGTATGGAGTAAAAACTCAAGCATAGAGAATGCTAGAGTAATTGGTATTCGAGAAGGAAGACTTTACAGGATGATATCTACTCTAGCACAAGCCTTGGTTCACATTGAAATTAGCCCATTTGAACTACGACATAGAAGATTTGGTCATCTTCATTTCAAGATCCTCGCAACTCTAAGTTCCATAGTAGATGAAATACTTGAACTAAGAGAAGATCATGAAGGAGTATGTAAGGGATGTGCATTGGGTAAGAATACCAAGAGACCATTTGGAAGTAGTGCTTCACGGTCAAAATAAATCTTGGATGTCATTCACTCTGATGTATGTGGTCATAAGACTCCTAAATCTCTTGGAGGTCATCTATACTATGTCACATTTATAGATGATCATTCAAGAAAGACCTGGGTTTACTTAATGAAAACCAAGGGCGAATTATTTACAAAATTTCAAGAATTCAAAGTTGAAATGGAGAACCTTACAAAAAGAAGAATCAAGATACTAAAATCCAATAATGGAGGACAATATACATCTAAGGAGATTATATCATTATGTAAGGAGTCTGGGATTAAGAGGGAGTTGATAGTCCCATATAATTTCGAACAAAATGGAGTTGCAGAACGAAAGAACCGATCCATTAAAGAGAGTGTAAAAGCAAGGTTACATGATCAAGATCCACCAAAATTTCTGTGGGGAGAAGCGACAAAGACAATAGTATATATTCAAAATTGAAGTCCCCACAGGTCACTGGACAATAGGACTCTCGAAGAAGTATTCACTTGAAAGAAACCTACTGTAGATCATCTCTGAATATTTGGGTGTCTCATATATATTGATATAACAAAGGACAAAAGAAAGAAGTTGGATCCATCAGGCATGAGAGGAACATTTGTTGGCTACGACAACTCCTCTAAGGCTTATAGAATATACACAAAGGAAGGACACCATATAGAAGTAGGTCGAAATGTCATATTTGACGAGAGTATCACATTCAAGAAACCTAAGGAACTTCCCATGGACTCTGATGACGAAGAATTTCCAGTATTTGACGAAGAAGTTAACAGAAGAAGAAGAATCTCATCATGAAGGTGAGGGTCCCAGACTCTAGTGAACCCATTCAACATGTGGTCCTCCCTGAATCAAGAAAGAGGCCAAACTAGTTGAAATCTACACTACTTGATGCAGAAGGTCGTGGGGCAACGAAAGGCTCATTCAGAGAAAGCAAGAAACCAAAGAGATATTCTAGGTATGCTGCATACATGAAAAACTAATAGAAGCAAAACCATCCACTTTTGAAGAGGTTGTCAATCATCAAGAATGGAAGGATTCCATGAATGAAGAGTATCAATCTATAATGAAGAATGGAGTTTGGGAGATCGTACCTAGGCCTGAAGACAAATCTGTGGTAACTTCCAAATGGATCTCCAAGATCAAACATGCGGCAGGTGGGAGTATCAATAAATAGAAGGCAATATTTGTGGCTAGGGGCTTCTCTGAACAAGAAGGCATCGACTATGAAGAGACATTTGCTTTGACAATCAGGTATACAACGATTCGTTCATTGGTCTTTCTGGCAGCATTAATGGGATGGAACATCCATCAAATGGATGTCAAGACTACGTTTCTGAATGGCACAATTGATGAGGAAGTCTATATAGGGAAACCCTTGGTATTTGAAGTTAAATACAAGAAGGCATATGTTTGCAAATTGAAGAAAGCATTATATAACCTCAAGCAAGCACCAAGGGGATGGTATGCTAGAATGGATGCATACCTACAAAGAATAGGCTTCATAAAAAGTTCTATTGATCCGAACCTTTATATCAGGGCTATAGATGGAGAATCATTCTTCTATATGTAGATGATCTTCTCTTGACAGGTGTAGAAGGTCAAATTGAAGAATGTAAGAAGAAACTAGCAGCAAAATTTGACATGAAGGATCTAGGGTTGATGCATTACTATTTGGGACTAGAAGTTTGGCAAGGACCCGATGAAATTTATCTGGGTCAAGGAAAGTACATGATCAAGATGTTGAATAGGTATGACATGATGGACTGCAAACCAATGACCACTCCGATGATCACAAACTTGAAGAGACTAAGGAGTTACGAATCTCGCCCTATGGATCCTTCCATGTACAGAAAAGTGATTGGCTCACTAATGTATTTGTTGAATACTTGACCAAACATATTTTTTGCAGTAAACATTATTAGTCAATTCCAAGTGGAGCTAAAGCATGATCGTTAGATAGCAACAAAACATATACCGAGGTATCTGCGAGGAACTATCCACTACTGCCTTAAATATGATAGAAGGAATGATGTCTACTTGATTGGATATACAGATTTTGACTGGAGAGGCAGTGAGCAGGATGGAAGAAGCACTACAGGAGGGTGTTTTAGTTTGGGATCCTCCATGATCTCATGGATGAGTAGAAAACAAGACACAGTTGCTTTGAGTAGTGTTGAGGCTGAGTATGTTGCGGCCTATGAAGTAAGCAGAGAAGCGATCTAGTTAAGGGTGATGTTATTCGACCTATTCGAAGGACCGATGGACCCTATAGTGATACATTGTGACAACACTAGTTGTATATGATTGCTTGAAGACCCAGTATTTCATGGAAAGACAAAGCATATAAACAACAAGTATCACTGTATTCGGGAGCTAGCACAAAATGGTGTGTTGCAGATACAATATATCTCCACCGATGAGCAGGTAGCTGACATATTGATGAAATCTCTTCCTAACAAGAAGCTTGTGTACTTGAAAGACAAGCTTGGCTTGGTTGATATATCCTCCCTAGTTGAGAGGAATAGATATGTTAGTTTTTGTAGCATTGGATGTGTCCTGACTCCTAGCCTCAAGATTTGGTTAAAGAGGTTAGAATACATGTATTCTCCAATACCCAGAAATCATATTTGGAAATTCCACCTAGAGACGAATTAATTAAATTAATTAGTCAGTTTTTAATATTTCCTAAGTCCAAACTTAGGAAATATGATTAATTAAAAGGTATTAATTAAGTCAGGTGCGAATCTTCTAGAAAAAGGCGTGGATCGAGTCTTAGTTAATCTTAGCCATCGATTAAGTTTTAATCGTGGTTGTTGAAGTCTCAACTAGATATTATAAGAAGAACTCGATGGGCACTTGGAGAACACACTTGTAGAGATCAAATTCAATGGCAGATCGATTTCCTGAGTAGCAGCGTTGAGTTGCCGGAGAGAGAGGCAGTGAGCTTGTTGCAGTGAGAGAGGGGCAGGGATAGTAAGGATGGAGGAAGCTTATCCAGATCCGGTGAGTACAAAGCAGAGAGGCAGCAAGTACCACAGAGAGGCAACAATTGCCACAAAGAGGCAACACAATGGTCTCGCAGAGGCATTGCAAAGCTTTAGAGGAGATCTGTATTTTTGTTGGGAGGCAGAGGTGATTCAATGCCAGAAGCCGAAGAGAGCTTCCGGAGTCCAGGAGAGTCCAGTTTCCAGACAACAGCTGATCAATTGACGAGAGAGACGTTGTTCCTAACTGTGGGACACAGTTTTGAGAAATCTAGGGCATTTAGTGTTAAGAGATTTCTCTTCATTAGTGACTACTTGTGAATGCTTTTTAATTTCTTTAGATTAGGATCTTCTTCTTGTTCAATTATTAGTGTTCTTTCTTCATCAAATAGTAACCAATGCATAAACATAAATCGACAAGAGACACAGCATGTAGGCTATGAGCCAGGGCCAAAACCTCTCACTCTTTGAGAGGAAAACCCGCACAAATTCTTCTTATAGAGAATCCAATTGACAAATACCAAGGCCAAGACCCTTGACCTATTAGCCACTCCAAGACCAAGACACACAACCTCTTCTTGACTTCTCCTTGACCGAGATCTTCATCATTGCCTTGATACCAAGATCTACATCATCAATATTGTCCTTCATGGAGCTTATACCGAGACCTCTATCAATGTGATGACTGAGATCATTAGCACTGTTGCATCACAGAGACTATTGGCACTGTACCAATATCACTGAGATTATAGAGGTACCCGAAGAATGTAATCCGAGCTCATCTCAGATGTATGCCTTCGCTGTCCCTTCCTTTCTCGTTGTACCTTCCATAGATGTATTCCCTCGCTGTCCTTTCCACTGATGTTTGCCCTCTGAAAACTCAGATCCGAACTGTGCAGGCTATGGTTCGTCACTGAAACTTTAGAGGAGTCTGAGCTACTTGACTGTAACTGCCCATTCGAATATTAGAGAGATCCAAGCTCATTACAGGAAGGATATCCGAACTGTCTTACTGTCCTATCCATCCGAAAAACTCAGAGATACTCCACCGAAATTTTGTCTCTGTGGTATAGGTCGAGGTGCCTTTATATAGTTGTTGGTCCATCAATATTAGTCGACCTGAGCATGTGAACTGGTGTGTCTATTTATGTGAGCCGACATGAAAATTTTCTCATACAATTTAGGAGGCCGACTTCCAAAAGGACCGTGCTTGTCTTTGGAGGCCTAATAAGACATTTACATTGACTCATATACAGTGACATAGGCTCAAGAAGAGCTCTTCATACATGACATTAATTCTTTCGACTCTAAATGAAAAATCCTAATGCTCTCAAATGAGAGTCAACTAAAATCACTTGCTCATGAAACCCATGAAGTAAGGCTTACAAAAATAATATCATTTTTCTTTATTACATCATTTACACAAGTCACAATTACATGCCATTATGAAGACCAAACGTAGTTACACTTTTCAACACGTAGTGCTGCGTAGGCTGACGTAGTGACTGCGCAAAGGCAACGCAAAGTAGCTCATCTTGAGCTAGGATTAGTGCCAGATCACTAGTAGCAGAGTGAAAATTTTCTCTCTAAATTTTTGTCAGATTTTTCTCTATATGGTTTGCTAGTTTGGGAAACCATAGACTTGTACTCAAATTTACTACTACATAATATACAAACCCTCAGCTGCTGCATCAGATTTCCCAAGTTGGGTTTTTCTGGGGACTTAGTCCAAAAATAACGTTGTTATTTGTGTGTGTGTGCATCTATCTTTCCCGCGTTGTATTTTTTTCGCAATATTTTATTTGTAAAGGTTGCAGTGAATTTAAATCGATATTTGTTGTAGGAAATTGCAAGTAAATTGTTTGTTTAATTAAACAATCAGAAGAATTAACATCAGTTGCTGCAATAGGATTCAGGTAACCGAATTTTCACATAGTATCAGAGCGGAGGAGCAGTAGGAAGAGCTCATTTGCAGAAGGAAAGAGGGAGTTTCGAGGCACTGCGTAGGCAACTACTCGAAACCCCAGGAGGTTGCACAATCCATTAGCCAACAAGACAAATTTTTGAGGAAAATTTGTTTCTCTGAGTGAGTTGACAAAGAACAAAATTTCCAGATCAATGATTGTTAGAGGTAGAGGGAGCAGCAACGTTTTTCTTGCAGAGCAGATCTTCAACTTGGACGTAGTTATTTTGCAGCGGTTGCTAGCAGAATAGCGTCAGAAGGGAATAAGAGCACACACTGAGTAAATTCTTTCCTTAGGGAACTTCTAGCCAAGAAGTTCAAATTCTCCTCGCAAAGCAACTCCAGCAGGGAGTGCGTAGAGCCAGTCAACAGTTGCATAGAGGAGAAGAGGTAGAGTTCGACATCTTTTTTGGCGAGATGGCATCAACAGGGTTGAGAGATCAAGATCAGTTGGATGGTTCATCCAATTATGTGATTTGGAAGGCCATGATTTCCTGCCTTCTATATGAATATGATCTCAAGGCTTATATCAGTTTAGTGGTAGTTGTACCCACGGACCCAGATCAACATAAGACCTACAAAAATGAGATGGCGAAAACAAATAGGCTGATCCTCGATGGACTTCGAGATCACGTAGTATGTCACATAGCTGGCAAAGATACCGCCAAGCAGATGTGGGATGCCCTTGCTATG
Source organism: Pinus albicaulis (assembly GCA_034641835.2). Taxonomy (NCBI): domain Eukaryota; kingdom Viridiplantae; phylum Streptophyta; class Pinopsida; order Pinales; family Pinaceae; genus Pinus; species Pinus albicaulis. The sequence continues at coordinate 295,381,607 of CM076580.1, read as the reverse complement.
CTATACCAGGGATCTTTCGAGAAGCGGAAGATGTATTTGGAGGAGAAGATGAGGTGTACCAGGATGTAGAAAGGGGAGCGTATATACCCATTCTTTACTAAAATTCAGGAAGCTCTAGATCAACTGTCTGCAGTGTTGAGATTTTGTGTATTTGGGGTAGCATCAATTGTGCTCTAGGTCACAAATTTTGTGGAGGGACTAGAATACACATGATCTACAAGAACCATAAATGGATTTAAGAAATTTCAAGTTGTGTTCAAGTTATTCAAATAATTAATTATTTTTAATGGATTTCCTAAGTCTAACTTAGGAAAATAAAATAATTAAAGTGAATTAATTAACACATGTGCTGAAATTGTCTTAAGTCACATGCATCAAGCAGTCTTATCTCAGTTGTTGATGGATGATTTAATCTCGACTGTTGAAGGGTTCAACGAAAAAGTATAAGAGAAAGGCTTGAGGGTCGGTTGAAGACACACAATTTCTGTAGAACTGAGGAGTAGATCTGGAATTCTAGAGCAGGTTTGCTAAGAATTTCCAGTGGAATTTCCTGCAGTGAGGGGTAGTATTGGTTGAGGGAATGATCTGATTCCAAGAGCCAAGAGACAGCAAGAGGCAAGAGGAGTAGCTGAAGGACAGCGCAGAGAAGCAAGGCAGCAACTACGTAGGTGTTACGCAGGACAGCGCAGAGGCACTGGAAGGCTTCAAAAATTACACAGAGGGGCTTCTAGGGCGAGTGTGAGGTTGTGAGACCCTTTCAGGGGTGACTGGTGCAACGCAGTGGCATTTGAGGGTAGCGAGGTTGACGCTGAGGCTTCAGGGGCAGCGCTGAGGGTTTCTAGAGTCAGATCTGGGCTGAGTCCTGAAAAAATCTCGTTTGAGGGTGTGGATCAGTCAGATTTTTGGCACTAGATCTTCAAGATAGCTGCAGATCTTATATCTTTTATTCTCTGTCGGGTTTTCAAAGGTTGGAACCCAGATTTGCTATACTCAGAACTACTTAATAATAAAACCCTCATATCTGCTAATCGGTTTTCCCGCTTTGGGTTTTTCTGGGGACTTATGTCCAAAAATCCATGTGTCACTTTTTTGCATGACTGAATTATTCAGTAAATGATCTACATGCTGTAGTTGTGTTTATTTTTGGTATTTTCTGAATCGAATTTCTGAAAATAACTTTTATAAATTAAATCAAGTAGGAGGAAATAAACCAATACACTGCAGTGGAATCTTCACATGGTATTAGAGCGATAGCAGATCAAGCTGAATCTGCAGCAAATCGGTTGAAGAAATATTTTTTCTGCAGGGTGGCAGAAGAAGCAACAGATCCAGAAAGGGCATCTTGACAACAGGAGGATGCAGATCCAGAAGAAGACAACGTTGAAGCTGCAGAAGGCCTCTGGGCTTACGTAGACCCTCCCCAGGGTAGCGTAAGGACTGCGTCACCTAGTCTGGGGTTACGCAGTGCTCTTCTGAGCCACGCTGGGACTGCGCTGGACCAACCAGGAAGACGTTGTCCAGTCACTTTTCTTGCTGCAGAAGAATTCAGCCAAGTTTTGGAAGTTGTGCTTCAGATCTTCAGCAGTGCTGGTGGGGTAGAGATTCTGTAGGTGCAGAATTGTGCCTAACTAAGGCAACAAAGGCGGGAGGAAGACAGTCATTCAGCAGATTTGAGCCAAATAGATCTGAGATTCGATCAGGAGGATCGGAGAATACTGTTCGTTTGAGTTTTGGTGGAAGATTTCCAAGAGGGAAGTCAGTTTGCAGAAAGAAGCAGTTACTAGAGGGTTTCTAGTCACCAAGAAACCCAGATCCGTAGGGAGAAGTATTGTTTGCTTCAGATCTGAGCAAAGATGGCTCGATATGGATTGAGGGATCAAAATAGATTGGATGGCATGTCCAACTATGTTATCTGGAAGACCAGAATCCTCTCAGTTCTGGATGAGTATGGTCTCAAAGATCATGCAGAGAAGACACTTGTTGTACCAACCGACGCAGATCCACTCAAGAAGTATGAAGAAAATCAAGCATAGACGAAGAGGTTGATCATAGACGGTGTCAAGGATCACGTGATCCCTCATGTGATTGGTAAGAATACAGCACATGACATGTGGTCAGCTTTGGAAGTGATGTACCAAGGAGGTCTTGTGCAAAGAAGAATGCTTCTTGAAAATTAGATGCGGATGTTCCAAATGATGAAGGGTGAAGAGATTGATCCATTCCTGTTCAGACTTCAAGCTATCCATGACCAGCTGATTGGCATGGGTGCTAATCCAGATGAAGGGCTCCTAGTGAGGACGACCCTGAATGCTGTCTCTTAAGAATGGGAAATGTTTGTCCAAAGCATTCTGGGAAGGGCAGCATTACCATCATGGGCAGATATGTGGGCTATTCTACGCCAAGAGGAGATCAGGAGGATCACCAAGAAGCAATCCAATAGTGGAGGAAGCAGATCAGCCAGAGTGAAGAAAGAAGAAGAGGAGGATGCAACCCTTGCATCAAGGGAAAAGAAGCAAGGGAAGAAGAAGAACGACCTCTCCAGTGCTTTAACTGTAGTGATCTTGGTCATTTCGTCAGCATTTGTCCTAAGAAGAAGGACAAGGGAGTTTCTAATTCCAAGGCTGCAACAGCAAATGGCGATGGCTCTGATGATGATGCAGCCATGAGTGCTCATGCACCTCGAGAGAAGAGGTGGGGTGACATGGATATATAGAGTATCCAGATTGATTGGCGGGATCCTTGAGTCAACCCTACTCTTGGATCACATACGAGCTACGGGAGCCTTAAGACGGTAGCGGGATGTGTTGGGAGATGGTTGTAGATGACCACATTGAAGAGCAAGAGGGCGCTGTAGAGTTGAAGAGGGAGCAGCGTGATGCAGAGGAAGCAGCAACGTGGAGGCAACAATGCAGAGGTGTTGATGGGACTTCAGCAGCGCATAGAAGTTAGGCTCACGCAGTGCAGTGTTGTAGCATGACAGTGTCTCCAAGGGGATAGTGTGATTCAGCATCCAGGAGGATTCAGTGGTGGAGGGCAACTTGACTTGTCTGTCAAACAGTTGGGCAGAGTCTTTCAGTTGCTTACTTCTTAGCAATTGAGTTGCAGTGCAGTAGTTAATAGTGGCAGTGCTATTGGCAACATGATGCAGAAATTTGAGAGGGAGCTACAGGACAGATCAGTGTTTTAAAAATTGGACTCGAGTTCCGATTTGGCCGAGGGTCGACTCCGACTCGGTATCGACTCAGCCGGTTCAATTTCAATGACTCGGTTTTTGTAAAAAATACATTATTAGTTTTTTTGTAAAAAAACATAATTTTAAAGATTTTCATTCATGTTTCCAAACACAAAGCATTACAATATAGCCAAAAGACAACATATGATCAAAGTAGGCTCATGAATATATCCATTATATCAAAATTGCACCCAGTGCACTGTCCAATACATGATGATGATATAGAGACCAAAACAAAAAACATAAACAAGGAGGTTCTAAATGGCCTCCACAAGAAAACATGAATAATCACTAGTAACTACTGCTAGACCTCTGACAAGCCAATGTCCTCTTCCTCAAACTCTGAACCATAGGGGGAAACCGCTCGCTCCTCCTCTGAATCAACATCCTCAGCTGGAACTATAGCCCTACCACCTTGAGATAGACGAGTTATTGTAAATTTTTGTAGATGTTCTATGCTTGATGCAATTTTACTTTTATAACAACAATCACATAAATAGTTAAGTAAAACGTTGATAGAACATACCAGTGGATCTATAGAAGACAAACCAGAAACAGGAGAATGTGTTGGTGCGTTACGGCGATCAGCAGGATGCTTCAACCATCAAAGTCTTCTTGGTCGGCCAACCCAAAATGTGTCACAACAGTCCTCAAATCAATTATCCAGTCAACTCAAAGTCAACCCCAGAAAAGTCAACGCAGTCCAGAAAAAGTCAACGCAGGGCAGCAACAAGAAAGTCAATGCAGCTCCAACTTCGGTCAACTGTTTGATCTCGATTTTTGTGCCAATGAGTATGGCCTACAAAAATTGAACTCTCCACAAAATTTAAGCTCAAACGGACCATGCGTTGACCAAAGTCAATGCTAGTCAAACTTGCCCAGAAACCCTAACTACAGAAAATTTGATGCGGTAAATTTCGTCCTTTAGCTGCAGTAGATTTCATCCTTCTTCTCACGTGGGAGATGAAACTGCTTCTCAAATGCTTGTAGATAATGAGAAGTGTGTGGATGAGATGAGTGAAAAGCTCTCCAACGTTGACTGTATTTATATCCATCATTGAGGTGTGTGACACATCTGTTGGGGGTGTAAAACCTTAAGGCCGACTTGCACTTAAATTTATTATAAATAATAAATTCAAAATAAATGTTCTGCTCATCAGATTAAAATCAATTTTATATCGATTTTACACCTCTCCGAAAGAGGAATCCAATACAATTATTGGAATCTTCATCTGAGCATCACAAGATGGAGTTTGGACCTAGTTGTCCAAATTTAACACTCCCTCTCAACTAGGGAGAACTCCATCCACCAGTGCAATCAAACATCGTGCGTCATCCCGTTGTAACTTGCTTTGCTGGCCTCTTTATTTCAGAACAGAAGTGGGTAAGTCACAAAGACATCATCCCCTGGTTGACAAATTCAGCCCAGAGGTCCGAAACCTCTATCAGACTCACAAAGAGTCTCCAACCAACCCGAAGTTGGTTCATCTGACCCGAAGTCAGGCGGAGGTCCGAGACCTCACTAGACTTGATCCCAGATCAAGTGGTTGGACCGTGCCATCCTAGATAGAGAGTGCAGCAATCTCTGATGTGTCCATCAGTCTTTGCTACTGGTCTCTAGCTTTTCCCATCTCATTGGCCAAATGAGAGGTACTTCCCATGAGCCCTGAACTCAATGGGTAGGATGCATACGGGGCACACATAATGAGAGGTGAACCAACTCAATAATCACAACGATGGGGTCCAAGCACACCATCAAGGTTTGGCAAGCCTAGCCTTGTGGTTGCTCATAGCTCCGAGAAGCTGTCCCCAAAGCCCCCCAGAGCTCCTCGAGCTCATCATCCAACAGGACCCACATCATAGGGTCGTTCCACGATACCAAGTCTCTCACGGAAGGTTAGGAAATTGACCTTCCCCAGGGGCTTAGTGAGAATATCCGCGACCTGCTCATCAGTTCCTATATGATCGAGCCTTATGGCGCCTCGCTGTACCATATCCCGGATGAAATGGCACCTGATATCAATATGCTTGGATCGGTCGTGGAACACAAGATTCTCGGTCAAGCGAATCCCACTCTGGTTATCACAGAGTATCACGGTGGTATCTAGCACATGTCCAAACAGCTCACTAAAGAGCTTTCGCAACCAAATTGCTTCACAACAGGCCATACTCGCTGCAATGTATTCGGCCTCAGCGGTGCTCAAAGCCACCGACTTCTGCTTCCTGCTCATCCATGAAATCGAAGCAGAACCAAGATTGAAGCAACATCCCGATGTGCTCTTACGATCCACCACACTGCCAGCCCAATCAGCATCAGTATATCCAAGGAGTGTCACGCTCCCGGCAGTGTATCTCAGCCCATGGTTTATCGTGCCCCGAAGGTATCTCAGAAGATTCCTGGCACCAACCCAGTGAAAGTGATGAGGTTCAACCATTTGTTGACTCAAAGTGTTCACTGCAAAACATATATCTAGACGGGTGTTCACTAAGAACATCAGGGCCCCTACGAGTTGACGATACTCGGTAGGATTTGCCAATACGGGCTCAGCAGCGCTGCCACTCAACTTCTTGAAGTTGAGTTCATTGGTGTTGACACGGATTTGCAATCCACCATACCAAATCTTTCCAGAAGTTTCACAATATATTTTCCTTGAGAAAGGAAAATCTCTCTAGGTCTCTGCCAGACCTCTAGGCCTAGGAAGTAGTGCATCAGTCCTAGGTCCTTCATCCCGAACTCAGCAGCGAACTCCCTCTTGCATTGATGAATGAGAGGGTCAGCGCCTGTCAGGAAGAGGTCATCCACATACAACACCAGAATGAGAGGCTTCCCCTGGACAACCTTGAAGTAAAGGTTCGGATCAGCATTACTTCGAGTGAAGCCCAGCTTCATCAAGTAGCTATCTATCCTCTCGTACCAAGCTTTGGGTGCTTGCTTCAACCCATAGAGGGCTTTCTTCAACCTGCAGACATGGGTGTCCCGATCCTGGACTTCAAACCCCAGAGGTTGTTCTACATACACCTATTCCTTCATTGCACCATGCAGAAAAGCGGTCTTGACATCCATCCGATGAAGACTCCATCCTTGCGTAGCAGCAAGGGCTATGATTGATTGAATGGTGGTATATCGTGCCACAGGTGCAAATATGTCATCATAGTCTATTCCTTCCTTTTGAGAGAAGCCACGGGCAACAAATCTTGCCTTGAACTTTTTAGCACTTCCATCAGATCCATGCTTGATCTTGTAGAGCCATTTTGCGGTGACAACTGATTTGTCCTTCGGTCTTGGAACCACATCCCAGACATCATTCTTCATTATGGACTCATATTCTTCGTGCATAACATCCTTCCAGACTTGATGCTTTACGATCCTCAAAAGATCCAGGTTCAGATTGTACAATAGTACTCATGGCAGCTAGATACCCTTGGTATCTACCCGGCTTCTTGCTTTCTCGGAATGTCCCCCTTGGGGCAGCATGACCCTCAGCATCTTCGAGGGTGTCCCTGAGCCATGATGGTCTCTTTCCCAGTGAAGGAGATGGATCAATAGGGTCCATTGGTCCTTCAATATCAGGCATTGTCTCATCCCGTGGTTCTTCTTGATTTCCAGGCCTTTCTTCATGATTTTCTTCAGATATTGGAAGATCTACTACTTTCTTCAGGGAAGCATCTTCGTCAAAAGTGACATCATGGCATATCTCTACTTCCCTTTGACCAGGTACATAGACTCTATAGGCCTTAGAGGTTTCGCTGTAGCCCACAAACATTCCTTTCTTCCTAGAAGCATCCAGCTTACTTCTCTTTTCTTTTGGCACATGAAAATAAACAGGACATCCAAAAATTCTAAAATGTGAGACGTCAAGTTTCTTACCAGTGAAAACCTCTTCGGGAGTTTTGGAGTCCAGGGCAGAATGAGGGCATCGGTTTTGAATGTATACAGCAGTATTCACAGTTTCTCCCCACAAAAACTTCAATAGACCTTGGTCACATAGCATGGCACGGGCAACTTCCACAATGGTCCTATTCTTTCGTTCAGCAACGCCATTCTGCTCAGGAGTATAGGCAATAGTAGTCTCCCTCTTAATGCCAGCTTCTCTACAAAATTCCTTGAACTCATTTGACTCATATTCAGTGCCATTTTTGGTCCTCAAAATCTTGATCTTCTTCCCTGTCATATTTTCTACCAAGGCTTTGAAGGTACGAAACCACATGAAAGCCTCATCCTTCTTCTTCAAGAAGTATATCCAGGTTTTGCGGGAGAAGTCATCAGTGAATGTCATATAGTAAGAACATCCTCCCAGGGATGTCACGGGTAGCATACCAGATAAATCAGAATGGACTAGTTGCAAAATATCAGATGTCTTTGTGACACTTGAGGGGAAAGGTCCCCTTGTATGCTTTCCTTCGGCACAACCCTTACATACTCCTTCATGATTATTTCCAAAATCGGGCATCCTTATCACCACCTTCCTTTTGCTTCAGGAAGGGCCTTGTAATGAAGGTGTCCAAACCTCCGGTGCCATAGTTCAGTTTGTCGGATAGTATCACATGTCATAGCTCCCAGTGGACTTCCTTCAACCTGGTAGAGTGTTCCAACTCTAAAACCAATCATGATAGCTTCCTTGAGATTCTTTTTCCACATGTGCACCTTTCCATCAATGAATGCCACATTGAAACTTTTGTCTTCCATGGCTGATATAGACACAAGGTTCTTCTTTAATTTTGGTACATAGAGTACATCCTGCAAATGTAGGACTTGTCCTTGAGACAAGTGGAGGGTCATAGTCCCTGTCCCTTTCACGGGATATGTGGCATTATCTCCAAGGATAATTTCCAGATTAGTATCCTTTTCAACCATGTAAGAGAGTGCTTCCTTGAACCTAGTGATGTGTCTTGAGGCACCACTATCTATCAGCCAGACATCCATAGTGTTGGGCGGGGATGCAGCAGAGAGGGCAGATACAAGAATGTATTTATTTCTTCTATCAACAACATTCGACTCCTCATACCTGGAGTTTCTAGACCTTTTGAAAGGTTGATTGTTTCTGCCAGAGGGAGCCTTCCTCTTTCCTTTGGACCTGTCGTTTCTTTGATTTCCATTTCTCCGATTGTTGTTGTTGTCATCACTATCGGGAGAATCCTTCTTGAAAGGACATTCTCTAGCATAGTGACCAGGCCTATGATAAGTGAAACACTTGCCCTTCTTTCCTTGGGCCCTTGCTCTTCCTTTGTTCTTAGGACCACCAGAGTTCTTCTTTCTAGAATGAGCAGCGTAGGCAGCATTTATGTCATTTTCGTATTCCTTCATTCTTGTCTCTTCTTGCATGCATCTTGACAGTAGCTCGTCAAAGTTAGGAATTGTACTATTATTGAGAATGGTAGTGTTGAATACTTGCCATTCATATGGGGGCCCTCCAAGTGCGGTGAGTACCATCTCACGATCGGCCATTGTCTCCCCAATAGCCAGTAGATTGTTCCTGATCTCGGTCAATTTCAGAAAGTATGTTTGGACAGACTCATCCTTGCCTTTCTTTAGATTCTTCAATTGATTCTTGAAGAATAGCACTTGGTTTGCATTGTTTACTTTGAACATTTGTATCAGCTTATCATACATCTCCTTGGATGTGCCTAACTCAGATATGTAGGCAACCAGACTTTTATGTATGGATTCCCTAATCATTAGCTTTGCTTTGATCTCCCCCTTCTTATACTTGGTTTTAGCAGCAGCAGTAGCAGTGGATGGAGGTTCTTGTATCTTACCCAATACATAGTCCATGAGATCATGGTCTTCCAATTTGAGATCTAATATCATCTTCCAAGCATGGAAGTCATCCCTTCCAGTCAGCTCCTTGAAGCCATAACTTGTGGAACTCATTTTTCTCAGTTGGTGATTGCTATAAGTTAGGGCTTGTCTTCACCTCAGCTTTGATACCATGTAAATTTTTGTAGATGTTCTATGCTTGATGCAATTTTACTTTTATAACAACAATCACATAAATAGTTAAGTAAAACGTTGATAGAACATACCAGTGGATCTATAGAAGACAAACCAGAAACAGGAGAATGTGTTGGTGCGTTACGGCGATCAGCAGGATGCTTCAACCATCAAAGTCTTCTTGGTCGGCCAACCCAAAATGTGTCACAACAGTCCTCAAATCAATTATCCAGTCAACTCAAAGTCAACCCCAGAAAAGTCAACGCAGTCCAGAAAAAGTCAACGCAGGGCAGCAACAAGAAAGTCAACGCAGCTCCAACTTCGGTCAACTATTTGACCTCGATTTTTGTGCCAATGAGTACGGCCTACAAAAATCGAACTCTCCACAAAATTTCAACTCAAAATGGACCATGCGTTGACCAAAGTCAACGCTGGTCAAACTTGCCCAGAAACCCTAACTGCAGAAAATTTGCTGCGGTAAATTTCGTCCTTTAGCTGCAGTAGATTTCGTCCTTCTTCTCACGTGGGAGATGAAACTGCTTCTCAAATGCTTGTAGATAATGAAAAGTGTGTGGATGAGATGAATGAAAAGCTCTCCAACGTTGATTGTATTTATATCCATCATTGAGGTGTGTGACACATCTGTTGGGGGTGTAAAACCTTAAGGCCGACCTGCACTTAAATTTATTATAAATAATAAATTCAAAATAAATGTTCTGCTCATCAGATTAAAATCAATTTTATATCGATTTTACACCTCTTCGAAAGAGGAATCCAATACAAATATTGGAATCTTCATCTAAGCATCACAAGATGGAGTTTGGACCTAGTTGTCCAAATTTAACAATTATGCGCCTTCGTCGTGGCTGACTAGAGGAAGTGCCTGTGTCTGCAACTGGAGGGCTTGGGACCGGGCCTGCTACTAGTGGATCTGCATTGAGCATAGCCTCTACCTCTGTATCGAAGTCCATCCTCACACCAATATCCTCATCAAAGTCAAACTCTGGTGGACAAGTCTCCACTACCCAATCTGATGTTGGATCAAAATTCTCCAATACAGTGGGATCTGAATTAGGTCTTTTGTTCAGCGATTGGTTGCGTCTTAGTCAGAGGTTGTACTGGACATACACTAGATCATTTAATTGTTTATGCTCCAAACGATTTCTCTTCTTTGTGTGAATCCTCTCAAAGACAGATCAATTGTGCTCACACCCAGAAGCACTGCAATTTTGACTCAAAATGCGGATTGCAAACCTCTGCAATTCAGGACTATGGCTACCAAATGCCTCCCACCATTGTGCTGCAAAAAATGAGTTTCGGTTAGCTCAACAATTTATATCCAACTTTGAAATTGAAATTATAAACAATTATACAAAATATTAAAATATGAATTGGAAAATTGAAATCCTTTGTTTACCTGGCTCATCTGATTCCCTTGCAATCCTTGCAAGGTTCTTGCTAAAGGTACTTGTGGCTTGGTTGAACACAGTGATCTGATTGTGTATCTGCAACTGGCCACTCCCTGTGGGGATCATGCGATCAATGCAGTCAATTAATCCATCACTAACCTCCCCATTCAAAGCTCTTGCTTCCTGAGCTTTATAATGATACATAGGGTTCAAAAAATACCCAGCTGCATGTATAGGGCGATGGAGTTGATTGTTCCATCTTTGATCAATGATTGCCCAAATGGGCCCATACTTACCCGCTTTGTCCTTGTATGCTGCCCTTATTTTCTCTTTTGCTTGATCCATAGCCTCATAATGAAGCCCATAGCCAATCTTTCCCCATCCACCAAGCGTAATACCTTAACTAGTGGCTCAGCAAGTTTCACAATCTTTGCTGCCTTTTTCCAAAATATTTCTTCATTGACTTCCCTTTTCACATCTTTGCCATCTTGTTTGCAAGCCCACTGACATTCATTCCATTCATCACTAGAAAACAACTTTTGCAAGTTTCTATGTTGGGCAAGCATAGATTGCAATGTCAAAATATGTGTTGCAAATCTAGTGATGGCAGGGCTAATAATTTCCTTGCCCCCTGTGTGTTTCCTCATTAGATTCAGAATCCATGAGTGATTGTAAATATATTTTGTGATGCTTTTGGCATGCTCTATAGTGTTCTTGATCCAGTCTATTTTGCCAATATCTTCAAGCATGAGGTCTATGCAATGTGCAACACGTGGGGTCCAAAAGATGGTTGGGTGATTTTCCTCTAACAATTTACCAGTGAGAACATAGTTAGAGGCATTATCTATGATGATTTGAACAACATTTTCCACCCCCACCTCTTCAATAACCTCATCCAAAAGATGAAACAACAAATGTGCATCTTTCACCCTATCAGATGCATCAACTGAACTTAGAAACATGATTCCCCGTGGGCAAAAGACAAGAAAGTTTATGATGGTATGGTTCCTTTGATCAGTTCGTCCATCTGACATGATGGTACATCTTGTACGTGCCCATGAGTTTTTGAACTCTTTCAAATAATCATCAATGGACATAATCTCTTTTTGCAAAAGAGATCCCCTTAACTCATGCATAGTAGGGCCTTTGAAGTCCTTTCCAGCAGCATATATGGCATCAAAAATAGGTTCATAATATGGTGAACAAGTAGCATTGAAGGGAATATCAGCATCATACCACCATCTAGCAATGTAATCACAAGCAACATCTCTCAATTCCTTTTTCCAATGACCATCTAAAGTGGGCTGCACTTGACCTCTACTTAGAGGACTAGGACCATGTGCACTATCAAAGGGAGAAGAGGGCATGAAAAAACTTTTGATAGTACCCCTATTTATCATTGCACCCTTATCCTTTTCAGAAATAGACTCCATAGAGGGAGGAACATAGCGAAATGGGTTTGATGCATTAGTGCAAGGGATAGATGAAGAACCATCTTAATCAAAACTTGGGTTGGCAGCCATCATGTATTGTATATTTCTCTTCCTCCCAATTTCAACCTCTATTTCTTTTTGCCTAATTTTGTCTTCCTCAAACTTTTGAAATTTCTCTTTCAACTCCTTCCTAATTTCCCCAATGTTTTTTGTTTCACATGAAGTAATTTGGCCTCTAAGGCCAGCGAAATGTAGTTTCAGTCTATGAATGCCCCCTCCACCCCCCTTAATTTTTCTCTTACAAAATTTGCAATGTATTTGATCATCAACCATTTCAGCATATGCCCAAGCAACATCTTTCACTCTAGGGGCCATTTTGGACTGAGTTTTTGACTTGGAAAGAAAAGGTTTAAATCTGAAAATGAAAACAAAAAAAGACTATTCATTCTATGTCCATTTCTTTCACCACAAACTATGTTTACCATTTTCAGATTTGCAAAAAAAATAGAACAAGCAAAGGCAGATTTTAGAAGAGAAAAAAAAAACACCTCTAGGCTGTAGCCTCCTCAATGATGCTCCAACAAACCAACTTCTCAATGTTGCTCCAAAGCTTGCCCAACAAGCTCCTCACTGCTGCTCCAAAGCTTGCCCAAAAGACTCCTCAAAGCTACTCCAAAACCAACTTCACAACTCTTCACAATTTCCTCACAAATGCTTACTAAAATTCAATGAGATAGATGTGAGGTATTGAGAGGGGTTGGGTAGCTTAAATAGGATGGGGAGGGGTTAGAGACACTAACAAAAACCTAACAGCAAAAAAAACCCCGGTTTGATATCCGTTTTTTTGGTTATTGGGGGCTCGCGGCTGGCTTGGAGCTGTCCAACCGGTTTAGCTTGGGCTCGGCCGAGCGGGTCGAGTCGGTGTATGGCTCGGTCGGCTTGGTCACAAATCGGCTGCAAGACTGGTTTTTCTACCGAGTCGGACCGGTTGAGGGTATGGCTCGGTCAACTTGTCCAATTCTGAGCCGGTCTGGCCATTTTTTAAAACTATGGTACAAATGTAGCAGTGTCAATGGGAGTGGCATGGGCAGCAATACAAAGAGCAGCAGTGCAGTAGATGGAGGGCCGCAGGCCAAGCATAAACAAGACCAAGTACCCAAGATCTTGTAATGCATGGTGTGATGTATTGCTAGAGCACACTTCTGATGCTAAGAGGGAGTGTTGAGATTTTGTGTATTTGGGTTAGCATTTGTTGTGCTCTAGGTCCCAAATTATGTGGAGGGACTAGAATACACCTGATCTACAAGACCCAAAAATGGATTTAAGAAATTTCAAGTTGTGTTGAAGTTATTCAAACAATTAATTATTTTTAATGGATTTCCTAAGTCTAACTTAGGAAAATAAAATAATTAAAGTGACTTAATTAACACGTGCTGATATTGTCTTAAGTCACATGGATCAAGTAGTCTTTTAATCTCAATCGTTGATGGATGATTTAATCTCGGCCTTTGAAGGGTTCAACGAAAAAGTATAAGAGAAAGGCTTGAGGGTCAGTTGAAGACACACAATTTCTGTAGAATTGAGGAATAGATCTGGAATTCTAGGGCGGGTTTGCTAAGAATTTCCAGTGGAATTTCCTACAGTGAGGGGTAGTGTTGGCTGAGGGAATGATCTGATTCCAAGAGCCAAGAGACAGCAAGAGGCAAGAGGAGCAGCTCAAGGACAATGCAGAGAAGCAAGGCAGCAACTACGCAGGACAACAAAGAGGCACTGGGAGGCTTCAAAATCACGTAGAGGGGCTTCTAGGGCCAGCGTGAGTATGTGAGACCCTTCCAGGGGTGACGCAGTCCCTTCTGGTGCAGCGCAGTGGCATTTGAGGGTAGCAGGGCTGACGCTGAGGCTTCAGGGGCAGTGCTAAGGGTTTCTAGGGTCAGATCCGGGCTGAGTCCTATAAATCTCGTTTGAGGGTGTGGATTAGTCAGATATTTGGCACTAGATCTTCAGGATAGCTGCAAATCTTATATCTTTTATTCTCTGTCGGGTTTTCCAAGGTTGGAACACAGATTTGTTGTACTCATAACTACTTAATAATAGAACTCTCATATCTGCTGAACTGGTTTTCCCGCTTTGGGTTTTTCTGGGGACTTGTGTCCAAAATTCCATGTGTCACTTTGTTGCATGAGTGAATTATTCACTAAATGATCTGCATGTGTAGGCTGTAGTTGTGTTTATTTTCGGTATTTTCTGAATCTAATTTCTAAAACACTTTCCTCGCTAAGAGGGAGTGTTAGTTTTTGTAGCATCGGATGTGTTCTAGCCTCGAGCTTTGGCAGAGAGATTAGAATACTTGTATTCTCCAACACCCAGATATTGTTTTTGGAAATTCCACCTAGAGACGACTTAATTAAATTAATTAGTTAGTTTTTAATATTTCCAAAGTATAAACTTGGGAAATATGATTAATTAAAAGGTATTAATTAAGCCAGGTGCGAATCTTCTAGAAAAAGGTGTAGGTTTCATTATGCAGAAATCTACACTTAGATCTGGTTATGCTTCTCCTACTTAATTAAGTTATTAAGCTGAAAAATTCAGATTAATATCGAAGCAAAACACATAACAAACTTTCACCAATTCAAATCTAGAAAAAGTACATGCACACATAGACAAAGTGACACAGTGATTTTCTGGACAATAGCCCCTGGAAAAACCCAATGCGGGAAAACCGGTTTGTGTCTGCTGGAGGGTTTTATTATTAAGAGTATTTCTGAATACAACAAATCTGGGTTCCAGATTTGGAAAACACGACAAAGAAAATATAGATCTGCAACTCACCGGATGTTCTAAAGCCAAAATATTGACTGATCCACAACCTCAAACGAGATTTATAGGACTCAGACAAATCTAGGTCCTAGAAACCCTAGCACTGCCCCTGAAGCCCCTGCGTTAGCCTCTACAGCCCCTGCGTCCCTTTGCGTTGGCCTGGAAAGGGATGCGATACCCAGACTGGGTGACGCAGTCCCTATGCTGCCCCTGAGGGTCTTTGCGTAAACCCTAAGGGTCTCCAACTGTCTAACGTTGCCCTGGGAGTGACTGCACAACACCTGCGTAGCTGAAGCTGCCTCTGCGCTATGCAGATGCTACCCTCTTTGCTGCTGATGCTCCTGCTTCTCTACGCTATCTTTCTGAAGCTGCTCTCTGTCTCTTGCTGATTCTAGACATTGGGATCAGACCATCCCATTTGTCTAAACTCCCCTCTCTGCAGTTGAAACACTTCTGAGAATTCTTATCAAACCACGCCCTAGAATCTCATCTTAGCTTTAGTACTCTGCCTCTGTGTGTCTTTACAAATGACCCCAAGCCTTTCCTTTATACTTTTCTTGTTAGGAAACCAACGACCATGATCAAATCTTGAATCAATCGCTAAGATTAAAAGAAAGCTTGATCCATGTGACTTAAGACAATTTCATCACATGTTTAATTTAATTAACTTTAATTATTTAATTTTCCTAAGTTTAGACTTAGGAAATACATTAAAATAATTATTTAATTAAATATCTCCTAAACTAGATGAAATTTCCCAAATCCCTTTCTGGGTCTTGTAGATCATGTGTACTCTAGTCCCTCCACAAATTTTGGGAGCTAGAGCACATCCAATGCTACCCCCAATACACAAAATCTCAACATTAGCCTCTGCGTCCCTTTGTGCTGGCCTAGAGAGGGTTGCGTAACCCCAGAATGGGTGACGCAGACCCTATGCTGCCCTTGAGGGACTCTGCATAACCCTTGAGTCTACTGTTGCCCAACACTGCCCCGGGAGAGACTGCATAACACCTGCATAGCTGACGCTGCCCCTGCGTTGCATAGCTGTTGCCCTCTCTGCTGTTGTTGCTGTTGCTACTCTGCGCTACCTCTGGAAGCTGCTTCTGCCTCTTGCTAATTCTAGGCACTGGGATCAGACCATCCTCTGTGCCTAAACTCCCCTCATTGTAGTTGAAACACTTTTGAGAATTCTTAGCAAACCCTGCCCTAGAATCTCAGCTTAGCTTTAGTGCTCTGCCTCTGTGTGTCTTTACAAATGACCAAAAGCCTTTCCTTTATACTTTTCTCGTTGGGAAACCAACGACCATGGTCAGATCTTGAATCAATGGCTAAGATTAAAAGAAAGCTTGATCTGTGTGACTTAAGACAATTTCATCACATGTTTAATTTAATTAATTTTAATTATTTAATTTTCCTAATACTTAGGAAATACATTAAAATAATTAATTAATTCCCTTTCTGGATCTTGTAGATCAAGTGTACTCTAGTCCCTCCACAAATTTTGGGAGCTAGAGCACATCCGATGCTACGCCAATACACAAAATCTCAACACTCCCTCTTAGCACAGAGTGTGCTTTAGCAATACATCACACCATGTATCACAGGATTTTGGGCACTGGTTTCTGTGTTGTTGATGCTTTGGCCTGCTGCACTTCATCACTGCACTGCTGCTGCCATTCTGTACTGCTACCCATGACGTTGTCGCCACCACTACCACATCTGTACTGCAACTCCCTCTCAATCTGCTGCATCCATGCTACTATCTGCTACACTGCATCTTCAGTTGTTCAGAGAAACAACTGATTCTCCTGCTCAATCTTTGACAGACAAGTCAGTTGGGTTGCAACCTCATCACTGAAGCTCCGTCAACTGCTAATCTGTGTTGTCATCTGGAGAATGATGCACAACTACAACTCTGCACTGCGTAAGCAGACTCTGCATTGCTGAAGTCACGTCAACCCCTTATGCTAAAATCTCTCATGTTGTTGTTGCACTGCGCTGCCCTCCTGAAGCCCCTACGCTGTTGCAGCTCTGCTCTGGGTAAGCAGCTCTGCTTTGCGTTTCTAAAGTCACATTGGCCCCTATGCTGTCTCTGCTACGCTGTTGCTGCATCTGCACTGCGCTGCTCCTTCCAGCCTTGAGATTTTCCTCTGCTTCATTTGTGATCTTTGCACCCATTACTCCACTTGTCCTGCTATTGTCTTAAGGCTTCCGTAGCTCAGATGTGATCCAAGAGATGAGTTGCTCAAGGATTTCGCCCACATTCTGTAGCTTCTCTACAGATCCATGTCGCCCCACTTTCGTGGTTCATGAGTGCTCATGGCTGCATCGTCTTCTGGCCCATCATCCGCCACAACATCCTTGGAAGAAGAGGCTTCCTTGTCCTTTTTCTTCCGAGGACAATTGTTGGTGAAATGTCCTAGTTCGCCACACTGGAAGCACTTGATCTTTGATAGATCCCGCTTCTTCCCTTGTTGCTTCTTTGATGCCAAGATTGCATCTTCTTCATCTTCCTTCTTCACCTTACTCGACCCTGTGTTGTACTTCTTCTTGGTGAATATGCGGAGTTCTTCTTGACGCATGATTGCCCACAAGTTGTCCCAGTCGGGAAGGTCCGCTTTGCCCAAGATACTTTGAACAAAGTTTTCCCACTCATCTGTGACCGCATTGAGAGAAGTCCTGACCATAACATCATCCTCCACCTTTGCACTTGTGGTAGTCAATTGGTCTCCGATCGATTGTAATCTGAAGAGAAAATGTTCCATGTCTTCCCCCTTGGTCATCATGAATGACCGCATCTGAGTCTCCAGAAGCATCTTCCTCTGTACGGACTTTCCCCCATATAGGGATGTTAAGGCCTTCGACATCTCATTTGTTGTTTTCTTTTCTAGCTATGTGTGGGACAACATGGTCCTTAACTCCATCCATTATTAGCCGCTTGGCATGTCTCGCAGCTTCATTATGCTTCTTTAGGAGATCTGCATCGGTCGGTGTGGCCAAGACTTGTTCTACATGGTCTCTTAGATGATATGCCTCTAGGACTATCAGGATGCTAGCCTTCCAAACTGCAAAGTTGGATAGGCCATCCAATCTATCCTGATCATGTAGTCCATGAGGTGCCATCTGCTCAGAAATCTGCCGGAGCTCCTCCTCTCTTCGCTAGAAATCTGGATCAAGGTCTTTGGCAAAACATGCTCTTTCTGCTTCCTCTGACAATTGATTTCCCTTCTTGGAAATCTGCCAAATCAAACAATGATTCAGCTCGCTTCGATCCTCTAATCGATTTGCAAGTTTCTTTGGCTAGAAACCTTTTGAGAAGCTGATCTCCTCCCGCTCTTTGTCTCTAGTGCTTAGGCTAAATTCTGGAAACTTCAGAAATTTAACCCCATCGACACCTTCTGAAGTTCTGCAGCTCGTCTTCGGGCACTTCTGCATCAGACAACTCCAGATCTGCATCACCCTGGCTGGCTTTAGACAATCCCAACGCTGCCTCTACGCAGTAAGTACGTGGGCCTGCGTGGAGACAACATAAAACTGCATCACCTTGCCCTCTGCGTGATTCTGCTTGCGCTGTCCCTTTAGATCTTGCCTTTTGCTGCTGCTGCTACTCTTCCTACTACTTTCTGCAGCAAGATCCTTCAGCCTTCTATTGGTGACCCTGCTAGATCTACAATCGCTCTGATACAATGTGAAAATTTCTAAATATTACTTATGCAGAAATATACTGTTAGATCTGGTTATGCTTCTCCTACTTAATTAATTTACTAATGTTGAAACTTCAGATTGACATCGAAGCAAACACATAGCAGACTTTCACTGATTCAGATCTAAAACAGAAAGGTGCATGCACACATAGACAAAGTGACACAAGGATTTCCTGGACAATAGTCCCTGGAAAAACCCAATGCGGGAAAACCAGTCTTCTGGTTGCTGGAGGGTTTTTATTATTAAGAGTTTTCTGAATGCAGCAAATCTGGGTTTTAGATCTGGAAAACCCGACAGAGAAAATATAGATTTACAGCTAACTTCTTGTTCTGAAGCCAAAATATTGACTGATCCACACCCTCAAATGGGATTTACATGACTCAGCCAGATCTTGGCCCTGGAAACCCCAGCGCTGCCCCTGAAGCCCCTACGTCAGCCTCTGCATTCCTCTACGCTGGCCTGGAGAGGGCTACATAACCCCAGAATGGGTGATGCAGACCCTACACTGCCCTTGAGGGACTCTGCCTAACCCCTGAGGCTCTCGTGCTACCCAACGCTGCACCGGGAGAGACTGTGTAGCACCTACGTAGCTGAAGCTGCCCCTGCACTGCGCAGCTGCTTCCCTCTCTGCTACTGTTGCTACTGCTATTGTTGCTTCTCTGTGCTACCTCTGGAAGTTGCTCTCTGCCTCTTGCTGATTCTAGGCACTAGGATCAGACCATCCCTTTTGGCTAAACTCCCCTCTCTGCAGCTGAAACACTTCTGAGAATTCTTAGCAAACAAACACTTCTAAGAATTGTTAGCAAACCCTGCCCTAGAATCTCAACTTAGCTTCAGTGCTCTACCTCTGTGTGTCTTTACAAATGATCCCAAGCCTTTCCTTTATACTTTTCTCGTTGGGAAACCAACGGCCATGATTAGGTCTTGAATCAATGGCTAAGATTAAAAGAAATCTTGATCCATGTGACTTCAGACAATTTCATCACATGTTTAATTTAATTAACTTTAATTATTTAATTTTCCTAAGACTAAGGAAATACATTAAAATAATTAATTAATTAAATATCTCCCAAACCTGATGAAATTTCCCAAATCCCTTTATGGGTCTTGTAGATCAGGTGTACTCTAGTCCCTCCACAAATTTTGGGAGCTAGAGCACATCCGATGCTACCCCAATACACAAAATCTCAACAGATTTCTACATAAAGTAACTTTCAAAAATTTTCACACCTCCAACCACCAAGTTAGCTCCAAAATTGTTGTAAAATAAGGTGTTAGAGACAAAATGCCAATGAAAACTAAATTAAAGATTGAAGAATGGTTGAGATGAGGGCTCGAAGAGAGGCTAAAGGCTAGCAGAGGGTAACGTTATGCCTAGAGAGTCTAACGTTAGGGAAAGGAAGGCAAGTGAAGGGGGAGGAAGGTGTAATTAGGCCACGACTAGGGAATAGAAGGTCTATAAGGTCTGCGGCCAAGGGAAAAGAGGCAAATGAAGGGGGCCAAGAGGGTTATAGGGCCTCTTAGGGCCACGACAAGGCCAAAAATGGCCTACAACTAGGATAAGAGGCCTCCTAAAGGCCCACAACTAGGGATAAGGCCCTAAAAAGGGCTATCGTCCAAGAGAAAAGGGATCTAGGGCTGACGTCTAGGGAAAATAAGACTGCGGCTAGCTTGAAGAGGTCAAGAGGGACCACGACAAGGCTGGAAAAGGCCATGGCTAAGGCTTGAAGGCCCAAAAAATTTGAAAACCTTGCAAACACTCGAAATTTTCCACAAAATGCCAAAATTCACTTCCTTAAGGGCCAACGTCTTCCTCTCTTGGCTGGATGTTGAGGTTGGATGAGGTTTAGAGGGTAGATCTTGCCTTCTTAGGCTTAGATCAACCTCCCAAACCCCAACGATTTGCTTGAGAGTGCTAGATGTCTCACTTGGAAGGGTGAAACCCTTTAAACCCCAGCTCTACGGCTTCATCCTCCACAAAATAATTCGATTTCCTTTGAGGTTTGAGGATCCACAAGCAAAAGTGAATGAAAGAATTCCAAAACCCCAAATATATACAAAAAATTCAAAAAACCCCAAATACCCCAAGTGCTACAAAATAAAACAAGGGTTGGAAAATAATTTTACAAATATTTACAAAATACAATTTTTATCTCTTGTTAGCATGTTAATTCCTTTTAGCCCAAGATCAAATAGAGTTTTGAGAATATTTTTAAAATGAAATTTATGGATGAATGATTTCGAAAGATACACCAGCCAGAACCCTGCCGCAAAATAATTCACCACAATGAAAGCTTAGAGCCCAAACAAGGTTGACTCTAGCCCATAGTCTATGAACTTGGATCCCAAGGATTAGCATACGTGTAAATCTCTATCAAATCTTATGACAAACTGTTAGATCATATAGTGAATCAAATCACCTAAAGGCTAAGATAGCTCGTACAAATAGAATGTTCTTATCTTCGACAAATGAAATAACAGTTAAATATATTCAACACAATATAGAAGATAGACATAGCTAACACATACCACAAATCAACATATAAAAGAACAACATGAACTGAAACCCCAAACTCTTTCTATTATGAGAAAAATATTTCCATCAGAGCAGTAGCTCAATACATGCGTTACAAAATCACCTCATCCAAAAATCAGATACACAAAGGTGTCAAATAGAAGCTAGATAGTTTTTTCATATAGAGAAAACCCCTCCAAGTGGAAAATAACAGCTAGTTGGCTTGATCCCCATCAAAATAATCTCAACTGTCGAAAATAACTTGATCTTCTTTTAATCTCCACCGTCGAATTTTTATTTTTGAGGAAAAATTCGAATTTATTTTAAAAACCATTTTTTATTAATCCAAAAATTATTATTTTAGATTAATTCCCTTAAAATTTTGACTTTGACCTAACCACCGAGGTCCAAGGGCTCAAATTTTTCTAAAATATCCATTTTTTCCCTCGATAGGGGGCCTCCAAAAATTAACTTCTTCTTGACCGACGAATTTTTTATTATTTTTCCACTTGGAGAAAAATTAATTTCTCTATAATTATTTTTGACTCAAAATTAATTAATTTTCTGGCTTAGGATTTTTATTTAATTTTTCCAGAAAAATAATTAATGGACTCTAAGGGAGATTTAATTATTTTTCCACCCTCAAATATTTTAGCCATGGTGTTTGGTTGCGAGGGACCATGCACTAAAATATTTTTACAGCAAAATATTACAATTAATTCAACCCTTAGAAGGGGAAATATATATTTAGGCCAGACCCTCAAGACATTACCTAATTTAGCGACACTACGATCTAGTATGAAACCAAGTGTACTTATAATAAAATAGTTTAGCCATGGTGTTTTGATTACGAGAAACCATGCACTAAAATTATTCCTAAAACACTTTTATAATAGACTCGATAAACACTAGGACTCACCTAAAATCTTGTCAATGAATTCCACACTAGATTTGGGGTTATAGCTGGAAGAAAATCTCTGTCAATTATGCATGTTTACAAACACACATAATTCGTGGAGGTTAAAAAACTTCCTAGGATGAAATCCTTTGCCAAAATTAGAGGCTTACCTAGGTGTTGCTACATAATTCAATGGTCATACTAGCATCATTTATAACAGACCTTGCAAAAATTGAGTTTACAATGCTGAATTTGTTAGAGAATCAGAAAGGAAGAAAGATCCTCTTTTTCTTGATTATTTACTTGTGATCTTCTTTAGTTATTATTATGTTCTTCTTATCTTTCTTCTTATTAGTTCATCAAGCAAATATCAAAGCAAATACACATAGATCAAGGACACCAGATGTAGGCCAACAACCAGGGCAAAACCCCCCTCGAGGGGAAAACCCAGTGAAGATAATTCTTCCTTTCAATAGTGATTCTTGAGACTCTAGACCTTGACCCGGACTTCCTCCACACCAAGTCAACCTTCCTTGTGATCTTTCCTGAATCTGGCAACAGTAGCAGCAATAACAACATTGGAACTTCAACCTTGCTGCTTGAAACTTCGATCTTGAGGTAGAGACTTCGATTTAGGCCCAATATAACTTCTCCAAGAAACAACATCCAATAGAATCACCTTCTACTTCTCCTTCTCTTAGCAACAACAACCTGGCATTAGCTGGTGCATCAATTGCAGCAACAAAACTTTGAAAACTTTGATCTCCCAAAATATAGCTCGGAATGCTATGAGATTAGTGCCAAAATTTCGATTTTCTTCAACTCTATAAGTGTGCCAAAAACCGAACCCAAAAATTCCTGCAAGATTTCGCAATTTCTCCTTGTACAGACTTCCAGATCGAATTTTTGTGTTGCAGATTGATGTCTCCAAGTGAGTTTGATTCCATTGTATATATAGGCTTCTGATGGGTTCGAATTCCTTGAGTTGAGGCCAACTTGATCACCTTTAGGTCGACTTGGTGTGGAGGCTTCATAAATTATATTTTACTCAATATTTGACCTAATTGCATGATTCAAAAGCCCAGTCTGGATCAATTTAAATCTGCAATAAACCTATAGACTCATAATAAAACCTAGAAGTCCACAATAGGGACTTTGACCTAAAATAAATATGACCCAAACATGAACCCCATGCTTTAATAAGTCATTAAAAAATAATATAAACTTCTTTTCTTTATTCTTTTGACAATTACAATAAGTATTGACTCAAGTACAATCTATGAAGACCAAACCTAGTTACATTCTTCAACATAATGCATGTTGACTGATGACCTTGATCTTCGAAAATTTTTCTCTACTTTTTATATTGCTTTCTCAAACTGTTGATAAAATGTGGTCAACATGACTGAAGGATACAACTAGTACGAGTACAACGTGGGAGTGAAAACACAACAATTAGAAAATGCCGAAGTCTAGACTGAAGAGTGAGGATGAGAAGATGCCAATCCCCATGACCAATGACGAGTAGCCCGAAGAATGGAGATGGAATATGGGGAATAATAGAAATTGGTAAGTATGGAATATCATGGGCATGCTACTTCAATCAAAGCCTCCCTAGTAGTGTCCTTCCTATAACCCTAAGGCCTTAGGAGAAGGTCCCACTAGACTAGAATCAAAGACTAACCTCCCAAGTGAAGTGAGGGAACAAGAATACAATAAAGACCGGCGGTCATTCATCTGGATCACCCCTTGATTCATATTAGTATGCCCCAAAACATTGAGTAAAAGAACATGATTACAAAGTGTTAAAGTACTTGTCGATGGATGAACCATGTTCCCTCAAGAAGGAATGCCAAATGGGAGAAATAAATCTGATCAGTGAAATATCTGGAGGATTTATTGCATCACATCGTGTGCTGATCAATAGGGGTACTGGCTGGCTGGCTGTCCAATGAGGGGAACAATTTCTCCTATGAGTTACCCACATTTTGGCGGGTAACAAGTCATTTCTATTTTTGTGTGCCCACTAATTATCAAAGAACTAAGTTGGGAATTAAGTAAACCATGAACTGTGTCCCTCAAAGAATACCTTCTATTATAAATGCCCTTTTTGTGAGAGAAACAAAAATCCAAATAATTCACAAATAAAAAATTTAGAGAACAGCCTAGCATATCATAACGAAAATAGTAAAAAATTACAACTTGAGCATGATAGAGAGCAATATTTTAAATACTTGGCGTGATAAGTTAGTTCTTGCCTAAAAAATCACAATCAAGAGTTGATTGCACAAATCAAGGAATTAAAAGAAAAGCAACAAGATCTTAAGAAGAAATTCGAGAATAGCTTATCTGAAATGAAAATTCTCATTTAAGGAACCTTAAGAAGAGCTTTCTTGAACAAATCAAAAGGTTAAAAGATGTTAAACCAAAGTATCAAGACCTTGAAAACAAAGCCAACAAGTCAGAGAATGATGAAAAACTTTATTTCCCAAGGGATCATAATCAAAGCTTACACAAATTAAGAAGCTAACGAATGATGAGAAGCTGTTATAGGAGAAGTTAGAGCAACTTACCAGCAAAGAAGCATTGATCAATAAAGAAACAATGACTAATCCAGTTGAAGTACAAATGATAGAAAATCCAAGCATATCTACCAATAACATTTAATGATCAACAAAGCAGCACAAGTTTGCAAAGAAGACATACTGCCGAAGGTAAAACAAGGCATTGTAAACATTGTAAGAAAAGACCATGTTCCAAGGATGCTTTATTATCATCCTAATCATAAGATGAATATGGATCCAGTTGACATAAAAAATAAGAAAGATGTTTACAATGAATCTTATATCCGCAGGTATCAAAAAACAAAATTTTCTAAAATAAGACACCAAAAGCAAGGATTCCTTATCATCCTAATTACAAAAGTCATCATATTATTCAATGAACTAGCCAAGTATGAAATCCCTATGAGAAGTTAACGAAAGGTCATATTATATTAGAGACAAATTCAAGTGTGGTATCTGATCATTTTACAATCTCAGAAGCCACTACTACACAGTTTTGCAAAACATTGAATTAGGGTGGTCTGATCCTTTCACAATAAGACAGTTCTGCTCAATGCTTCATAACTCGTATTGTCTTGTAATGTCAACCATTACAGCTTCAACATCAGAGAATTGTGAGAATGCATTACAAACTGAAACAAAGACATAAAAGCTTTTTCCATAAAAATTATTTGAGGACAAAGCATAGTTGAAGGAATAGGCAATGTAATCAACATGAATATATTTATAAGCATTAAATAAACTAAATAATAAATAATAATATTAAATGAAGTGATACATCCTAACTAGAGGACATGACCCATCATCCATTATTGTTAGTCAAAGTATACCATCACATGGCATCATAATCATCATGTATCTCTTATATTACATATTCAATACATTATTTTAATCTTTATGGATTATTTTATGTTATCCCATTTATTTTGGATATTTGGTTTTTGAACCAAGTTGTTAATTTCACATTGGGTAAATGAACTTTGTTCATTTCAGACTTCCATCATATCTGATTTTCACTAGTATAAACCATGGTTGCTTGGGAGTGGGAGCGGGAGCGCCATTTTCAAAAGCTCCCGGTCCGGAGTGTTTCGAGGAGCGTTTTTTTTTAAATATATATATATTTTTATATTTTTTATATTTTGATGCATATATGTCAACAAAAGCATGTAGAATGATGAATTAGACATAAAAAACATAAAAACATAGATTGAATCATATAACATCAATCATCTAAAAGTTATAATCTTCATCAAACACACCCACAAGTTGGAAACATACAACATATTGACTCTTGAGTCTCGCAAATCATCAATCTGAAGGTTTCATGGTTTCAAAATTCAATATATAACATTTATCATCATTGATTCATTGATTTCAAAATTCAATATATAAAATTTATCATCATTGATTCATTGATTTCAAAATTCAATATATAAAATTTATCATCATTGATTCATTGATTTCAAATTTCAATATATAACATTTATCATCATTGATATATATCATTTATCATCATTGATTCATTGATCACCATATAACTTTCATGAAGCATCATATTCATAATTCATAAGGACTTGTAAACTTATAAATGCCAACTTCAAAGTTTCACCTTTCAAATTCAAACTTCAAACTTAAATTGTCATTAAATATGAAAGAGTCAAGTTTCAACTGTTCAACAGTTATAAAAGATAAAAACTACTGGAAAATAGAAAAGACTAGTAAACAACAAATCTATTTTATCTATTGGTTGGCCCCTTGCCACGCCCACGAGAAATGTCTAATTTGTGAGAACCACGAGGCAATGGTGGTCTTCTAGTACTCTCAGGAGTACCACGTCCACGACCATGACTAGAAGGTGGAGGGCAACGTGAGGATGTAGGTGGAGGCTGAATCTGCAAAGGAATAATAGTTGGATATCGAGCACTGGCACTGGCACCCGCACTGCTACTGGATGGTGGGACTAGCCCTATGTGTGGTGGCGGCATGGCTGCTGATGCTTCATCATCGTCCCTCAAAAGTTCCTCTTCCAATTCTTCCATATGTACAGTGTCGTCCTCCAGATTATCATCCTCTAGGTTGTTGTCCCAGACTTTATATGATTGATCCTCATATGCCCGATCACAGTAATGACTCAACAACCTCAAGTTGTAATGCACATAAACCAAGCTTTCAGCTCGATTTTCATTCAACCTGTTTCTTCTCACATTATGTATGAAGTTGTAGGTGCTCCAACACCTCTTTGTAGAAGAAGTATTCACAACTTGTGAAAGAACTTTTTTTGCCAACTTTGGCAAAAGTCCCATGCCGCCATATGCTTCCACCATGTGAGAGCATCAAATCTGTCTCTGTCTTCCATTGCATGGAAAGAACCAAAGTTACCAGTGCAACTGAAGTAGTTGCCTAATTCAAGGCGCAATCTAGCACACTCCTCCCTGTCGGGGACCAACTTGTCTAATGCCTTCATGTACCCCTCTTGTACCTCTGGATCAGTGTGAGGTTTGATCCTAACCCCACCTCCAGGTGCAGGTTGGCCCAACCAAGATGGAGAGTAGTATTTTGGCATAAGGATATATGCCAAGGCTTGTAGTGGAACATTGAGTTTATTCCACCATGCACACACACAGTCGTGAATCATTGCATACAAGTTGGGATCATTATCCTTAACAACATCTTTTATTTGGCCCAACATGCTATCCATCTGCTCATAAACCTCCCTAATCACTGGTTTATCTGTATCTGAAAAACGAATCATGTGATAAATGGGCTTGGTGAAATTCAAAATTTACCTCACACTTGCCCAAAACAAAGGGTCAAGGGTGGTCTCCTCCACATGTTCAAAACCTTGCCTGTCAACTATTGTCGCTGTGCTGTCCTTTAATACCTGCCAGTGTGGGCTTGATACCATTGCAGCCAATGACTCTCTTACCTTCAAAAGGCACCTGAAGGTGAGGTAATAGCTAACAAATCTAGTCTTTGCTATCTTCAACAACTCCAATTTGGAGTGAGTACGAAAAAGCCCATGGGTATGGCCCAACATGCTATCCATCTGCTCATAAACCTCCCCAATCACTGGTTTATCTGAATCTGAAAAACGAATCATGTGATAAATGGGCTTGGTGAAATTCAAAATTTGCCTCACATGTGCCCAAAACAAAGGGCCAAGGGCGGTCTCCTCCACATGTTCAAAACCTTGCCTGTCAACTATTGTCGCTGCCCTGTCCTTTAATACCTGCTAGTGTGGGCTTGATACCATTGCAGCCAATGACTCTCTTACCTTCAAAAGGCGCCTGAAGGTGAGGTAATAGCTAGCAAATCTAGTCTTTGCTATCTTCAACAACCCAATTTGGAGTGAGTACGCAAAGCCCATGGGTATGCTATGATTTGTAATAAATCTTATCATTTTTTACCTCTTTGTACAAATCAATAGGCCATTTGAATTGGAGGTTGTTTTTTTTAATGATATCATGCATCAAAAAGGTTCATTGTGTATCCAAACACTCAGACCAAAATATGTTGGGGTATTTATCCTCAATAATTGCTCCCGCCGCCTTACGCTATGCGCATTATCATGATGACTTGGATGACATTTTATACCCGCATTTTCATCATTCTTAAGTAATGGCTCCGCAATTTAATGGCCCGAATTTGTCTCAATAATCATATGTTGAAAGGAATATTGTACCACTAACCGACATAGCCGTAACACTTATCATCATTTTCTTTTTATATTGGTTGTTAGGTCCTATATCACTAGTATAGCCCTTTATTATTGTTAGTGTAACCCCCTTATTGTTATTATTGTACCCTTGTAACACCCATATTGTTATTATTGTGCCTTTAAATTATTATTGTTTGGTCAGCTAGGATTACATTATGGCCCCACTAGGATTACATTGTGGCCCTATGGACTCCTATATATAGAAATGAGGTTTTGTAATTTGTATCATCCAAGAATTGTTCATTCATGTAATGTATTGGAGGTTGCCTCGGCGGCTTATTTCTTTGCGCATGCTCATATCTTTTCTTATTTTTGAGCTGTTACATACAACATTTAAAATCGTAAGGTTTGGATTCTAGGGTTTCATGTCTAAAATGTGTCATCGTGGCATTTTCGCCATAACTTTTTTCTACTTGGTGTTTCAGAATCTGAAATTTTTAGGTGCGAAAAAATCCTGAGGAAGCTTGTATAAAAATTGCAGAGTTTGGTTCGCAATAATTTCGGAGATATGATCTGTGGAAGTCAGATATTTTTTCAGGCTTCTAAACAGGTCATCATGGAATTTGCGCTATAAATGTTTTTCTACGAAGGTTCAGAATCTGAAATTCATATGGTGCGAAGCTGAAATCCTGAGGAAATTCATCAAAAAATTTCAGAGCTTGGTTCGCAACATTTTTGGAGATATGATCTGTGGAAGGTAGTGCTTTTTTAGGCTCCTAAATTTCATCTCAAAGAGGTGATCGTGGGAAAAGTTCAATAACTCTCTCTCTGAAGATTGGATTGGAGTGTCGTCAAAAGTGGTCACAAGTACACGGCCTGTAGTTTCTTCGCTATCAATTTCAGAGACAAAGGACAAAACAGTGACACGTGGCAAGTCGTACAAGTTCGCTCTACTGAACCAGTCCAGAATTAGGTCATTGTGGGAGATTGACACAACTTTGCTTTGAGAATCAAATCAGGTCGAATTCGTGGCATTTGAAAGAAGCTTCAGAGGGCTACTGAAGGTGGCTGAATTCCCGCATATCGAAGATTTTCAATTACAAGAGATAATTCAATTAAATATCGAGCTCCCAAAAGCTAGTAAAAGGTGTGTATTTTTTTCCGAATTGCATAAGTCTTGTTTGAAGAATCAAGTTGAATTGATTCCAAGGGCATCTTGTAGAATAGATATCAATATTGGATTTTAAAATGACCCCTAAAAAGAATTCAACACCCATTAAGCCTTCAGAAGGCTCTACTATGACTCATGAAGATGAAGAATTGCAACATGATCTATCAAAATTACAAGAGCGAATGCAACAGTTTTCACTCTCGCAAAGAGCAACAAAAATGAAATGGAAGTTTTGAAGAAAGGCATGGAAGTGAAGATGGACGGTTTGAAGAAAGCACATAATGAAATTGACATGGAAGCTAAGATGGATGACATGAAAGACAACATGGAAAACATGAAGAATGATCTAAAAGCATACATGGAAGGTTTGATGACAAGCTTAAAACCAGAAATGATTCCTAATGGCGGAAATATAGTAGAAGAACCTCATGATGAGAACAAAATAAATGTTAATCGTGATTTCATAAACTCTAATGTTGGCGGGAAGAACCACCATATTCCAAAAATGGATATGAGGAAGTTTGATGGAAAGGATCCTGTAACATGGATACTACAGATGGAGCAAAATTTTGATCTCCATAACGTGCAAAACACACAAAAGGTACGCATTGCAACTTTACATTTAGAACAAAATACATTTGTATGGTATCAATGGTTTTGCTCCCGTAAAAAAATTGTCACTTGGTCAATTTTTACGGAGGAAATGATAGCACATTATGAGGATACAAAGAGCAACACCTTCTTTAGCCAATTGATAAATCTCAAACAAAAGGGTTTAGTGGGGCAGCACATTGAGGACTTCCAAAAATCGAATATAAGGGTAACTGATATTCCAGAGGAACACAGGATTGATCTCTTCATAGGTACTCTAAAGGATAACATCCAACATGAAGTTCGTGTTTTGGAACCCGATTCATTGGAGAAGGCATTCAGGTTGGCAAGAAAAGTTGAATGTAAAATTATGGCGACAAGGAAGCCTACCACTCAATTCTATAAAGAAGGAAGTGTTACTACGCCTAGATTTCCACAACCTACAAGGTTGACACCACAACAATTGGAAGAAAAAGAGCAAAAGGGCTTTGCTACAGTTGTGATAGCAAATACACTAAAGGTCATAAGTGTGCTGAGAAGAAATTATTTTACATAGATTGTGAAGAGGAAGAAGAAATGAACAAGAAGAGGATATACACCAGGAACCAGCCCTAGAAGAGGAAGAAATGAATCCGACCATATCATGTAATGCACTGGCAGGAATTACCACTCCTCAAACTCTCAAGATAGCAGGACAAATCAAGAAGAAAAGGTAATAGTGTTGATTGATTCAGGTAGCACCCATAATTTTATTCATTGTAAGGTAGCCAAGGAATTAAATTGTTTCCTATACCCAGCACCAGAATGTCAAGTGATGGTTGCAAATGGAGGAACTATAAATTTCTCTGGAAAAAGCCATAATATCAAGCTAACCATGGGGGAATATGTATTGACTAGTCCAATGCTTTCCATTCCTATGGGAGGTGCTGATGTTGTACTAGGAGTACAATGGTTACAATCTTTGGGGACGGTAGCTTTTAATTTTCAAGAACTTTTTTTGAAATTTTTTTCAGAAGGAAAGGAAGTTGAATTACGGGGTATTGCGGGGAAGCCAGGAACGATAATAAGCTCTAATGTCATGACAAAGCTTCTAAAGAAAGAACAGCGAGGCGTAATTGCACAATTATGCTCACTAGAAGTTCCAACATCAAAATCATCTATATCTGCAGATCTCCAACAAGTCTTGGACAATCATTCCAAGGTGTTTGAAACTCCCAAAGGACTCCCACCTATTCGTGATCATGATCATGCTATTCATTTGATTCCAGGAAGTGTTCCTCCAAACATCAGGCCTTATAGATATCCTTACTTCCAAAAGAGCGAATTGAACGTATGATTGCAGAAATGTTAGAGGCGGGTATAATTCAACCTAGTCAAAGTTCTTTCTCTGCTCCTGTAGTATTGGTACACAAGAAGGATGGATCATGGCGAATGTGTCCGGATTATAGGGAGCTCAATAAGCTCACCATTAAAGACAAATTTCCCATTCCTGAAATTGATGAATTATTGGATGAATTACATGGAGCAATTTATTTTACCAAGTTGGATCTTCGTTCAGGATATCATCAAATTAGAATGAAGACTGAAGATATTCCAAAAACAACATTTCGAACTCATGAGGGTCATTATGAATTCTTGGTCATGCCTTTTGGCCTTACCAATGCACCTTCTACATTTCAAGGGTTGATGAATTCCATTTTCAAACCCTTCCTTAGAAAATTTGTGCTAGTATTTTTTGGTGATATACTAATCTACAACAGGTCTTGGAAGGATCATGTTCAACATGTTGACAGGGTGCTCAAACTATTATAGGAGAAACAATTATATGCAAAAACATCCAAATGTTTCTTTGGAGTACAAGAGGTGGAATATCTGGGTCATATTGTATCTCACGAGGGTGTTAAGGTAGACCCTAACAAAATTAAAGCTATTAAGGAATGGAAAGTCCCCACAACCATAAAGAAGTTGCGAGGATTTCTCGGGTTAACAGGGTATTATCGCAAGTTTGTTAAGAATTATGGGAGAATAGCAGGACCTCTAACAACATTATTGAAGAAAGATGCATTTTCATGGACTCCTGAAGCAACTAAGGCCTTTGAACATCTTAAAGAGGCAATGTGCCTAGCACCGGTCTTAGCTACGCCAGACTTCACAAAAAAATTTATTGTGGAATGTGATGCCTCAGGAAATGGAATTGGTGCAGTTTTAATGCAGGAAGGAAGACCCATTGCTTTTGAAAGTCGTCCAATCAAAGGAAAGTATTTACAGAAACCTATTTATGAGAAGGAAATGTTAGCAATACTGCATGCACTAAAGAAATGGCTAACTTACCTAATGGGAAGACACTTCAAGGTAAAACTGATCATAATAGTCTTAAACACTTTTTGGAACAAAGACTATCTTCAGAAGAGCAGCAAAAATGGGTCACAAAGATGTTGGGTTATGAATTTGAAATAATCTACAAAAAAGGGAAGCTTAATGTTGTTGCAGATGCACTCTCAAGAAAGAATGAAGAGGCAGAAGCATTGCTTTGTGCCATTTCTATTATCCAACCAGATTGGATAACCGAAGCAAGAGATGAATGGAAGAAGGACAAAGAAGTATGGACACTCATTCAAAAGTTGCAGCAAGATCCTAGTACATCTAATACATTTAGTTGGAAAAATGATTCCTTATGGTACAAAGATCGCTTATATCTTTGTAAGAATTCCCAACTAAAACAAAAGATTCTTCTCGAATTGCACACTTCTCCTTTAGGAGGACACTCAGGATTTTTAAAAACTTACCACAGGGTGAAGAAAGAATTTTTTTGGGATGGCCTTAAATCTGATATTCGAATGTTTGTGGCGGAATGTTTGGTTTGCCAGCAAAATAAAGTGGAAACAATTAAGA
Organism: Pinus albicaulis; assembly: GCA_034641835.2. Lineage (NCBI taxonomy): Eukaryota > Viridiplantae > Streptophyta > Pinopsida > Pinales > Pinaceae > Pinus > Pinus albicaulis. The sequence continues at coordinate 295,348,787 of CM076580.1, read as the reverse complement.
CCCCAGGACTTCTACAACCTTATCCATTCCAAGTCAACGTTGGGAGGAGATTTCAATGGATTTTATCACAGGTTTACCTAAGTCCGAAGGAAAGAGTGTCATCATGGTGGTAGTTGATAGACTTACCAAGTATGCACACTTTTGTGCATTATCTCATCCATTTAAAGCAAGTACAGTTGCTACCACATTTATGGACAGAATTCAAAAGCTACATGGAAGCCCAAGGGTTATTGTGAGTGACAGAGATCCCATTTTTACTGGAAATTTTTGGACGGAGTTATTTTCTTGTTTGGGTACTCAATTAGCTCATAGCTCATCTTATCATCCTCAATATGATGGTCAAACTGAGATAGTAAATAAATGTTTGGAAGGATATCTTCGTTGTTTTGTATCTGATAAACAAACACAATGGGTCAAGTGGTTACCTCTCGCTGAATGGTGGTATAACACTTCCTTCCATACCGCAGCAAAAATGACCCCATTTATGGCACTTTATGGATATCATCCACCATCCATCACATCATCTTTAAGGGAAAATTCGAAGGTTCAAGCAGTGGAAGATCACATCGAGCATCAGCAAGAAGTTCTCCAACTTTTAAAGGATAACTTGAATTTGGCACAAAATCGAATGAAACAACAGGCAGATCAACATCGCAGCGAGAGAAGTTTTGATGTAGGAGATTGGGTATTTTTACGGCTACAACCATACAAACAAATGTCCCTCAAGCAAGCTAAGAAGGATAATAAATTATCAACAAAGTACTATGGTCCTTACAAGGTGTTGCAAAAGATTGGTACTATGGCATACAAATTGGAGCTTCCTGCTTCTTCGCGAGTACATCCAGTTTTCCATGTTTCATGCTTAAAGAAGGTTATAGGTGAAAATCTTCCAGTTCAAACAGTATTGCCAGAACTTGATGGGGAAGGGAAATCATATTGGAACCTGAAGCAGTCATGGAAAAAAGAACTCGACAACTACGGAATCGATCAATTTCAGAGTATCTCATCAAGTGGAAGAACTTACCCACTGAAGATTCTACATGGGAGGATGAGAATTTTATACAGAAGCACCCGGAGCTACTCAAGCGTTGAGGACAACACTTTTTTTGAAGTAGAGGGGCATGTTAGGTCCCTATATCACTAGTATAGTCCCTTATTATTGTTAGTGTAAACCCCTTATTGTTATTATTGTACCCTTGTAACTCCCATTTTGTTATTATTGTGCCCTTAAATTATTATTGTTAGGTCGGCTAGGATTACATTGTGGCCCACTAGGATTACATTATGGCCCCATGGACTCCTATATATAGAAAGGAGGTTTTGTGAATTGTATCATCCAAGAATTGTTCATTAATGTAATGTATTGGAGGTTGCCCCCTCGAAGTGGCTTATTTCTAAGGCGTTCATATCTCTTTTCTTCTATTTTTGGAGCTGGTTACACAACATTGGTCCATCCATTAGATATAATGGACACCCCATGCTCATTCCAAGAATTTGTCATTCTAGCCAAATAATTGTTTATTTTAGCTCTTTCATGATCAAGTCCCACGGTTCTAGCCTTTTCATACCCAGTGCTCCTGTATCCTTTGGGGGCATCATTAATGGCAGAAACCATTTCATGCCAATAAGGTGAGCGAAGAACATTGATTGGCACCCCACATGCATATAGAAACCGGAAATTTTTTGAATCCACATCATTCCTACACCCTTCGTCAAGGAAATCGGATATGGTTCTACGCCTTAAGGAGATGTTTGGTCGAGGTGTGCCTCCATATCCACCCCTGCCATGGGTGGAAGTTGATGGACTTCTTTGTCCATGATGTGATGGACCTGATGGTGTATAAATTTCAATGAAAGCCCTAGATCTTTTAGATCTCTATAGGGCAGCCTCCTCTTCCTTTCTATATTTCTCTCTCTGTGTTGTTGGCACACTTACACAAATTTTGATTCCTAGATTTTTGTCTCCATCCCCTGGCATTTTCCCACAAAGGTGCCTTCTGGCACGAGTGTATGAACCTGTGTATTCTTTATTGCAATGGGGGCAAAGAAATTTAGTGGTTCCACCACCTTTCCCTCCTTCCTGCCTTTGAACATATTTCCACAAAGGTGTTTGACTTTGCTCTTGTCTAGTTGGGGTATCTATGGCCTCATGTTCTCCACTCTCCCCTTCCTCCTCAGCATACTCCTCCTCCTCTTCAGGATTTTCATCAAATCCACTATAACCCACTTCTTCATCCTCCTCTTCTCTAATGGGCCTTTTTCTTCTACTCTCCAACACCATTATTACAAAGAAAGGAACCAACATGAAGAAAATCCCTAGCCATATAGTCATGATGTTTCAAGTTTCAGGTTTCTAGCCTCCAAAAAAAATGGAGGAATGCCAAATGGGAATAGGAAATGCAACATAGGAAAAAAACAATTCAATTTTTCACTTTTCAACACACTAGAATGGAACGTTGAGAAAAAAAATCAAGTTTTCATTTTTGAACAACTTAAAAACAATTCCTAGAAGATAAAAAACTAGATTAGAAGACCTACCTCTTTTTTGCAATCCTCCTCTTGCAAACTTGCTCTCTTGCAGCTTGCTCCTTGCTCTCTCCTTGGCACTTCCGCTCTCCAAACTCTCAAGCTCTCCTTCTCTCCAAATCGCTCTCCAACTCTCAAGTTCTTGCTCCTCTTGCTCTCTCTCTCAAACTAAAACAATAAAAACTAAATGAGGAGGGTGGGCTTTTATTTATCCAACCCCCTCTCCCTCCCTCCCAAAAAAAAATCAAATTTTGACGTCAGATTTTTTTCTACGCGCCGGGGAGCGTTCAGGAGCGAATACTCCCCAACTGCTTCCCGCATTAAAAAAAGGTTCCCGAAGCGTTTTTTTAATGGGGGAAGTGCTCAGGGAGCGTTCGCTCCCGAGCGCTCCCTGAAACGCTCCCGAAAAGACAGGGAACGTTTTTTCAGGCTTGGAAGTGCGCTCCCCTTAGGAAGCGTTTTCGGGAGTGCGCTTCCGAGCGCTCCCAAATTGCTCCCGAACGGAGTGCGTTTTGAGAGCGGGATCGGGGGGAGGGGGAAGGGGGAGAAGCTTCCCCGCAGCCTTGGTATAAACCACCCATTACAAAATTTTACTATTTTAGTCATACGATCTGTTTGCTAGCATGATGTTCTTTGCAAAAATTTATGAGATATGATGATCATTTTAAAGAGCGGCCATAATTATAAAATTCTTAGATTCTATTAGAATCAAACTGTCAAGGAGCCATGGCATTCAGAAATTATCAAAGCATTTTATTTTCTATTAGTACGAAAACTGATCAAAACATCAATATAGAAAATGTCAGACTTAAGCATCAATGTTTGTCATAGTAATATGGGGTAGTTGTCACTCTTTGTCTAGTATTATCTCTAATTCGAGTGAGAATGGCTTTGATGTTTAACTCATTTATGCAGCTGCATGTAGGTTAAGGCATTATTTGGAGCAAAAGCATCTGCAGAATGCCTGTCTAGTTTTGAAGGATTAATGAAGAGGTTGGGTCAGACAGTATGCAATACATTGGATGAATTTGGAGAAGCAGTGGCAAAAGATTCCAGTAAGGCAGCAATAAATGATGGCACCGTTCATCCTCTGACCAGCTATGTTATAAATTATGTGAAATTTTTGTTTGGGTAAGTATTCTGCTGCTACATGATTTGGAATTTAAACAGGTATAAGCATACAAAAAAGATAATAGTTATCAGGTGAGAGGTCCTAAGTATAGTTATCCATCCCTTTAAAGTTTAAATATATTTTTTGGATTGTAATTTATCTGAACATTGTCTGAGAATTGTTTTCTGACATTTCAGATGGTTATGGGGATCTTACTTTTCTTCCTTGTGTTTTTTCATCTCGCAGTTATAAGACTACACTAGAGCACTTGTTTGAGGATGTAAAAAAGGATGATATGTCATCAAAAATCTGCCACATAGTGTCCATACTTCTAACTAATCTAGAAGGGAAATCAAAGCAGTACAAAGACCCAGCGTTGATGCATCTGTTTCTAATGAACAACATCCACTATATAGTTAAATCTGTTAGAAAGTAAGTTACATTAACCTAGTATATGGAAACTAATAAATATTGGTTAATTTTCAACTACAATCTCTTTCAATATGATGACATATTTCCTGTTTTCTACTCAGAATTATAGTGGTTTAATCTTCAATATTCTTTAACTGGGTGTGAAGGTGTTGCTTTTTACAGTTGTATATTTTTTTATTACCTATCCCCATCCTACCTGTTTTACTTTTCTTAATCATGGACTTGCATGAGTTAATCTTACCACCAACTAGAAACTTTGTCATGGGCAGATCTGAAGCAAGGAACTTGTTAGGTGAAGATTGGGTGCAGAGGCATCGCCGCTTAGTTCAACAGCATGCAAGTGGTTACCAGCGTACTTCCTGGAGCAAGGTATTGCAAAGAATGATTAGTCTTACCTGCAGCAAATAGATATCACAGTAGACAATAAACAAGAGACAAGTGTTAGAAAATCGGAAAGGCAGAAAGATTTTCTTATATTGATAATTACTTGTGATATTCCTGTGTTCTTATTAACTTTGTTTATGTTCTTCTTTTATCTTATTTTCATCTAGCAACCATCAAATCAAAACACGAAGATCGGGGACTCCAGATATAGGTACTCATCCAGAGCTAAAACCCCTCTATAGGGAAAAACCCAGTCAACTCTTCCACTAGTAGATTCAAATCAAGATAAGATAATCCAAGATCTCTTAGACCTAGACAAAGACCTCATCCAACGACCAAGTCAGCCCTTCCTTCCTGTAGATGATCCTTTCCAAAGTCTCCAAGTGTCAGCTTCACAGTTGCAGCTTCAATCTAGAATTTCAATCCCCCAGCTACAGATTTTCAGCCCCCAACTTCAGAACTTCGGACCTGCGGTAGATTCAGAATTTCGGCCCCAGCAACAGCCCAGTAACTTCGCACGTGTGAGAGATAGAATGCTCAAAAGCTTGATTTATGTCTTCCTAGCTAATCTTCTTCTTCACTAGCAATTTTACTCTCTTTTTCTGCTTCTCTTTCTTGTAGATCGAACTTCTTGAGTGAGTGCTCCGAATAGGTCGAATTGCATCTTATTTATAGCCTTCCAGCACGGTCGAATAGCATTAAACCAGGCCGACTTGGTGTGGAAGTGACAAATGATCTTTTTGACTCAAAAATAATTCTTTTTTACATGATACAAAAGCCCAATAAGGGTCTAATAAAAATAACAATGACTCTATTGACTCAATACAAAACCTTGAAGCTTTCACTGGAGGCTTTGACAAATTTGTCCTTACTTGGACAAATTTGTCATTGTGTTCGTTGATGAGATATTAGTTTATTCAAAAACAGAAGAAGAACATGAAATGCATTGGGCTGCAGTGTTACAACCGCTGAGAGAATGTAAGCTCTATGGAAAACTCAGCAAATGTGACTTTTTTTAGTCACAGATACATTACCAGGGGCACATCATCTCTAAGGCGTAGCAGTCGACCGTGAAAAGATCAAATCCATAAGGGAGTGGCCAACTCCAAAGAGCGTGGATGGTATTAGATCATTCATGGGATTGGCAGAATACTACAGGAGATTTATTCGGAATTTCTCCAAAATCGGTCATCCCATTACAACCTTGCAGAGGAAAGGGAGAGGATTTGAATGGACTACACAATGCACAGAAAGTTTTGAGCACTTACAACAATTTCTCACCAGTGCGCCAGTGTTGAGAATCGCAGATCCTATCAAGGATTTCGCAGTGTGCACAAATGCATGCAAGGAGGGACTCAATGGAGTCTTAATGCAAGAAGGGAAAGCAGTGTGCTACAAGTCCAGAAAGTTGAATAAGCATGAGGAAAATTATCTGACACGTGATTTAGAACTGGCCGCTATCGTTCATGACTTAAAAATGTGGAGGCGCTACCTTCTGGGCAGGTGGTTCATGCTCATGTCAGACCATAGTGGACTCAAATATTTGTTTGGACAGCCGAAGTTAAATGTTAGGCAAGCAAGATGGCTGGCCACGCTCAACGAGTTTGACTTTGAAATTAAGTACATAAAAGGTAAGGAAAACAAGGTTGTTGATGCCTTAAGCAGAAGGCTCCAAGTAAATCACTTGGCAGCGGTAAGCATGTATGCAACGGGTGTGGAAGAAAGAATTAAAAACGCTGGGCAGCAAGATGAAAAATACCAGCAAATCAAAGAAAAATTGCAGCAAAGCTGCAAGGGTGAAGAATATCATCTCACTGAAGACGTCTTAATCAGATTCAAGGGCAGAATTTATGTGCCTAACAATGAAGAAATAAAGAGGCTAATAGTGAAATAATTCCATGTAAAGCCTTATTCAAGCCACCCAAGTTATCAAAAGACCCTTACAGCCATTAAAAAGTATTATCATTAGCCAAATCTGAAGAGAGAATTGGCAGATTTTGTAGCAAGATGCATAGAATGCCAGCAGGTAAAGGCTGAATGCAAACATCCAACAGGATTGTTGCAGCCTATCCCTATTCCTAGATGGAAGTGGGGGTAGTGTCTATGGATTTCATTACAGGATTGCCCAAAACATCTAAGTAGCATGATGCAATCGTGGTAGTGGTGGATAAACTTAGCAAATTAGCCCATTTTGTGGCAGTCAAATCCACCAATTCCGCTAGTGATATAGCACAAATCTTCATAAATGAGATTGTGAGACTACATGGCATTCCCAAGAAGATTGTGTCAGAAAGAGATGTTAAATTAACTTCCAGGTTATGGAAGGAATTTTTTGCAGGACTGGGAACAAAATTAGCATTTAGTACAACCTATCATCCACAAACAGACGGGCAAACAGAGTGGGCCAATCGGATCCTTGAGGACATGTTAAGGATGTATATGATGTAACAACCCAAGAAATGGGAAGAATATCTTCCACTTGTGGAATTTGCATACAATAATAAACACCAAGAGTCCATAAAGATGAGCCCCTTTGAGGCATTGTATGGCAGAAGCTGACAGCTGTAATACTCCAATTAGTTGGAGTGACCCAGTTAACAGAGTTCATGTAGTTACCGATATGCTGAGGGATATGGAACAACAAGTCCATATCATAAAGCAAAATATGAAAGTGGCACAAGATAGATAGAAAAGCTATGCAGATAAGCATAGGGTGCACAAAGAGTTTCAAGTAGGAGAACATGTTTACCTGAGAATTAAACCCAAGAAAAGTTCCCTAAGGATGGGGACATGTTCCAAGTTGGCACCACAATATTGTGAACCATTTGAAATTCTTGAGAGGATTGAACCAATAACGTATAGACTGCATTACCTCCATCAGTTAGAGTTCATGATGTTTTCCATGTTTCTTTACTTAAAAGAAATGTACAAGATTCTAATCATGTGATTGATTGGTCTGTGTTACAGCCTACAGGTTGAACCAAAGGGAGAGTTTCAACCATAACCAATATGCATTCTATGTTGAGATTTTGTGTATTTGGGGTAGCATCAGTTGTGCTCTAGGTCCCAAATTTTGAGGAAGGACTAGAGTTCACCTGATCTACAAGACCCATAAATGGATTTGGGAAATTTCATCTGGTTTAGGAGATATTAATGTATTTCCTAAGTTAAAAATTAGGAAAATAAAATAACTAAAGTGAATTTAATTAAACATGTGATGAAATTGTCTTAAGTCACACAGATCAAGCTTTCTTTTAATCTTAGCCATTGATTAAAGATTTAATCTTGGCCATTGATTTGTCAACGAGAAAAGTATAAAGGAAAGGCTTGGGGTCATTTGTAAGTGACACATAGAGGCAGAGCACTAAAGCTAAGCTGCGATTCTAGGGCGGGGTTGCTAAGAATTCTCGGAAATGTTTTAGTTGCAGAGAGGGGAATTTAGACCAAGGGGATGGTCTGATCCCGGGGTCTAGAATACACAAGAAGCAGAGAAGAGATCAGGAAAGACAACGCAGAGGAAGGCAACAGAAGCAGCAGCAGCAAGGACAACGTGATTTTCAGGAAACCCTTCAAGGGTTACGCAGAGACCCTTAGGGGCAGCGTAGTGACTGCGTCACCCAGTCAGGGGTAATGCAGTCCCTTCCAGTGACAACGCTGAGCATTTGGAGGCCTTCAGAGGCTGACGCAGTGTCTTTCAGGGGCAGATCAGGGGTTTCTAGGCCTAGATCTGGCTGAGTTCTGTAAATCTCGTTTGAGGGTGTGGATCAGTCAGTATTGTTGGTCTTAGATCAGCCAGGTGCTACAGATCTAGAGTTTTCTCTGTAGAGTTTTCCAGATATGAAACCCAGAGATGTGTATTCAGAAATATTCTTAATAATAGAGCCCTCCAGCAGCCAGAGACTGGTTTTCCCACATTGGGTTTTTCCGGGAACAGTTTTTCCAAAAATAACTGTTTCACTTTATGTATGTGTGCATGTGCTTATTCTATATCTGAATTGGTAGAGATCTGTTATGTGTTTTGCTTTGATGTTAACTTGAATTTATTCAGTTGATAACTTATATAAGTAGGAGAAGATTAACCGGATTAACAAAAATAATTTCTGCATAAGAATTAAGATTCAGAAATTTCTACGTGGTATCAGAGCAATTGCAGATCTAGAAGGGTCATCAGCTCAAGCATCTGAAGGATCTAGTTGCAGAAAGCAACTGGAAAGGCAGCAAAAAAGCAGTTCTGAAGGGACAACGCAGTTTTCAGGAGGAGTTTCATGCAAAGGGAAGGGTGACGTTGTGCAGCGCTGTGTCCTAGCAAGCCCACGCAATTATTGCGCAGAGGTAGCTCAGAAACAGCGTTGGTTGGCTCTGAAGCCAGCCAGTGTGATTCAGATTTGAATCTGTGAGATCCAGAAAAAGTCCGCAGAAAAGTTGCAGAAATTCAGAAGAGTTGGTGGGGTTAAACTTCTGAAGTTTTCATATTTTTAACCTTAGCACAAGTGACAAATTTTGGAAAGAGATCAGCTTCTCAGAGAGTTTCTTGCCAAAGGAAACTTGCAGAGTGGTCAGAGGATCAAAGAAGAAACTGAATCATAGTTGATTTGGTAGATTTCCAAGGAGGGAAATCAAGTATCAGAGGGAGCAAAGGGTTCCTAGTTCGAAAAGGATGCTAGATCCAAGATCTCTAGCATAGAGAAGAGGAGCTCCGACACATTCTAAGCAATTGGCTCCTCATGGACTACGTGATCAGGATAGGCTAGAGGGCCTCTCAAACTTTTCGGTATGGAAAGCTAGGATCCTGATTGTCGTAGAGGCATATGGTTTAAGAGATCATGCAGAGCAGACCTTGGCCATGCCGACAGATGCGGATCTCCTACGGAAGCATAGAGAAGCTATTGGGCATGTCAAGCAGCTAATAATGGACAGTATCAAGGATAATATTGTGGCACACATAGCTGAGAAGAGGACAACTAATGAGATGTGGAAGGCCTTGACTTCACTATATTAGGGAAAATCAGTCCAAAGAAAGATGTTGTTGGAGGCCCAAATGAGGTCATTCATGATGACCAAGGGAGAAGACATCGAGCACTTCCTCTTCAGATTGCAGTCAATTAGTGATCAGCTGACTACAACGAGTGCAACTGTAGATGATGTAGTGATAGTCAGGACTGCCCTCAATGCAGTCACGGATGAGTGGGAAACCTTTGTCCAAAGTATATTGGGCAGAGCGGACCTCCCAGATTGGGACAGCTTGTGGTCGATCCTGCGACAAGAAGAACTACGCAGACTCACCAAGAAGCAGCACAGCCCTTGGATGAGCAAAGTAAAGAAAGAAAAGGAGGAAGATGCAGCCTTGGCATCGAAGAAGCAGCGAAAGAAGAAGAAGGATCTTTCTAAGATCAAGTGCTTTCAGTGTGGCGAAATGGGACATTTTGCCAGCCATTGTCTGGAAAAGAAGAAGGACAAGGAAGCATCTTCTTCCAAGGTAGTTGTGGCAAATGATGGGCCAGGAGATGATGTAGCCATGAGTGCTCATGAACCACGGAGGTGGGGTGACATGGACATGTAGAGGAGCTACATGGAAGTAAGGCGGGATCCTTGAGTAGCTCATCTCTTGGATCACAAGCGAGCTACAACAGCCTTAAGACAGTAGCGGGATAAGTGGAGCAATGGGTGCATAGATCACATATGAGGCATAAGCAGAGGCAGATCTGGAGGCTGGGAGGAGCAGCGCAGAGCATAGCAGTAGCAACGCAGAGAGCTTCAGAGGAACAGCGCAGTTTAGCAGGAGCGTGATAGATTTCAGCACAAGGAGCTAATGTGACTTCAATATTGTAGAGGGAGTCTGATTATGCAGGCAGAGCTGTAGCTATGCATCGTTCTTTAGATGCCAGCATAGATCTATAGCCTATGGAGCTTCAGTGATAAGGATGCAGCCCATCTGACTTGTCTGTCAAAGATTGGGCAAGAGATTCAGTGGTTTCTCTCAACAACTGAAGTTGCAGTGCAACAGATCAACAGTGGCAGTGCTATGAGTAGCACAGATGCAGCATATTGAGAGGGAGTTGTTGTGCAATGGTTGCAGTGGCAGTGGCAGTGGCAAAGTCATGGGCAGCAGTACAGAATGGCAGCAACAGTGCAAAGTTGAGTGGCAGGAGGCCAAGCTTCAGCAGCACAGAACCAGTGCCCAAAATCATGTAATGCATAAGTGTGATGTATTGCTAGAGCACACCCTTGATGCTAAGAGGAAGTGTTGAGATTTTGTGAATTTGGGGTAGCATCAGTTGTGCTCTAGGTCCCAAATTTTGAGGAAGGACTAGAGTTCACCTGATCTACAAGACCCAGAAATGGATTTGGGAAATTTCATCTGGTTTAGGAGATATTAAATTAATTAATTATTTTAATGTATTTCCTAAGTTAAAACTTAGGAAAATAAAATAATTAAAGTGAATTTAATTAAACGTGTGATGAAATTGTCTTAAGACACATGGATCAAGCTTTCTTTTAATCTTAGCCATTGATTAAAGATTTAATCTTGGCTGTTGATTTGTCAACGAGAAAAGTATAAAGGAAAGGCTTGGGGTCATTTGTAAGTGACACATAGAGGCAGAGCACTGAAGCTAAGCTGAGATTGTAGGGCGAGGTTGCTAAGAATTCTCAGAAGTGTTTTAGTTTCAGAGAGGGGAATTTAGACCAAGGGGATGATCTGATCGCAAGGTCTAGAATACACAAGAAGCGGAGAAGAGATCAGGAAAGACAGCGCAGAGGAAGGCAGCAGCAGCAACAAGGACAATGTGATTTTTAGGAAACCCTTCAGGGGTTATGCAGAGACCCTTAGGGGCAGCGTAGTGACTACGTCACCCAGTCTGGGGTAACGCAGTCCCTTCCAGTGACAGCGCTGAGCATTTGGAGGCCTTCATAGGCTGACGCAGTGTCTTTCAGGGGCAAATATGGGGTTTCTAGGCCTAGATTTGGCTGAGTTCTATAAATCCTGTTTGAGGGTATGGATCAGTTAGTATTGTTGGTCTTAGTTCAGCCAGGTGTTGCAGATCTAGAGTTTTCTCTGTAGGTTTTCCAGATCTGGAACCCAGAGTTGTGTATTCAGAAATATTCTTAATAATAGAGCCATCCAGCAGCCAGAGACCGGTTTTCCCACATTGGGTTTTTCTGGAGACAATTTGTCTAGAAATAACTGTCACTTTGTCTATGTGTGTGTGTGCTTATTCTAAATCTGAATTGGTAGAGATCTGTTATGTGTTTTGCTTTGATGTTAACTTGAATTTATTCAGTTGATAACTTGTATAAGTAGGAGAAGCTTAACCAGATTAACAGAAATAATTTCTGCATAAGAATTAAGATTTAGAAATTTCTACATGGTATCAGAGAAATTGTAGATCTAGAAGGGTCATCAACTGAAGCATCTAAACGATCTAGCTGCAGAAAGCAGCTGGAAAGGCAGCAGAAAAGCAGATCTGAAGGGACAACGCAGTTTTCAGGAGGAGATTCACGCAAAGGGAAGGGTGACGCTGTCCAGTGTTGTGTCCTAGCAAGCCCACGCAATTACTGCATAGAGGCAGCTCAGAAACAATGCTGGTTGGGTCTGAAGCCAGCCAATGTGATTCAGATTTGAATTTGTCAGATCCAGAAAAAGTCTGCAGAAAAGTTGCAGAAATTCAAAAGAGCTGGTGGGGTTAAGCTTCTAAAGTTTCCATATTTTTAACCTTAGGCACAAGTGACAAAGTTTGGGAAGAGATCAGCTTCTCAGAGAGTTTCTTGCCAAAGGAAACTTGCAGTTTGGTCAGAGGATCAAAGAAGAAGCTGAATCATAGTTGATTTGGTAGATATCCACGGAGGGAAATCAAGTATCAGAGGGAGTAGAGGGTTCCCATTTTGAAAAGGACGCTAGATCCAAGATCTCTAGCATCATAGAGAAGAGGAGCTCCGACACATTCTGAGCAGATGGCTCCTCATGGACTGCATGATCAGGATAGACTAGAGGGCCTCTCAAACTTTTCGGTATGGAAAGCTAGGATCCTTATTGTCCTAGAGGCATATGGTCTAAGAGATCATGCAGAGCAGACCCTCGCCACGCCGACAAATGCAAATCTCCTACGAAAGCATAGAGAAGTTGTTGGGCATGCCAAGCGGCTGATAATGGACAGTATCAAGGATCATATTGTGCCACACATAGCTAAGAAGAGGACAACTAATGAGAAGTGGAAGGCCTTCACTTCCCTATATGGGGGAAAATCAGTCCAAAGAAAGATGTTGTTGGAGGCCCAAATGAGGTCATTCATGACGACCAAGGGAGAAGACATCTAGCACTTCCTCTTCAGATTGCAGTCAAGCAGGGATCAGCTGACTGCAATGGGTGCAACCGTAGATGATGCAGTGATATTCAGGACTGCCCTCAATGCAGTCACAGATGAGTGGGAAACCTTTGTCCAAAGTATCTTGGGCAAAGCGGACCTCCCAAATTGGGACAGCTTGTGATCGATCCTGCGACAAGAAGAACTACGCAGATTCACCAAGAAGCAGCACAGCCCTGGGATGAGCAAAGTGAAGAAGGAAGAGGAGGAAGATGTAGCCTTGGCATCGAAGAAGCAGCCAAAGAAGAAGAAGGATCTTTCTAAGATCAAGTGCTTCTAGTGTGGCGGAATGGGACATTTTGCCAGCCATTATCTAGAAAAGAAGAAGGACAAGGAAGCATCTTCTTTCAAGGCAACTGGGGCACATGATGGGTCAGGAGATGATGTAGCCATGAGTGCTCATGAACCATGGAGGTGGGGTGACATGGACATGTAGAGGAGCTACATGGAAGTAAGGCGGGATCCTTGAGCAACTCATCTCTTGGATCACAAGCGAGCTACGACAACCTTAAGATAGTAGCGGGATAAGTGGAGTAGTGGCTGCATAGATCATAAATGAAGCATAAGCAGAGGCAGATCTGGAGGCTGGGAGGAACAGCGCAGAGAATAGCAGCATCAACGTAGAAGCAGTAACAGCGCAGAGGTTGATGTGACTTCAGCAGCACAATGCAGTATTGCTTACGTAGTGCAGAGCTACAGTGGCGCAAAGAGCTTCAGAGGGACAGCGCAGTGCATCAACAGCGTGATAGATTTCAGCACAAGGAGCTGATGTGACTTCAGTGGTGCAGAGGGAGTTTGATTACACAGGCAGAGCTGTAGCTATGCATCGTTCTTTAGATGCCAGCATAGATCTGTAACCTATGGAGCTTTAGTGATAAGGATGCAGCCCATCTGACTTGTCTGTCAAAGATTGGGTAGGAGATTCAGTTGTTTCTCTCAACAACTCAATTTGTAGTGCAGCAGATCAGTAGTGGCAGTGATATGAGCAGCACAGATGCGACATATTGAGAGGGAGTTGCAGTACAGTGGTTGCAGTGGCAGTGGCAGAGTCATGGGCAATAGTACAGAATGACAGCAGCAGTGCAGAGTTGAGTGGCAGGAAGCCAAGCTTTAGCAACACAGAACCAGTGCCCAAAATCATGTAATGCATAAGTGTGATGTATTGCTAGTGCACACCCTTGATGCTAAGAGGGAGTGTTGAGATTTTGTGTATTTGGCGTAGCATCAGTTGTGCTCTGGGTCCCAAATTTTGAGGAAGGACTAGAGTTCACCTAATCCACAAGACCCAGAAATGGTTTTGGGAAATTTCATCTGGTTTAGAAGATATTAAATTAATTAATTATTTTAATGTATTTCCTAAGTTAAAACTTAGGAAAATAAAATAATTAAAGTGAATTTAATTAAACGTGTGATGAAATTGTCTTAAGTCACACGGATCAAGCTTTCTTTTAATCTTAGCCATTGATTAAAGATTTAATCTTGGCTATTGATTTGTCAACGAGAAAAGTATAAAGGAAAGGCTTGGGGTCATTTGTGAGTGACACATAGAGGTAGAGCACTGAAGCTAAGCTGAGATTCTAGGGCGGGGTTGGTAAGAATTCTCAGAAGTGTTTCGGTTTCAGAGAGGGGAATTTAGACCAAGGGGATGATCTGATCTCGAGGTCTAGAATACACAAGAAGCAAAGAAGAGATCAGGATAGACAGCGCAGAGGTAGGCAGCGACAGCAACAAGGACAACGTGATTTTCAGGAAACCCTTCAGGGGTTACGCAAAGACCCTTAGGGGTAGCGTAGTGACTACGTCACCCAGTCTGGGGTAACCCAGTCCCTTCCAGTGACAACGCTGAGCATTTGGAGGCCTTTAGAGGTTAACGCAGTGTCTTTCAGGGGCAGATCTGGGGTTTCTAGGCCTAGATCTGGTTGAGTTCTGTAAATCCCATTTGAGGGTGTGGATCAGCCAATATTGTTGGTCTTAGATCAGCCAGGTGCTACAGATCTAGAGTTTTCTTTGCAGGGTTTTCCAAATCTGGAACCCAGAGTTGTGTATTCAGAAATATTCTTAATAATAGAGCCCTCCAGTAGCCAGAGACCGGTTTTCCCACATTGGGTTTTTCCGGGGATAGTTTGTCTAGAAATATGTGTCACTTTCTCTATGTGTGCATGTGCTTATTCTAGATCTGAATTGGTAGAGATCTATTCTGTGTTTTGCTTTGATGTTAACTTGAATTTATTCAGTTGATAACTTGTATAAGTAGGAGAAGCTTAAACGAATTAAC
Organism: Pinus albicaulis; assembly: GCA_034641835.2. Taxonomy (NCBI): domain Eukaryota; kingdom Viridiplantae; phylum Streptophyta; class Pinopsida; order Pinales; family Pinaceae; genus Pinus; species Pinus albicaulis. Next base: position 295,333,699 of record CM076580.1, on the reverse strand, counting down.
AGAAATAATTTCTGCATAAGAATTAAGATTCAAAAATTTCTACATTCTATGTTGAGAATTTGGGGGGCTGGTGATTAATACAAATTCTCTTCTTGATAATTACTTGTGGGCTTACTTGTTTTCTGTCTTCTTTATCTTAGTTAGTCTTTCATCAAGTCAATTATAAAGATACACGAGACACGAAATTAGGCTCCTAGAGCCAGGGTAAAACGTCTCCCTCTTGGAGAGGAAAACCCGCAAATAATTCTTCTTATAGATCTTCAAATTACATGTAGCATGACCCAGACTTAGACCCTTGACCTAGGAATGCCTCCAAAACCTTGTCAATGCTTCTTTGTATGCTCGCAACGCTTATCCTTTGCTCTTGCACAAACTTACACTGATCTGTACTAACCTTAGAGAACTCGATCTCTAATTCAATCTTTCTTGATTTCATCTTCTTTTATCAAAGCTCAGTCAATTACAACCTTGACTTCGCATTTAATTCAAGTGACATCATGCTGTGATGCCTAAGACATACCTGCACATCTCTCTGACTTCAGCTCACATTGTTTCCCTGTGATCTCATAACTATCCACATTACTGTCATATATATATTATCCGCAATTCCTTCATTAGGATAATTCACCTTATATATCCTGTATTATCCACACTTCCTTCATTAGAATAATCTGCATTTTATGATATGTATTATCTGCACTTCATTAGAATAATCCGCATTTTATGATCTGTATTATTCGCACTTCCTTCATTAAAATAATCCGCATTTTATGACCTGTATTATTCGCACTTCATTCAAATATTAATCCGCATTTTATTTTTCTTTTACGCACTTATTACTATAGAGATCACCGTTTAACAATCTATTAATCAGATTGATCCACATTGCATTTCATGTATTGTCTGCACTTCTTCTTAGGTATATTACGCACTGTTTTTTTTAGAATGCCCACACACATTATTTTCAGAGATCACCAAAACTTTTTACCATGAATGAGCCGCAGACCAAGTGTATATATAGTGCTTCGATTAAGCTTTTAGGCTGACCCTACATCAATCTGCTAGGCCGTCTTCCCGACTGCATTTAAGCCGACTTCTACTTTTGTTCATAGGCTGATGTGAAGGACTTGTAATCCAGCGTTATGTGTGTAGCTTAGAGCACCATACAGGATTCATTTCTTCACTGTTTCATGACAACGGTCTTGGAGCATTTTTCTTTAGTCTAGACACTTCATATACATGACACTTAATTATATTTATGACCAGAAGACAACCCTAGATAGACATCAAGAAGAAGTCTATTAATATAAGATAAAATCTTGCTCATGAAGCCCATGTAGCAAGTACAACCAATATACATTTTATTAATTTTGTCTTCTTCTTTACATAAAGTACATAATTATATAGTCAATATGAAGACCGACCTAGTTACACTTTTCAACACTCCCTCTTAACTAGGGAGGTATTCATACAGGTACATGGTCACTTTTGAATTGAAGAATCTCATAAGAAGAATCGAATTGGTAATCGCATCTGTATAACATCATATCAACCAGCATTGTCCTAGTGCAAGGCCTTGACTAACAACCCCATCTCTCAACGAGACAATGGGCTACAATGTTGGCGAGACACATGACTAATAAACACCATAGTCATTGTCTCTCCAAGGTACATACCCCACCTAGGTGTTCCTAGAGTATGACCTTCCTGTACTATTCTTCTCTTGGGTAGCCAACCCTCAAAGAATATCGGTCCATGACTACTCTTATCTTGAATGCCCTATCTCATTCTCAAAGAGTATCGAATGCCAGATGATTACCCAACCCTCCATTTTGTCTTCCAGGTGAAGACCAGAATGATGTGTCTATCCATTCTCTTCACATGGCCTTCACTAAGACTTACGGATGTTAATCCTGATCTAGTGCATGACACATGTAATAGAGAATCACATACGTCACTCCCTCTTAACATAGGAAGGACATATTTCAAGTTTCTTCCAAGCAAGAAACTTACCACCAGGCTCCTCATAAACTAGGGTCCTGCAGTAGTAATCCAGCTACTCATGAAGATTTCCTCCCGTCGATGTCATGGATTTCGATATTGAGGAATCTTCAACTTTTGGCTTCATAGGGCACAAATCATCGATCACTTTCAGTCACGAGCCATGTCCACTATCAGAAAGTGATTCATCAATCTTCCTCATCTGGTCCATCGTTATGCCATGTTGTTTTGCTTCGAATCATCCCCAAGGATCATACATCCTTTCTTATGATTAGCAGCCTTGCACAAATTTATCCAGATAAACATATACATATGAACTTTTAGAACAAAAGTTACCTTAGTGATGATCTTTCACCATGACATCTTCCTGTAGGCATCGACATCCTTCATGCCGATTGACACATCTTCTAATGATATAATTTGTCAAGGGTCTTTTTATTTACCAGACTTCTGTCAGAGTCTACATATCCTCTCAGGATATCTCCTAGTCACATCTTCTTGGCTTCCGGATGATAATTGCCTCCTGACATGGTTGCATTTCATGATCTCTTCCTTTCTGCACATTCTCCATTCCCAGAAACTTACAACCTTTCTAGTTTCTCGTTCATATACAACCACCTCATATTCCATGAGGACATATTATGTTGATTTCATATGTCCGTGCGCTGAGAGATACTCCTCCATAGATCATACTTCTAAATATAGAAGTTCATTACCTGCAACCATGTGACATGACTTCACAGCATCGAATATTAGCATATAAATATATGCATACCTCATACCCTTTTCCCTTGAGTCATCCTGTAGAAATTTCTCAAGAATGAAGAGATTCATTCTCTTGGCTTGCTCCATCAATATGTCATCACATCCCAAAAATCTGTTTCCATGATGACCCTTGCTCTTGATGACTACTTTCCACTAGTAATGTTATTAGAGAGGTTTTCCCTGAGCTGATTCACCAGGAGCTCCTACCATGCTTTCATCAGGATGCTACACTGCTTCCTATCATATAACCAATAGAAATCACTTAAAGGAGAAGATGATCTCAATCGTAGTGGAGATCCCTTGCTTCTTCTTTTTTATTAGGCTCTTTCCTTATTTCAGAGACGTGGGCTTCTTTTATATTTCTCTTGTCCTTTTTCAGATCAAGGACAATTTCTATTTTAATGCCCAAGTTCATCATATCCAAGGCATCGTGCTTCCTCCACATTTCTTCTTTTACTTTGAGGACCAAAACTTACCGAATCTTCCTTTCTTCCTGGACATGTCTGCAAAGGCTTGAATCCTTCACTTGATCCTGTAACAACTTTGGATTTCAATCTTGTTTACTCTATTCACATAGAAACCCTAAATCGTGGAATGGTGTGACTTCTATCTTCCCGTATAATTGTGAAGTGAAATTTTCCCATTCTTCTCATAGAGCTTTTAACACCACTATAGTCTTCTCCTAGTTCCTGCAGTTGATCAGAGATATTGCTTCTCCTGCAGTACTCACAGAGAATAGCTCCACTAATTTCTTATATACTCCTTTTTGATGATTTTAGATTTGGTACATCGGAGATGATAGAGTCTTTTATGGATTCTATAAGAATCCTTTGGGCTCTTATATCTCCCTTCATGAATTTGGCATAACATCATTGTCCTTGTCTTCTATGGAAAGTTTGAAACCCCAAATAGTTTGTTTCTTTCTTTTCAAATGAGACATTTTAATAGATTCATATAAAGTCATAGATATACTTACTTGAGTAGATGATTTTCTTCTTCTATCAGCTTGTTTACTTTGAAGATGGTTGAAGCTTCCTTTGAATGGTGATTGATGAGGATATTTTGTTGCTTCCTTGAAAGATAAAGGATGATAAGTAACTTGCCTTGAAGCTTTTGATGGCAATACTTTGAGATAGCAATGATCTACTGGCACATTTAAGATGATTCTATAATACTGTCTTATTTCTTTCACTGTGGAAGACTCACCTTTCTTCTAATCAAATCCTTCCTTTGATGCCATCCATGAAATCTGATCCTTGAGTGTCTCTATACCCTTTCTTGCATCTTAGCTCTAATTCCATGTTGAGAATTTGGGGTGTTGGTGATTAATACAAATTCTCTTCTTGATATTTGCTTGTGGGCTTACTTGTTTTTTGTCTTCTTTATCTTAGTTAGTCTTTCATCAAGTCAATTATCAAAATAGACGAGACACGAAATTAGGCTCCTAGAGCCAGGGTAAAACCTTTCCCTCTTGGAGAGGAAAACCCACAAAGAATTCTACTTATAGATCTTCAAATGATAAGTACCATGACCCAGACTTAGACCCTTGACCTAGGAATGCTTCCAAAACCTTGTCAATGCTTCTTTGTATGCTCGCAATGCTTATCCTTCGCTCTTGCACAAATTCACACTGATCTGTACTAACCTTAGAGAATCCGATCTCTAATTCAATCTTTCTTGATTTCATCTTCTTTTATCAAAGCTCAATCAATTACAGCCTTGACTCCGCATTTAATTCAGGGGACATCATGCTGTGATGCCTAAGACATACCTACACATCTCTCTGACTTCAGCCCGCACTATTTCCTTGTGATGTCATAACTATCCGCATTACTGTCATATATATATTATCCGCAATTCCTTCATTAGAATAATCCGCCTTATATATCATGTATTATCTACACTTCCTTCATTAGAATAATCCGCATTTTATGACCTGTATTATCCGCACTTCATTAAAAAATTAATCCGCATTTTATTTTTCTTTTACGTACTTGTTACTACAGAGATCACCATGTAACAATCTATTAATCAGATTGATCCACATTGCATTTCATGTATTGTCCGCACTTCTTCTTAGGTATATTACGCACTGTTTTTTTAGAATGCCCGCACGTATTATTTTCAGAGATCACCAAAAAAATTTACCATGAATGAGCCGCAGACCAAGTGTATATATAGTGCTTTGATTCAGCTTTTAGGCCGACCCTATAGCAATTTGGTAGGCGGACTTCGCCATTGCATTTAAGCCGACTTCTACTTCTGTTCATAGGTTGATGTGAAAGACTTGTAATCCAGCGTTATGTGTGTAGCTTAGAGCTATGTCACAGGGTTCGTCGGACCTAAATGTTGAGGTTCGAAATTAGCCGAACTTCAAAAATTTTATTAAAATTCGATTAGGTTCGACCAGGTTCGGCGCCAGGATCTCTGTGTTCACGTTCTCTATGTTCAGCTCTGTAATAACCAATGCGAGATAGACGGGTGTAACCGTGTAAGGGTCATAGCAAATGACCTACCTCTCTTGCGACGGTGACGATTTTGCTTATACTCACAGCTATGATCGCGTGCTTGCTGCTTCGATGGAATTTCTAAATAGAATTACGTGATGGTCCACTAATGGTCCGACAAAAACTGACACAATTGATACATTAAATTATTTTGTGTCAACATGGCCCTTTCAAATGGCCGTTACAGGTCTAAAATGGCAGGGCGTAAATTATAGGTAATGAAATTCAAAATTTTTTAAAAACTTAATGTATTTTATTTATAAAATTACTTTTTATACATATTTTCAACTATAATAATTCCTTTTAATATAATGAATTAACATATTTTCAATTACATCTAATTAAAATTTAAAATAATTATTTTAATATATTTTAAATTATATATAATTATTTAAAATATATATAATTAAAGGAATTAGTGTTATTAAAAAATTTATTATAATAAATATTATAAATTAATATAGCTTATATTTCAAGAAAATTATAAATTTATTAATATAATATTTGATATAAATTATAAATATATATTAATTATGAACAAATATAAAAGATTTAAATATTTTTTTATAGATTTTCAAATTTTTGAATATGTATATGCACGAACCTAATGGCAAACCTCATAACGAATTTCATTGGAAAAATCGAATTCGAATAAAACTTGATTGTAGGCGAACTCGAATTCGAACCCGAACCATGTGACATTGCATTTAAGTAATGTCATTGATATCATTAGATCCTATTATGATTAAGTTATTCATGTGTTTTACTAATCAAAATTCCTACTCATAGTTTTATAATTTATTAATTGATTTTGATTTTTTTTATGCCATATATATATTTATTGAAAAATATATATAGTCGAACCTAATGTCGAACCTCATTACGAACCTCATCAGAATATTCGAACCCGAATCGAACTTAATCGTCGCCGAACTCGAATTCGAACCCGAACCGTGTGACATAGGCTTAGAGCACCATCCAAGAGTCATTTCTTCACGGTTTCATAACAAGGGTCTTGGAGCATTTTTCTTTAGTCTAGACACTTAATATATACATGACACTTAATTATATTTATAACCAGAAGACAACCCTAGATAGACATCAAGAAGAAGTCTATTAACCTAAGGTAAAATCTTGCTCATGAAACCCATGTTGCAAGTACAACCAATGTACATTTTATTAACTTTGTCTTATTCTTTACATAAAGTACATAATTATATAGTCAATATGAAGACCGACCTAGTTACACTTTTCAACATTCTAGACTAGAGGAGTCTCATGCTCCAAAATCGAGCCATAGGGCAAGTCAAGGTGCAGTGGAAGCACTTTGGGCCAGAGGAGGCCACATTGGAAATGGTTGATGCCATGGAAGTTGATTATCCCTTCTTGTTTGACAATTAAAACAAGTTTGTATAATTATAAATATTGTATAGAGTTGTGTGTATAAATCTCCATGAAAAAGTATGTGTATGATTTTAAATTTGGTATCGTATATGGGTAAGTGAACACCGAGGACAATGTTCCCTCAAGGCGGAGGGGGCTGTAACAGCCTTAACCAAGGTTCTCATATGAACCACATTGTAAATATGATGTAAATATTATGCAATGTTAAAATAAAAGAAAAAGGGGACTGATTCTAAAGGACACAAATTCCAGAGCTGAGGGAGGAGAATTGTTGTTGGGGATGTGACAGTTTCTTGTGCAAACGAGAAACTTGAATTGCAGAATAGTCATGAAAGTTGGCTGGTGCATGAAGTAAACGAATTGATGCCTGAAATTAAATGGGCTGAGGAAAAGTACTCAGGCCCATGCTTGCTTGAGAGAACACTGTGAAAATTCTACTGCAGTATCTTGGTTTGTTTCTCCTACTTGATTTAGATTAATACAAGTTATTTTCAGAAATTAGATTTAGAAAATACCGAAATAAACACAGCTACAACCTACACATGCAGATCATTTACTGAATAATAAGCTCATACAACAAAGTGACACATGGATTTTTGGACATAAGTCCCTGGAAAAACCCAAAGCGGGAAAACCAGTGCAACAAATATGAGGTTTTATTATTAAGTAGTTCCCGAGTATAGTAAATCTAGGTTGCAGATCTGGAAAACCCGACAGAATAAAAGAAATCAAATCTGCAGCTAACCTGAAGTTCTAGTGCCAAATATCTTACTGATCCACACCCTCAAATGGGATTTACAGACTCAGCCCAGATCTGACCCTAGAAACCCTCAGCGTTGCCCCTGAAGCACCAGCGTCAGCCCTGCTAGCCTCAAAATGCCACTACGTTGCCCAGAGAGGGACTGTGTAACCCTTGAGAGGGTGACGCATGTCTTACTCTAGCCCTGAAGACCCTCTGCGTAACTTCTGAAGTCCCCTGGAGCCTCTGTGCTGTCCTGCGTAGCGGCTGCTCTGCGTCTTTGCGCTGTCCTTTTTGTTGTTCCTTTGCCTCTTACTAACTCTTGGCTCCGGGATCAGATCATCCCTTAGCCAATACTACCCCTCGTTGCAGGAAATTCCTCCGGAAATTCTTAGCAAACCTGCCCTAGAATTCCAGATCTATTCCTCAGCTCTGCAACTGTGTGTCTTTTACCAACTGACCCTCAAGCCTTTCTCTTATACTTTTCGTTGAACCCTTCAACTGTTGAGATTAAATCATTCATCAACGACTGAGATTAAAAGACTGCTTGATCCATGTGACTTAAGACAATTTCAGCACGTGTTAATTAATTCACTTTAATTATTTAATTTTCCTAAGTTTAGACTTAGGAAATCCATTAAAATAATTAATTATTTGAATAACTTGAACACCATCTGAAATTTCTCAAATCCCTTTCTGGGTTTTGGAGATCAAGTGTGTCCTAGCCCCTCCACAAAATTTCAAGGCTAGAGCACACCCAATGCTACACCAACTATACAAAATCTCAACACTCCCTCTTAGCAGGGAGTGTGCTCTAGGAAAGTGTACTCTAGCAATGCATCCACACCATGCACTACAAGATCTTGAAGTTGGATTCTGTGCTGTTGATGCTTGGCCTACTGCCCTCCATCCACTGTACTATTGCTCTTTGTACTGTTGTCTATGCCATTGCCACATCTGTACTGTAGCTCCCTCTCAAATTGCTATATCATGCTGCCCATAGAACTGCCACTGCTAACTGCTGCATTGCAACTCAATTGATGAGAAGTAAGAAACTGAAAGAACTCTGCCCAACTGTTTGACAGATAAGTCAAGTTGCCTTCCTCTACTGAAGCTCCCTCGATGCTGATTCACGCTGTCCTCCTGGAGACACTGTCATGCTACAACACTGCATTGCGTGAGCACAGCTTCTCATGCTGCAACACTGCATTGAAGTCCCATTAGCCCCTCTGCATTGCTGCCTCCACACTGCTGATGCCTTTGCATTACGTTGCTCCCTCTTCAGCTCCCTCTTCCGCTTCAATGTGGCCTTCTGCAATCATCTCCCGACTCATCTTGCTACTGTCTTAAGGCTCCCGTAACTCGTATGTGATCCAAGAGTAGGGTCGACTCAAGGATCCCACTACTGTCTGTAGATGCTCTACAAATCCATGTCACCCCACCTCTTCTCTCGAGTTACATGAGCACTCATGGCTACATCATCATCAGAGCCATCTTCTTTTGTTGTTGTAGCCTTAGAATCAAAAGAGCCTTTTTCCTTCTTCTTAGGACAACTACTGGCGAAATGACCAAGATTACCACAATTAAAGCATTGAACCATGGAAAGGTCCTTCTTCTTCTTCCCTTGCTGTTTCTTTTCCCTTGATGCAAGGGCTGCATCCTCCTCCTCCTTGACTTTAGTCTTACTGCTTCCTCCACTGATATTCTGCCGCTCGGTGACCCTCCTGATCTCCTCTTGGTGGAGGATAACCCACATGTCAGCCCAAGATGGTAACACTGCCCTTCTCAGAATGCTCTGGACAAACTCTTCCCAATCTTTCGAGACTTCATTTAGAGCAGTCCTCACTAAGAGCCCCACATCTAGAGTAGCACCAATGCCAACCAGCTGATCTCGGTGGCTTGAAGCCTGAAGAGGAATGGATCTATCTCTTCACCCTTCATCATTCGGAACAACCGCATCTAGTTCTCCAAAAGCATTTTCCTTTGGATGGAGCCTCCTTGGTACATCGTGTTCAAGGCTACCCACATGTCATTTGCTGAAGTCTTCCCAGCAATATGGGGTATAACGTGGTCCTCGACTCCGTCTATGATCAAACGTTTCGTCCGCGCTTGATTTTCTTCATACTTCTTGAGAGGATTTGCATCTATTGGTACAACAAGAACCTTCTCTGCATGATCTTTGAGACCATACTCATCCAGAACTGAGAGGATTATGGCCTTCCAGATAACATAGTTGGACATGTCGTCCAATCTATCTTGATCCCTTAGTCCATATCGAGCCATCTTTCTCAGATTTGACAGAAACAATACTTCTCCCTCTAGATCTGGGTTTCTTGGTGACTAGAAACCCTCTAGAAATGCTTTTGCTGAAAATTGATTTCCCTCCTAGAAATCTTTCACCCAAACACAATCGAACAACACTCTCTAATCCTCCTGATCGAATCTCAGATCTGTTTGGCTCAGATCTGCTGAGTAATTGTCTTCCTCCCACCTTTGTTGTCTTAGCTAAGCACAATTATCCACTTGCAGAATCTCCACTCCACCAACACTGTTGAAGATTTGAAGCACTGCTTCTGGATCTTGGCAAAATTCTTCTGCAATTGGAGAAATGACTGGACTGCATCTCACTGACTGGCCCAACGCAGCGTCAACGCTGCTCAGAAGTGGACTACGTAACCCCAGACTGGGTGACGCAATCCTTACGTTGCCCTGGGAAGGGTCTGCGTAAGCCTGACGACCTTCTGCAACTTCAGCGTTGTCCTCTTCTGGATCTGCGTTCTCCTGCTGTCAAGATGCCCTTTCTGGATCTGCTGCTTCTTCTGCCACCCTGCAGAAAAAACTTTCTTCAGCTGATTGTTGGAGATTCAGCTTGATCTGCTAACGCTCTAATACCATGTGAAAATTCTATTGCAGTATCTTGGTTTATTTCTCCTACTTTATTTAGATTAATACAAGTTATTTTCAGAAATTAGATTCAGAAAATACCGAAATAAACACAGTTATAGCCTACACATGCACATCATTTACTGAATAATACGCTCATACAACAAAGTGACACATGGATTTTTGGACATAAGTCCCCAGGAAAACCCAAAATGGGAAAATCGATGTAGCAGATACGAGGGTTTATTATTATGTAGTTCCTGAGTACAGTAAATTTGGGTTCCAGATCTGGAAAACCCGACAAAGAATAAAAGAAATCAAATCTGCAGCTAACCTAATGTTCTAGTGCCAAATATATGACTGATCCACGCCCTCAAATGTGATTTAAGCCCGGATCTGGCCCTAGAAACCCTCAGCGCTGCCCCTGAAGCACCAGCATCAGCCCTGCTAGCCTCAGAATGCCACTATGCTGCCCAGAGAGGGACTTCGTAACCCCTGAGAGGGTGACACAAGTCTTACGCTAGCCCTGGAGACCCTCTGTGTAACTTCTGAAGCCCCCTGGAGCCTCTATGGTTGCTCTGCTTCTCTACGCTGTCCTTGTTGCTGCTCCTCTACCTCTTACTGACTCTTGGCTCCGGGATCAGATCATCCCCTTAGCCAATACTACCCCTCGCTGCAGGAAATTCCTCCGGAAATTCTTAGCAAACCCACCCTAGAATTCTAGATCTATTCCTCAGCGCTGCAACTGTGTGTCTTTTACCAATTGACCCTCAAGCCTTTCTCTTATACTTTTCGTTGAACCCTTCAATGGTCAAGATTAAATCATTCATCAACGGTTGAGATTAAAAGACTGTTTGATCCATGTGACTTAAGACAATTTCAGCACATTTGTTAATTAATTCACTTTAATTATTTAATTTTCCTAAGTTTAGACTTAGGAAATCCCTTAAAATAATTAATTATTTGAATAACTTGAACACCATCTGAAATTTCTCAAATCCCTTTCTGGGTTTTGGAGATCAAGTGTGTCCTAGTCCCTCCACAAAATTTCAGGGCTAGAGCACACCCGATACTACACCAACTATACAAAATCTCAAAAAGCAAAGAGGACAAAAATTATGAAGGGCTGCAAAAAGTTAAAACAGCAAGGACACAATAGTAAAGAGGTTGACAGAGTGAAGAAAAAAGGGGGGGCTCTCATTCAGAGGGAGAGACTTTCTTTCGAGAGCAGAGCATTGGAAAAGAGGGGATCATTCGAACTCCTCGTAGCAGAAGGGAGCAAAGACCTTGTTTTGGAGGCAAAACGAAAAGGGAACTAGAGTTAGCCTCCAACGGAAGCTTTCAACAAGCAACGCTGAAGAGAAGAGAAAGGGATCAATTCTTTGTCCCTAGAGGTTGTGGCTTGAGTGCTAGTCTCTGGAGCCATAGAATAGCTTGGGGTTCGTGGAGGTTGTGGGTTGAGATAGGATCCCTGGAGCCTTGTAACAACTTAGGTCCCTGAAGGCTGTGGATTGAGACAAAGGTCTTTAGAGCCCTATAGCAACTTCAGTCCCTGGAGGCTGTGGGTTGGGATGGAATCTCTGGTGCCCTATAACAACTTAGGTCAACTGGAAGCTGTGGGTTGAGATAGTTACTCTAGAGCCTTGTAGCAACTTGGGAAGAGACCATCCTGAAGTGGAAACAGAGGAAGAATTGATCAAATACTTTGGCCATTGCCTGTTGGTACAATGGAGTTTGGACTCCCTAAAAGGGGGTGAATCACTATGTGTGCACTTGGGGATGAGGTGGGGCACATCTGGACTCCTATGCTCTCAAAGAAGGAATCCATCTGCTGGTGGGATTGAGGAAGAGGTCCTCTGGAGTCCCTGTGTTAGTTGGCATTGGTGTGGAATCCGAGAAGTAAGCATTTCCCCATCAGAATCTGGAATTTGGCTCAGGGGTGACAATTGCAAGTGAAAGTGGTTGTAGCTATCTATGGTTGGGTGGAGAGTAATAGTCCCAAACTCAATTACCCAACAACCTTAAAGATGAGTATCTTGTGTGTTCTTGTTTATTTTTTTATTGAATCATGTTGCATTGTTGTTGGTGATGGTTTTATGTTTAAGGACTATGTTTGTGCATTATTACTTGTTTATGCAATGCATCTCTGTGGAAACATTCTACAGATGTAAATATTGAATCTATATATGCATTTGTGCTTGCATCTAGAAGGAAAATGGTGTGTGATGCTCAAGAGTGGTAAACATTGTGCTTGATGCTTAAAAGGAGAAATAAACCACATCACAATAATGCCTAAGCTATAAAGTTGTTGCATGTCCTTGCAAGTAGCCAGACGCCCAAGAAATCGATGAGTGGGGTCAAGGAGCAGCTTGCAGAGTCCGCGTAGACTGGAACTGTTGGCGTGTAGCAAGAGAGGTGGGAACCTCTCGGAAGCTTGCGTCGAGCCTCTGGTAGGTGATGGATGTCAGAGCACCTATGTCGCCATGTGAGCAATTCCCTACCCGAGTGCAGGGAAGGCTCACGGGCTGGGAACCCATTAATGAAGTTATCACCCAAGCTTAGGAGTAGCACTAGAGAGCGCGCTAATAAGCCCTTAGCATTTGCATCAAAGCTTAACATTGATTGAGAGGTCTGCCAGATCTCTGACACAGAGCCATAGTCGAAGAAATCGGCTCGAGGGAAACTGTGCAGCAGTCGAGCTTGTCCTTGGGGCAATTGCAAAGATCCCCTTTTTTTCCATCACTTAAGACAGAGCTGAAAACCCCTAATCGGACCATAATAGACTAGTGAGGGAAATGGAAGGGTTGCGACATAGACGAGCGAAGCTCTAACCTTATAGAATTAATCGGATAAGCTTATCCCTTTGTAGGTTTAGAACCCTAGACGTGGAGGCTTCTTATTGACGCGCCATATTCCCTTCCACATGATTGTTCGGGAGAAAAACCACATGGCTGGAGGAAGATCGGATGAGCTAAATCTCGTAAGCTAATTTAACCAAGTCGCTGAGAAGCCTGTCACTTGACGGACCAGGGATCATAACCAAACGGATCTCGTAACGAAGATTGATATCGAAAGTTCCAGGAGGTAGGGATATCGTAACCACATGTGAAATGGAATTTAGTTGGAAAGCCGAGATCAGGAAGTCTGTCATTTGACGGAACCGAGATCGAAGTCTATCATTTGATGGAACCGAGATAGTTATACGACAGATCTTGTAACGGAAATGTGATGTTGGAAGTCCCGAAGGTTGAAACCTCGGAACCTCGTAACCATTTCAAAAGGAACTAAGTTGAAGCATAAGGATGACACAACAAATGACGTGATCCCGACAGTGTTGCTATTGGTGGGCGGGTTGGTCCACATCCTACGTAACCCCGACAGGTACACCTGGAACATTTTAAGTGGGGCGCAAGTGTGAGCGCTAGGAAGGAACGAAGCAGGTGGAGTCCACTCGACTGTGATAACTTGGAGGTAATCACTTGGCATGAGGTAAGTTGCCGACCACAGAGGAAAGCATGCGCCAATGGAAAACCATTAGGAGGATCCCACACAACATATCATCTTGCAAGGTTCATCCCGAAGGATTGCAAAGGGAGGCAGAGTAGAGTCGTCGGGAGATGGGTGCTGGGCCACGTGGCAATATTCCGATGAGCCTCAAGATGGTAACCTTGTTAGGCCTGGGGACCCGGAAGCAATTTCTCGTATCGTTGATCGCGCGGATCGACAACGGAGAGCTTCTCTGGGGGCACGCCTCTAAAACCTCTAACTACTTAGGAGTGGTGTCAACATTGGATTGTGAAACTCAGTGGTTTTGATTGACCTAAGGGAATTGAAGAAAAATGAAGGGGTCAAAGGACCTCTTTCTCTCTTCTAGCAGGACACATGGCAACGTTTGCTTGGGTCACAGGAGCTGATGACGTCAGCGTGACGTCTGTGAAAAATTTCTGAAACTAAGTTACAGAAATCTGATTTACATTACCTATATGTTTCATTAATTTAACAAGTTATTTTCTTCATACATTAAGAAAATATTAATCTAAATACACTGTAATCTACCTAACTATACAGATCAAGTACTAAAAAATAAATGAAGCATTCAGACTAAGGACACTTATATTTGGACAAATGTCTCTGGAAAAACTCAATGCGAGAAAATTGGTGCTACAATTATGAGGGTTTATATTATTAAGCAGCATTAATCTGAGTACATCTAAGGCGCCATAATCCAGCACACCCAATAGAGAATATCCTTGGTAGACAGAAAATTCGTGAGTTTTACCTCATTCTGCAAGTCCTAGATGATCCTGATCAGAAACTGGTGAAACCCTAGTTGCCTCTGCGCAGTAGATGCGTAGGCCTGCGTGAGTCTAGCTGAAGACTGCATCACCCTCTCTCTGCGCCGATCTACCTCTCAGAAATCAAGTTTCAGCCCTACCGGCATAGAAACCCCGATCTCCAGCAATATCTGGACTATCCCTTGGAGCCACTGCGTGAGCCTTGCGTCACCCTCTTTGGGGTCTGCGTCGGCTCTCCTAGTGGTTGCGTTGGTCCCTCTGTTGTCTTTGTTGCCTCTCTGCACTGTACTCTTGGTGCTTCGACCAACAACTGCTTCTGCCCCTCACTGCTGCACTGAATCACTCAAATCTTATCTTCGTCCGAGCACTGCTCCGTCAGAAGAATTCGATATCTAGATTCAAACTCTGTGTATGTTCTCCAACTGACTCTCAAGCCTTCCTTTATACTTTTCCTGTTGATGAATCAACGACCATGATCTAATCTCTAATCGGTGGCTAAGATTAGAAAAGACTTGATCTTCGTCACTTAGAACATTCTCACCCATATTTAAATTAATTCACTTTAATTATTTAAATTCCCTAAGTTTTAACTTAGGCTCTTTTAAAATAATTAATTATTTGAATAACTTAAGCTCCAGGTGGAATTTCTCCAAACGATTTTTGGGTCTTGGAGATCTCATGTGTTCTAGCCCCTCCACAAATTTCGGAGCTAGAGCACATCCGATGCTACCAAAAAATCAACAACTTCATCCCGCTGGCCTGAGCTCGGAAGAAATCGACACTGCACTGGAAGGAGTTGTCGGGCTAACTAAGCGTCTGATGACATGGGAGCAATCAAACACAACTCACATCAAGTAGATGCTTGGTCGGTGAACATAGTGGGTGGTCCCACTGGACAGCCTGGCTCGTCAAGGATACCCCAATGGAGTTAAGTAGGCATAGATAAGGAATGCGCCAGGGGAGGAAGCGTCGGGACATGAAGGACTGACAGGCAACCTCGCGGTAGGGTTGCAACCAATGGAGGTGTGGTTAGGTCGTCCCCTCGAGACACGTCGACCCAATGTTATGACCTCGACATGTGTAAATGGGCCGCAAGTGCATTGTGTTGGGATAGAAGGCTATGGGATAAGCGCTATACCTTGGGCACTTCGTGTAGAAGCAGACCAGGGGTGCACAAAAGTAAGGATAGGATAGGAAGTTAGGACTTAGCACCCGACCTTTGGTTGTTTCACGGAGAAATGAGACCACTGGTGTCGAGCCAGTCGTAAGGAGGATTTAGCTTACGAAAGGCATCTCGTGTCGGGTACTCAGTAGCGCATCGTCCCTCACGGGCCTCTGCGTGTTGCGGGCATTAGATGCCCTTCGCTAGCTACGGGATGCTGGAGGCATTCCGTTCGCTCGTGGAGGGTGCTTATTACCGATCTGGATTGACTGTTGGGCATGTCCAGATTTGGTGGATATACTGACCGCTGTGGAGATGTTCCCACCCGCCCCGACCCCCCCTGAGAGTCATCCTGGGGATGCAATAAATATGCTAAGGACCTGTACGCTTAGTCGGAAGTCACTCGGTGACCCTGAGAAACTGCTAGGATTGATTCCATTGGTGGTAGGAGGCACCGAATGGAAGACAACTACAGTAGGAGGAATGAAAAATTGTGTACCCCATTCCTTCAATGAGATAGAAGGGGTTGGGTACGTCACAAGAACATTTCCATGTAAAATGTATCAAATAAAGTACTGCAAGTAATAAGAAGATGAGGAGGAACAATCACAACTTTTATTATAATCGATAAACTGGGGTTACATGCAGTTAAAACCAATATAGCTAAGATGAAAAACTAGCCTCAAGAATCTACTCCAATGTTGTGCTGGCCCTCCAAAACTAAACTAAAATGCAATTGCTAAGCTCTCCTGTGAATTTTGGATGAATTCACCAAGGGGAGTACTCCCCCACTCTCACTGAATCACCCGAGAATTTCCGTCTTGGGGCTACCATTATAGAGAACTGAATTCTCCAATCCACACCAAAGACAAATGCTCAAATCCAAGATTTCCCAAATGATCCTCTCCTTCTTTTAAAGACTCCATAGATAGATCTCCAAGTCTTTAGAAGCATCTTATTTTGATTATTTTCATATTATTCTAGAAACTCCTTTTTTACTCCATCTAAGTGAATTTTAATTTAATTTTATTTCACGAAGTCATTTTGCTCATTTTCCCTTCAATTAATTATTTTCCCCTCTTTTAATTTAATTAAGTGTCTAATTAAAGTCACTTTTAATCTGGGAAAATGGTAAATTGCTCACCATGCTTCATCTAGCCACTGCAAGTCTTTTCTCATCATCCCATCTAGTAGATCTTCTTGTTCCGATTCCAAGAGCTATTACAGTGAGGTATTCTATCAGATATTCCTCTCGGAATGCCACCTCAAGCGTAATTAATTAAGTTAGGCCCCATAATAACCTCATTTTTTGAAAGTTGTCGGAATGCAACAAAACAAAAGGCAAGTTGTGCGGATGATGGAATACGCCAAGCAAATGTCATCGGATCTCATAAGAACACCTCAAATCTCCCCTAGAACCCCTGATTATATAGTCCTACTCCTGTAGCCTGGCCATCACATACCCTGGAAACCCATCCTGGTTGTACTTTAGAGGAAAATAAAAGTGGGGACGTGACAGTTTTGAAGTCAGTTGTGACTTCCCAAAAAAATAAGACTATGAAGTCAGGCACCTCGAGCTTGAATTGATATTTGTTGAAGAGTGATGTTGATCCAAATATGTACTACAAAGTTGTTGAAGATGATCCTTCGATTTGGCTACTATATGTTGACGATATGTTTATGACAAGGGTTGAGGACCTTATTGTCGCACAGATTGTCCAGTCACCGCGACAACGGCTCAGACTGGGGGTTGTCACTCTTATCGCCAATCTCTCTATTTAAGCTGTCTCCTTGCAAGCTAAGGGAGGTAGACCCTATTATAAATGAGGATGACAAATCCAGGAGACACAGCTAAAACATCAAATACTTGATACAATGAACGAGATTCCACAGATCTAAATTAGATTTCACGTTTAAGACCAGTGCCTTATGGAGTCAAACAAGATCTCGCTATGCAATTATAAACAAGTAATTGACGATTTAACTGCTGCTTATTAAAACACGATTGATAATAATATTTAATTGAAAACGCCACAACCATGAAGCAATAAGATGAAAATGCCAAGATTTAAAATGTTCCAATTAATTTCGATCCAGACAAATCAAAAATGTTATATAGTCACTCTTTAGATGAAAATAAAATTAGCACATTTGACTATAGAAAAATTTAAATTTTTTTACTTTTTTTTCTTTTATATATATATATATATATATTTAAGACAAATTAAAGAAAATTAACTCTAAATTAAACTCCAAAATTTAAAAGTTAGATCTCTAAACTAAGGCTAAAGTTAAATTTAAATAAATCTAAACTAAATTAAAATTAAACTAAATTACAACTAAAGCTAAAAGTTACAAATCTAAAAAAATAAACAAAATTTAATTTAAAAAAAAGTTATAAGTTAAACTTAAATAAATCGAATTAAATAAAACTATCGAATTCTATAACCTAACACTAACTAAACAAAAATCGAATTTGAGAAAAATACAACTAAACTAAACGCTAAATTCTAAACTAAATCGAAAATAAAAATCTAAAATCGAATCCAATACAAAAATTTAAAGCGTATAGACACGGGCTTAGAAAAAATCAAGGCGTGCGTTTATCGTTTTGTGTTTGCAGATGATCGAGCGAGGAGCTGAGGTATGGACGGTGAAGAAGGAAGGGCGGCGGGAAGATGGTCGACGAGCTTGAAGAGGATAAGTTCGACGTGTGAAGGCAGTGAGCGACTCGGATGAGTGCTGTGTCGGCGTGAAGATTTGATGCAGATTGGACGGCAGAGCGAGGGTAGAGATGGATCGGCAGAGGATATTCGTATGGAGAAAACGTGAAGTGGTTTTGCGGGTCGATGGCAGACAGAGGGGACGGAATTGGATGCAGCGTGGAGAATAGAAGGATGGGCAGAAGTGCAATTTGAAAATTGGCAGCGTGGAATAATAGATCGCGGAAGAATAATGCAGGTTGATGGATTTGTAGAGGAGAGAAAGATAAGTGCAGAAGGGAGGTCGATTGCTAAGGGGCAGAGGAATACATGAGGAATCGATGGCCAAGGGAAGGGATGTCTTGTATGCAGAAGCAATGATAGCGTTTTGTAATGGATAAACCCAGTACGTCCAACAAAATTTAAAAATTCCTTTCAAAACTCAGATTCTTTGAATCAATAACGCCCAGATTTTATGTTCCCTTAAGTTGAAACAATGTCCAGATTTGTCCACAGTTGGAAATTGAGGGCAGATCTGGCTTTTGGAGGCTGGATCTGCCTCAAATCTTTCTTTTTTTTTTTAAATTCTGATTTGAAACCTGAAACTGCAAACCAGCCAGATCTGAAGATGCACACCAAGAAACGATTAAACCCTTACAAAAAAATTACAAATTTACAACTAGTTTATAGATTTAAAACCCTCATGGTCAGATTTGAATCCATTTTAGCACAATTTTCAGAGATTAAAATTTTTAAATGAGAGGCACAAGCCTTTGAAACCCTGCAAAATCACAAATATTGTAAGATAGACCTGGAATTTAACAAATAAAGAGCTTATCAGATTTATGTTTATTGAGAGTCGGCTGGTCCAACCGAAGACTTCCCCAGACGCCCAATCTTAAAAAAAAAAAAATTCCCTGCACACTTAGATCTGAATCTTAGATCGATAGAGATTTAAGAAAACAACATGAGACCTTTGCAAAAAAATCAGAATGTTATTTTATAAACCCAGAAAACTGCACAAGATACCTGTATGCAGATTAATCCATGAAGGCCATCAACCATAAAATACAAGAAACAAAGTAGCAGAGTTTAGAGACAATTCACCACATAGATCTGAGAAGGAACATCCAGATTTGTAACCCCAAAGTCTTTATGCTTTTATTCCTCAAAAATTTACAAGAGCTTCTAAGAACAAGTGCACGATCCTAAGATTGGATGACTCAAGAATGACAAAGACCTCTGAATTTATAGGACAAAATCTCTAACGGCTAGTTTGGATGATCCTCGTCAAAATAATCTCAACCGTCCAAAAGATTTAATTATCTTTTAATCCGGAGCGTTGAAATTAAAATTTTGGGGAAAAAATGAATTTATCATTTAATTCAATTTTAATTAACTCAAAAATATTATTTTTGAGTTAATTACCCCAAAATTTTGACCTTGACTTAACCACCAAGGCCCAAGGGTCCAATATTTCTTAAAATTCTCAATATTCCCTTGGCCTGGGGCTTTCAAAATCATTTTCCAAGGACCCACAAATTTTGCCTTTAAAGATTTAATCCTAACTAAAGACCCTAAATTAATTAAATTTCTGGTTTAAGATTTTATTAATTAATTGACCAAAAAATTTAATTAATTGACTGAGAGGGGATTATAATTATTTTTCCAACCCTCTTTTACATGAGATAATACATTTACATACATGAAGGGGGAATACCCATTCGTTTAGACCCTCAAATAAATACCCAGTTCTACGACTCAAAACATGATCTAGTAGACCAAGTAGTTCAAACTACTTTTACAAGGACTCGATAGAAAACACTAGGACTCACTTAGCATACTGATGATAAAATCCACCCTAGCTTTGGGATGAGGCTGGAGGGAAAAACTCTGCCGATCACTTTCGTGAATCAATGAGACAAAAAACCTCTTAGGATGGAAGTCATCAACAACATACTAGGCTTACCTAGGTTGTTACATACATTGACGGTCTTACTTAGATCATTTACATTATTACATGCAGAATGGGTTTACATCATTTATAACAATGTCAATTGTCGATGAAATCTGGATGATGGAATCTGAATGGCGCAACCACGTCGAACATGACGAATCCCATTTGAAAAAATGGGGGTGTACTACTATGGGGTAGTTGACAAAGTGTGGTCAACAGACCTCTTTGTCAAATGTAAGAGGGAGTTGATTGAAGGATCTTGTTCTAATGCATTACTCCCTGAGATTGACAGTGTGGCATAAACTTGTTGAAATCTTTGTTGAGATCCTTAAGAAATTTGGCATGATGGTTTACAAGTCCATGGACACCTCCATGATGACAAATTTGAAGACGTTGCAAGACTCTGTTGCTGTCTTCGTTGATCCTATTGATTGGCTCATTGAACTATATAGTATATACTGCATGGATTTGAAGTGTTGGATGTTCCTGAAGATAGGAAGAGCACTTCTGGATGTTATTTTAGCCTAGATGTCATCGATGAGTATGGTGCAGACCTCTGTTGCACTTAGCATGACTAAAGTTGAGTATATAGTTTATTGTTCAGCTTGTTGTAAAGCAATTTGGTTTCGAAGGTTGTTTGTTGGATTGTTTGATCAGGTGTTGGAATCGACCGTGATATATTGTGACAATCAAAGTTGTGTGAAGCTTTATGAGAATCCAGTTTTTCATGACAGGTCAAAGCGCAATGAGATATAGTGTCACTATATCCGAGATGTTGTTCAAAGAGGAGTTGTGAGGCCTGAATACATTTCTATTGATGAGCAGATTGTTGATGTTTTGACAAAGCCACTATCTCAGCTGAAGTTTGCTTGCTTCTGTGAGAAGCTTGGAGTGGCTAAGAATTCATCTTGGAGAGAGAGAACATTGATTGTGTAGCATCATGAATCTTCCTTGGGCTTGGCTGAAAAACCATGGTTTATGGTTGGGAAGATTATAATGATTACTCCCTTGGGTCATTCAGTTTGACTAAGAAACCATTATGGTTGGGGAGGTTGGTTTTGAGGCTTGGAGTACTCTCTTAGATCATTGTATTTCGCTGAGAGACTAGCGGGTTTGGTCGGGGAGACTGATTTTGAGTTTTCTCCCTTAGGTTGTTGTGTTTGACTAAGAGACTATATAGTTGGGGAGTTCGATATCGAGATAAGGATTCCTTCCTAGGTTATCGACCAAGAGACCTTTGTTTATGGTCGAGAAGATGGACCCTGTGTACTCTCTTAGGTCATTGGGTTTGACCAAGAGACAGTTGTCATGGTTGGAGAGATTGACTTTGATTACTCTCTTGGGTCATCGTGCTTGACTGAGAAACTATTTCATATGGTTGGAGAGTTTCGCCTCATGAACGATATTGATTGATCCCAGGCAATTACTGTCTACTGTATACTCCCTTTCTATGGAAAGCATTACTCTATGCTATGCTTCATTAAATTTATATTTCAATTCAACATTGCACGAAGCGGGGATGTTTTTTGGAAGCGGGGACGCGGAAGCATCATTTTCCAAAAATTTAGGAAGCGAAGCGTTTCGAAAGCGTCTAGTGTATATATATATATATATATATATATATTTGCATTTATATTCAAAACAACAATCCCAAATACCATATTAGTTGTAGAAGACATGAAAACATGCATATTCTTACATAAATCAAGATAGATATGACATCCATGATTCCATTGTACATCAATAATTAATTATTCGAGCTTCATAAATCTAGAATCTAGATTTTAGATCCTAGCAATTGCAAACATACATCAAATAATTAAGCATGAATCATGATAAAACATTCAAGCATACTATAAAACATAACACATTTAAGCATACTATAAAACATAAATGATAAGCATAAAAGTTAAAAGTTAAAACATTTAAGCATGATAAAGTTTAAAACATTTAAGCATACTATAAATTTTAAAACATAAAACATTTAAAAATTAAGCATACTATAAAACATAAATGATAAACATAAAGCATTTAACCATATTATAAAACATAAAGCATATTATAAGTGAGCAACTGTCAACATTAGTCCTGTCCAAAATTCAAATAATAATGTTTACAAAATAGGCCACTTGGCCACCACCAACACAAAAAAGTTCAAATTCACAACAAGCCTACAAGTCTAATGATAATCTATGACAAAAGCAGTAAAGTGTGCAACAGTGAACACTGAAAATATCTACTCATCTCTCCTCCTTCCACCACGAAGAGTACGTGATGGTGCGCCTCCACATGGTGGCAATGAAGAAGATGGTGGCTGTGGAAGTCGTGGCAATGGAACTACAGTTGATGAAGACGAAGCCCCTGCTGTTGGTGTTGAACCATGGTGATGGGACCTAGGAACCAAGGCACTAGTGGGGAGTGGCATGTCAACTCGATCATCATCATCATGGATAAGAGCATCCTCTAATTGCTCTAATCGCAACACTCCATCCTCCAAATTGCTCTCCTCTGGATGCCTGTCCCAAACAATAAGGTCTTTGTTGCTCTTTGCATCATCACAGTAATGGGACAACAATCTCAAGTTGTAATGAACATAAACCAAGCTCTTTGCCCAGTCTAAACTCAACCTGTTCCTTTTAACACTGTGGATGAAAGAATAAGAGCTCCAACACCTCTCTGCAAAAGAAGTGTTTACCACCTGTGATAGCACCCACAATGCCAAATTCTGTAGAAATGGAGTAGCACCGCCATGCATGTTCCACCACTCAATAGAAGAAAAACTCTCTCGATCTCTAATAGCATGCATGCTCCCAAATGGACTAGTGGAAAGTGTATAGCTGCTCAATTGTTTCCGTACCAAGTGTGCCTCATCCTCATCAGGAACTAATTTATCCAATGCAAGCATATATTTTTGTAGGACCTCTGGATCTAGGTGTGGTTTTCTCCTGCTCGCCCCCCCAGGTGCTGTTGTAGAAAGCCATGATGGACTATAATATTTAGGTGTCAATACATATGCTAATGCATGCAATGGAATATTTAGCATATCCCGTCGCTTTACCACCTCTGCACGAATATATTTGTACAAGGTGGTATCTCTAGGCTCAACAATGTCTTTAATCTGCCCCAACATGTTATTCATTTGCTCATACACCTCCCCAATTATTGGCTTATCTGAATCGCCAAACTTGATCATGTAATAAATTGGTTTGGTGAATTGCAAAACATATTTAACCTGTGACCAAAATAACATGTCAAGAATAGTGTCCTTTGCTGCATTAGCACCATCTCTATCAGTGTTAATCTCCTCCCATGATTCAACGGTGACCATATTAGTTAGAGCCTGTCTCACCTTCACTAGCCGCCTAAAGGTGAGGTAATAACTTGCAAATCTGGTTTTTGCAAATTTAAGCAACTGCAACTTGGAGTAAGTGCCATAGAAGTAGTTTACCCTTGTATGCCCTGTGATAAATTTAATGAGCTTCTTCCCTCTCTTGTAAAGCTCATTAATCCACCCACATTCTTTATGCTTCACAATATCATGCATCAAAAGGTTCAATGTGTGCACCAAGCACCCAGACCAAAATATGTGTGGATAAGTACGCTCAATAATTTTACCTTCTCCCTTACAATTTGCTGCATTATCTGTGATCACTTGAACCACTTTGCTAGGACCTGTTATCGCTTGCCGCCTACACCTACCTACAGTTAGTGGGAAAAGCCTTCAACCCCACAGGTGTGGTTGGTGGCAAGGAACTCAGAGAAGGGGCTGTCACCTATTCCCAACTCTCTCCATTTAAGCTATCTCCTAGGTTAGCTAAGGGGGGGGGGGGTCCCTAAAGGAAAACTAAGTTAAAGATGTGAGATTTCTAGGAGAACTGATTAGAATGAATTACTTATCAAAGATGACTCGATTTCCAATATGTAAACAAGCATATAAGTATATGAGCAATATTCAATGACGTGTTCAAAATATAGACCAGTGCTTTAAAGTAGACAAATGCTTGCTCAAAAATAAAAATCAAGATATAATGACAATAATCCCACAAAGGAAGTGTTAGACCAAGATCACAATATGCAATTAAATCTGCAACACCAAATAAGGGTATTTGCCAATGAAACGAGATATATCAATTATCCATAAGCATAATGATCATTAAAATGACAACATGCACTGAAATTGAATGTAGAAGCAAATTTCCAAGTACCATAGAATTAAACTTGTTGCAAAATTTAAGGAATTTAAAAATGCTTGCATCAAAGTGCTTCTTGAGATAATATTTGCACGTGAATCTTTAGACCGTCAAGATAGCAAAAGAAAATTTGGGAACTTTGCAATGTAAATGTGATGAGATAGTGCTCTTGGTTTATTTTATTAATTAGTTCTAAAGCAATGTTACAATTGAACTCCTGTCCCCAGACCTCACCCTTGCCCGAAATTCGGATCTCACAATGAGGAGTCCATAGGGGTGGAGGGCCCTAATGTCTATACAACCAACTTAAGTTGGAGGTTAATTTTTAGAGACGCAAGTCTAGCATGCAAAGTGAAATGCCTAAATGATATGGAAATGAGTTTGCAAGTGCTGTGTAAAAGATGGAGACGATTCAATTAAATATGCTTCATAGTTAGAACAATAACTCAAGTTGCCATAAATTGAAATGCTATGCTTCTTTACTTGTAGTATGTTGTGAAACTTATCCAAATGAGGAGTAGATCACAAAAACATAAGTAAGTGATGGCAAATGAGATTGCAAATTAGGAAATTTAAATGACTATGTGATCTAAGCAATTAACGAAATGAACATATGAGTTATTCACATGCAACTAGACTAGATTAGCAAACGAAAAGATGAATGCAAGTGATTTAGTTTGAGAAAATTAAAAGAAAAACTAAGCAAAAGAAAGTTACCCACTCAAGAAGATTTCCTCCCTCTAAATGAGTAGGTGAGATACCATGGGAAAAACTTCCCAAGCTCCTTCAAGAAAAGTCAGCTCTTTATTAATGAAAGTGAGGCCCTCTTATAGAAATGAGGGGATTGGGAAGAGCTTACAATATGCATTTTAAATTTGCTCTTTCCCAAAGTTACAAGTGTAAGATTTTAAAAAAAATTACTTGTGAGAAGTTTACAAAGTAAAGGCTTAAAGCCTTGAGGTGAATGGCGGTTACAATTCCTCAAAAGAATGAGGCTTTAGAAGTAGAGGTGAAGTGATAAGGCGGAACTTGGATTTGAGGTTCCAAACGGAAGAGTGTTCCTTAGCCTATGCTTTAGCTCCCTTTCTTCAAACTTAGATTGCTTCCAAGAACACCTATAGGCAAACAAGCAAAAGAGTTAGCATGCCAAATAAATAGTGCTGAAATATGTGAGAGGAAATCACATGCATGCGAAAGAAAAAGTTAGAAACTCAATGCAAGTATAAAATACACTTTATGTTACAAATTCCCTCACTAAGATCAGCTTTAAAGAGTTGATTTAGTGAGTGAGAATTAGGATTTAAACCCAACAACTTAGCCTCAAATGCTAGATAAAATAGATATGTGCACAAATGAGAGAAGAAATTTATATGAATTTTTTTTTTTTTAGAGATGGAATAGAAGCAAAGGGCTCATGAAACCCCCTTTTAGATAAATCTCTTGATGTCTTATGAGATTGTTGGCTTGAACAACTTGTGAGACCTCTGATATCCTTGGAGCTGACTTATTCCAACCGAAGAAGTCTTCACACTCCAATGGACTTGGCAACCTGTCCTTTGAACACGCAAATTTCTGCAAACCAATTGTTAGTGCAAAATAAACTTGGCATATAGAGGCCACGTTGAGCTTGTCATTTCATCGAAAATAACAAGCTACAACAAGAGCGCAAAACATACCAAGTCCAAAGGAGATCTGAGATAGCTACAAATCTCCCCTCCCTAGACAATAGTGCCTTCAGGCAAATGCAAAGAAAAAAAAATCAACTAGATTGCAATAAATAACAACATCAAATGAAACAAGTATACCTCATCAACCAAAGAATGCACCACAAGAGAAGCTAGTAATCCCAAAGACTTTCTTTTATTCAGCTCAATAACAATTTCGGCATAGTAACAATAAGCACAAGCTTCAAAAATCCACCCCTACAATGAGAGCCCAAGGCTCATTTAAATAGAGCTATGGGAGCAAATCCCAATGAAAAATCAAATGACAAGTGTAGCAATGGTGAAGATCTCAATGCTTAAACAAATTTCCAAGTGGCTGTTTGATTTCTGTAGGTGGCTTCCAAAATGGGCAGCGTACACTTCTAACTGATGGTACGCTGATTTTTTCTTCACATGTGTTTTGCTTTGAATTGCCATGTGTAATTTTGGAGTGGGTAAACTCCCACACAACCCTTCAATCACAAACTGCAATTTGACACCTTGCCAATCAAGTGTCACGCTGTTCCATAAGTCTGTGTTATCCTTTGTTGAACAGCGCTGAACAGGGCTGCGTATAGATATGAAGATGACAGCTGCGTACAAGTGGATGATGGTGCGGGAGAAAATATCAACAAAATCTGGCAGCTAACAGTCATCAAATATCTGCTTCAAACTGATGCGTATCTCCTTTCAAAACAGATCTGCGTATTAGATTTATCATGCTGCTACGTATTTCACCCACTCATGTTAATCTGAACATTTAACTCTGATTGGCTATGTGTAGATATTAGTGGGAGACAACTGAAATTAAGTGGGGGACAAGAACTGTCCCATGTGGCAGTCTTGTCCCCACTCATCCTTTAACAATTCCGTGAAACACTTTCAAGCTGATTTTCACCTTTTGAGTGGGTAATTCGAGCCCCTTTTGACTTATGTTGACTTGGCCCACTCATGGTGATGAAGTGGCTGCCATGTCATTCACTTTGTCCCCCTCTAATTTTAATGTGCACCCACATGTTGAAATAAATCAAATTATTTGAACTCTAGCCATACTTAATATTTCAACGCTGCCTTTTTAACTCAACGTGGGCCCTCTTTGACTTGATTGACTTTGAATAGAGTTGTGCTTCATTTGGTGGGCCCCACATGGCTGCCATATCATTTTTGACCTTCACTGAATCTGCCATGTCAAAATTTTGACTTATTTTGACTTTGGAAAATTTTCCAAATTTTTCCAATTATGAATTTTTTTGAATTTTTTCTCATTTTTTCCACTGCCATTAGGAAAATCGGCTTTTGAGGGACCATAAGTCATTTTTTTGACCCTCAAAGTGGGTCCTAGGATAATGCTGGGTCTCTGAGGATGAATTACGACTGGTCACACGCCCCAGACATTTCCGAAGACCACTTATTTACATCATTACATAGAAAATAATTAAAAAATCCCATTTTGCGGGAAATTTTTAATTATTAAAAAACCCTACTTAGACCTAGTCAAATTCCGCGAAATTTCAGAGATGACCTAGCATGGTAATATACATCGACTCTAGACACTAAGATGTGTTAGGGGCTCAACCTTCAAGCCGTCACCCCGGCTTTGGGGTAATGCAATGAGTGAAAAAACCTAGAAAATTATTCGCCGCTAAAAAGAAGGAATAATTAACCAAGTAAAAAAAAACACTCCAAGGTGTACTCGCTTGCTGATCGAGTCCCGACATCCTAGGCCTGTTACATGGCTTTATTCATCATGCTAGTGACATTTATACAGTATCCCCGCAGGGCTGCGGAATCTGAAGACTGAAGAAGAAAATGATGAGAAGAAGAAGTAGAGTTTAAAAACTCTGTTGAACATGATGATATCTGATGGTACAAATGTCTTCTGGTTCATCCTTGGGCATGGAGTCTTCTCATTGTCATCAAGTGCCACTCCAGTGGTCAACATTTGGCTCCATATGGGGATGCATGCTAGATATGAAGTGATAGTGTGCAAGAACCTGGAATCTGCATCCACCGACCAAAGATATATATTAGCAGTATCCATTCAAGATAACATCGAATAAAATCAAGTACAGAAATTGAAATTTATTCTTGGAAACATAAATAACAATTTATTCATGAAAAACTTCTTAAACAAAATTTACAAGGGATAAGGTTAGAAATACGATACAGATGCCCTATGGCATTAAATGTCTTCGGTGAAATCCATCTTGAGAACCTGCCTACTCACAGGCAAATCCATAGGCTCTTTCTCTGATGTGCCTTGGCCAATTCTGACTATCTTAGGAATATGACTTGCCCCACTGTTAACCTGTTTGTGGCCATCAGATACACCAAACCTCTTCCTTTTCCTTTTTCGACTTTTGATGCGTTGAGGTTTGATCCTGCTTAAAATTGGTGATTCATTTTTTATATCATATTTCTTTTTTCGTTTTTTTCTTTTCTTCTTGGTTAGTTGGGATGGCGATGATGATGCAATTACTGTTAATCCTACAACTATGTCTTGAAAATGCTCTGATGGAAGATTTGAAGTACCCAAGCCTTTTGAGCTATGCCTAATCTCTTCATTTTGAATCCGTTCTGTTAAGGGGGGAAGAAAATTTGTCAACACAACATCACTTCCTGTCTGGCATGATCTATAGATAATCTCATTGTTGGGTCTCCTTGGATCCTCAACATGATATCTTTTTTCTAACTCCCGATCAAGTCTAACAAAGTTATTATCTGGCATGGGGATGGTGGCATATGATAAATCCATTTGAAGGCTACCACCTAAATCTGATGCCCATTTTCTTGATAGGAGCATTCCCCATGAATCAGGAACATCTATCACAACAATATCCATAGTCGTTATTCTGTCTGGGTATGCAGCTAGGAAAACCTGTAAATCTTTAATTATCCCACACACTTCAATTCTTTTAGAATCCATTGAACATATGTTGTGATAGGGCCTAGATACCCTTAAATTCAGTTGATCCATGACTTTCTTGGTCATGACATTTGATGAAGCTCCTGAATCAAGCATGCAGTTGTGTAAAAGATGATCATTCACTATCAAAGAAACATAAAATGGCAGATGATCTTCGTTCCCCACATAACAATTCATACTTTTCAATACAATTTCTTCATCTTCTGGTTCATTATTAGGCTTTTCTTCCCTTTGAGTAACTTCAATTGCACTTAGTAACTTGGCCCTTTGAGATGGTATCTTTAAAAGCTCTGTTACTGGGATAGAAACCTTTGCATTATTCACCCAATTGCCCTAGTCAAAATTTAATTCTGAAGTAGGAGGAGAAAAATTTCTGTGATTATTTCGGTCTTGAATATCCCTTCTCTGATAAGTCATCCCTTTCTGTTTTTCCATAGCAAGAATTTGTCCAGATGTAGGCTTTTCCCCAAAAATCTTAGTGACTTTGTCAAGATTTGCAATCATATTGTCAACCCCAAGATTATTAGGACTATGGTCAATGTCTTGATTACTTTCAATGGTATATATTTGATCTTCCATGGAGAACATATTGATTTGACCACTAGTTCCTACATGTTCTTCTCCCAACATGCTACCTTCCATAATTCTCTTTACATATGGGCATGTGGCTTCTTCATGGAACTCATTACATGGCCTACAAAAAGGGGGAATCTGATCTACCATGTTGGTGGATTCCAATGGATTTGGAGGCATATAATCTTGTTGAGGGCCTTTATTCTTTTGCCATCCATTATTTGGCCTAGGTTGGAATCTTTGCACTTGCGATCTTTCCATGGCCACCAATCTACTTTGCATGGCTTGCATTTCTTTAGTGTGATTTGCTTCCATGCTCTTGATAAGTTGAGTTAATTCCTTAATAGGATCACGGGTAGCCTCTTCCTTGGCCTTGCCTTTGGAATCATTCGATTTCGATGGCCCTCTAGTGAAACCAGGAATCTCAGATTTTCCTGATTGCTTTCTGGCCCTCTCCATTTTCAAGGCTTCAGTTTGAGCTACACCCAAAGTTGTAGGCTCCTTTCTTCTCAACTCATAAGCAATGTCAACACCAAAAGAATCCAGATAGGAACATAAGAGAAATTCATCAGGAGGTTTAACAGTAGTAGGCATGCTTTTAACCAATTCATTGAATCTCTTGTTAAACTCCTCCATGGTTTCATTCTCATTCTTCTTCATGGTGATAATGGCATTGATCAAATGACTATTCTCTCTTCTCTCTCCATACTTTCCCATGAAAGCATTAACAATCGCTTGTAAAGAATCATACGAGTTTGCAGGTTGCTCAGTGAAACAATCAAGAGCATCCTCTTCTAAAGAGAGAACAAAAAGCCTCATCTTTACATCCTCATAGTTAGCAACGTTACACCACTTAAAGATGCAAACATTAAAGTTCTTCACATGTGATGCAGCGCTAATGGCATTGTTACCTTGAAAAGAAGGCAACTTTTCAATAGCCTTGTCAGGGATATTGTGAGGATAGCCATTAATGTTAGTAAAGTTACAAGGAGCAAAAAGATCATTCATGATGTTAGGCTCAACTTGTCCTTGAAACAGCAAATGACTGTCAGAAACAGCCTCTTGCCCAAGAATAGCAAGAGCTCTATTATGAGAAAGTCTATTTAACCTCTCTCTAAAAACCCTTTCAGGCTCAAGAGAGGGGCTAACTAGACCACTTGAATTTCTCCTAGTAGAGACTCTTGCAAAATTAGGATTGAGTGGAGTCGCCACTTGAGCAAGAATCTAAATCTAAAATTCAAATATGCCAAAACTAAAAGTTAGTCGTTTTCGCAGGCACAAGAAGACTTGTCCCCGGCAACGGCGCCAAAAAATGTTATCGCTTGCCGCCTACACCTACCTACAGTTAGTGGGAAAAGCCTTCAACCCCATAGGTGTGGTTGGTGGCAAGGAACTCAGAGAAGGGGCTGTCACCTATTCCCAACTCTCTCCGTTTAAGCTATCTCCTAGGTTAGCTAAGAGGGGTGGTCCCTAAAGGAAAACTAAGTTAAAGATGTGAGATTTCTAGGAGAATTGATTAGAAGGAATTACTTATCAAAGATGACTTGATTTCCAATATGTAAACAAGCATATAAGTGTATGAGCAATATTCAATGACGTGTTCAAAATATAGACCAGTGCTTTAAAGTAGATAACAAATGCTTGCTCAAAAATAAAAATCAAGATATAATGACAATAATCCCACAAAGGAAGTGTTAGACCAAGATCACAATATGCAATTAAATTTGCAACACCAAATAAGGGTATTTGCCAATGAAACGAGATATATCAATTATCCATAAGCATAATGATCATTAAAATGACAACATGCACTGAAATTGTATGTAGAAGCAAATTTCCAAGTACCATAGAATTAAATTTGTTGCAAAATTTAAGGAATTTAAAAATGCTTGCATCAAAGTGCTTCTTGAGATAATATTTGCACGTGAATCTTTAGACCGTCAAGATAGCAAAAGAAAATTTGGGAACTTTGCAATGTAAATGTGATGAGATAGTGCTCTTGGTTTATTTTATTAATTAGTTCTAAAGCAATGTTACAATTGAACTCCTGTCTCCAGACCTCACCCTCGCCCGAAATTCGGATCTCACAATGAGGAGTCCATAGGGGTGGAGGGTCCCTAATGTCTATACAACCAACTTAAGTTGGAGGTTAATTTTTAGAGACGCGAGTCTAGCATGCAAAGTGAAATGCCTAATATGGAAATGAGTTTGCAAGTGCTATGTAAAGGATGGAGATGATTCAGTTAAATATGCTTCGTAGTTAGAGCAATAACTCAAGTTGCCATAAATTGAAAGTATTATGCTTCTTTACTTGTAGTATATTGTGAAACTTATCCAATGAGAAATAGATCACAAAACATAAGTAAGTGATGGCAAATGAGATTGCAAACTAGGAAATTTAGAGGACTATGTGATCTAAACAATTAATGAAATGAAAATATGAGTTACTCACATGCAACTAAATTAGATTAGCAAACGAAATGATGAATGCAAGTGATTTGGTTGAGAAAAAAAAGAAAAAGAAAAAGAAAGTTAACCACTCAAGAGGATTTACTCCCTCTAAGTGAGTAGGCGAGATACCATGGGAAAAACTTCCCAAGCTCCCTCAAGAAAAGTCAGCTCTTTATTAATGAAAATGAGGCCCTCTTATAGAAATGAGGGGATTGGGAAGAGCTTACAATATGCATTTTAAAATTTGCTCCTTCCCAAAGTTACAAGCGTAAGGCTTAAAAAAAAATCTACTTGTGAGATGTTTACAAAGTAAAGGCTTAAAGCCTTGAGGTGAATGGCGGTTACAATTCCTCAAAAGAATGAGGCTTTAGAAGTAGAGGTGAAGTGATAAGGTGGAACTTGGATTTGAGGTTCCAAACGAAAGAATGTTCCTTAGCCTATGATTTAGCTCCCTTTCTTCAAACTTAGATTGCTTCCAAGAACACCTACAGGCAAGCAAGCAAAATAGTTAGCATGCAAAAGAAATATCGCTGAAATATGTGAGAGGAAATCACATGCATGCGAAGGAAAAAGTTAGAAACTCAATGCAAGTATAAAATACACTTTATGTTACAAATTCCCTCACTAAGAACAGCTTGAAAGAGTTGATTTAGTGAGTGAGAATTAGGATTTAAACCCAACAACTTAGCCTCAAATGCTAGATAAAATAGATATGTGCACAAATGAGAGAAGAAATATATGAAATTTTTTTTAGAGATGGAATAGAAGCAAAAGGCTCATGAAACCCCCTTTTAAATAAATCTCTTGATGTCTTATGAGATGTTGGCTTGAACAACCTGTGAGACCTCTGATATCCTTGGAGCTGACTTATTCGAACCGAAGAAGTCTTCACACTCCAATGGACTTGGCAACCTGTCCTTTGAACACACAAATTTCTGCAAACCAATTGTTAGTGCAAAAGAAACTTGGCATATAGAGGGCACGTTGAGCTTGTCATTTCATCGAAAATAACAAGCTACAACAAGAGCACAAAACATACCAAGTCCAAAGGAGATCTGAGATAGCTACAAATATCCCCTCCCTAGACAATAGTGCCTTCAGGCAAATGCAAAGAAAAACAACTAGATTGCAATAAATAACAATATCAAATGAAACAAGTATACCTCATCAACCAAAGAATGCACCACAAGAGAAGCTAGTAACCCCAAAGACTTTTCTTTATTCAACTCAATAACAATTTCGGCATAATAACAATAAGCACAAGCTTCAAAAATCCACTCTTACAATGAGAGCCCAAGGCTCATTTAAATAGAACTACGGGAGCAAATCCCAATGAAAAATTAAATGACAAGTGGCCAGAGAGAGATGATCCCAATGCAAAAAACGAATTTGCTGTAGACTGCTGTAGAACACCTGTAGATGGCAGCCAAAATGGGCAGCGTATACTTCTAACTGATGGTACGCTGATCTTTTCTTCACATGTGTTTTGCTTTGAATTGCCATGTGCAATTTTGGAGTGGGTAAACTCCCACACAACCCTTCAATCACAAACTGCAATTTGACACCTTGCCAATCAAGTGTCACGCTGTTCCATAAGTCTGTGTTATCCTTTGTTGAACAGCGCTGAACAGGGCTGCGTATAAATATGAAGATGACAGCTGCGTACAAGTGGATGATGGTGCGGGAGAAAATATCAACAAAATCTGGCAGCTAACAATCATCAAATATCTGCTTCAAGCTGATGCGTATCTCCTTTCAAAACAGATCTGCGTATTAGATTTATCTTGCTGCTACGTATTAGATTTAATCTGAGCATTTAACTCTGATTGGCTATGTGTAGATATTAGTGGGAGACAACTGAAATTAAGTGGGGGACAAGAACTGTCCCATGTGGCAGTCTTGTCCCCACTCATCCTTTAACAATCCCGTGAAACACTTTCCAGCTGATTTTCACCTTTTGAGTGGGTAATTCGAGCCCCTTTTGACTTATGTTGACTTGGCCCACTCATGGTGATGAAGTGGTTGCCATGTCATTCACTTTGTCCCCCTCTAATTTTAATGTGCACCCACATGTTGAAATAAATCAAATTATTTGAACTCTAACCATACTTAATATTTCAACGCTGCGTTTTTAACTCAACGTGGGCCCTCTTTGACTTGATTGACTTTGAATAGAGTTGTGCTTCATGTGGTGGGCCCCACATGGCTGCCACATCATTTTTGACCTTCACTGAATCTGCCATGTCAAAATTTTGACTTATTTTGACTTTGGAAAATTTTCCAAACTTTTCCAATTATGAATTTTTTTGAATTTTTTCTCATTTTTTCCACTGCCATTAGGAAAATCGGCTTTTGAGGGACCATAAGTCATTTTTTTGACCCTCAAAGTGGGTCCTAGGATAATGCTGGGTCTCTGAGGATGAATTTCGACTGGTCACACGCCCCAGACATTTCCGAAGACCACTTATTTACATCATTACATAGAAAATAATTAAAAAATCCCATTTTGCGGGAAATTTTTAATTATTAAAAAATCCTACTTAGACCTAGTCAAATTCCGCGAAATTTCAGAGATGACCTAGCATGGTAATATACATCAACTCTAGACACTAAGATGTGTTAGGGGCTCAACCTTCAAGCCGTCACCCCGGCTTTGGGGTAATGCAATGAGTGAAAAAACCTAGAAAATTATTCGCCGCTAAAAAGAAGGAATAATTAACCAAGTAAAAAAAACACTCCAAGGTGTACTCGCTTGCTGATCGAGTCCCGACGTCCTAGGCCTGTTACATGGCTTTATTCATCATGCTAGTGACATTTATACAATATCCCCGCAGGGCTGCGGAATCTGAAGACTGAAGAAGAAAATGATGAGAAGAAGAAGTAGAGTTTAAAAACTCTATTGAACATGATGATATCTGATGATATCTGATGGTACAAATGTCTTCTGGTTCATCCTTGGGCATGGAGTCTTCTCATTGTCATCAAGTGCCACTCCAGTGGTCAACAGGACCAACATCTCTGATTGATTTCAATAGGAGATCTGCAATGTTTTGGGAAGTTGCACTGACAGAGGAGGAATCATGACATGCAATAAACACTGCACCAGTGGCAGAAACACCAAGAACATTTATCAAATGTTGGTTTCTGATATTTGTCCACCCATCTGATGCAATGGATACCCCACTATCCACCCACTCATTTGTAAAACGTGTCAAAGCTGCTTGAACCTTTCCTTTTTCTCTTTCTAATAACATTGTTCTAGCTTTCTCATAGTTGGGGGACTTGTATCCTTTTGGGGCTTCATTGATGCCCTTTACCATTTCATGCCAATAGGGAGAGCGAAGCACATTGAATGGTACACCGCAAGCACAAAGAAATCGGACTATCTTTCCATCCACATCATCCCTCCCAGCAACATTAAGGAAATCTGCTATTGTTTTTTAACCTCCAGAACTTGCAGAAACACCATGAGCAAATGAGCTACCAAATTTAGAGGTTGCACTTGATTCAGATTGAGTTTTTTGTTTTTTGTTTTTTTGTTGTGCAGCCTCCTCTATTTGGATGTATTTTCTTCTTTGTTCAGCTGAAACCTTTGGGCAAATTGCTATCCCCACAACACCCTTTTTTTCATCACTGTCCATCACCCCACAAAGATGCCTCCTCACATGGGTATATGAACCGCTATATGGTTTTCCTCCATGAAAACCATGAGAGCACAAAAACTTGTAGCTTCCACCACCTTTTCCCCGTTCAAGTTTGGTCACATAGTTCCACAAGGGTGTCAATGCAGCTTTCCCATCTTGTGATTCAATGTTTTCATCATCCCCTTCCTCTTCAAAGCCTTCCTCCTCATCATACATTGGGTCACTCATATGATAACCACTTTCCTCTTCTTCTTCATGTTCCCCTCTTCTATTTCTACTCCCCCTTACCATCATCAAAACCAAGAGGGGAATGATACATAAAACCCAAAGAAACATCATCTTTGAGTATGAATATAGATGGTGGACAACCTGTAAATAAATGTACAAGAAGAAAGAATGGGAAAGTGTAGGAGAGGGAGGAGAGAAAATACAAAAAACAATGACAAAAAAAATGAGAGAGTTTGGGGTTTGCACTTACCTCTTTAGATCTTGTAGATGGAAGCCCTTCTTTACTCCTCCAAGCTCCTCCAAGCTTTCCTCAACTCTCTCTTCTCCTCTCTTTCTCTTCTCTTCTCCAAGCTCTCTTCTCCTCTCTTCTCCAAGTTCTCCAAAAACACAAGTGAGCAAATAAGAGGAAGAATAGAGCTTATAAGCTTTTCATTTAATCCCTAACCCAAGGCTAACTCACTAACTAACCAAGCTAACATCAAAAATAAAAAATAAAAAATTTAAAAAAACGCAATTTTGAAGTCCGCTAACTGGATCCGTACGCCGCGGTACGGAACCGTTCGCGATCCGTACGGATCCGTTCCGGAATCGTGGCGGTTCCGTACAGTGATCCGCTGTACAATCCGCGGATCCGCTGTACGGAACCGCGGATTCGGGCGTACGGATCCGAATAACCAGGAATCGTAAATTTTTTTGGGATCCGCGTTTCGGAAAATCGGATCCGCGGTTCTGGGTACGGATCCCGTATGAATCCGTACGGAACGCGGTTTGGGCTTTGGAGCCGGGGGGGGGGACGTTTCCTGCAACATTGTTTCAATTTCACTTTATTTTATAATCCTGCATGGATGTTTAATGTAAATTAAAGCATAGACTGAGCAGAAAGTATAACAACCTAGGATAAGCATGACCCCTGATATATTGACAACAATATCAATTACAAATACGACAAGATTAATAAACAACATTTGCATCATGGTTATGAATCTGACATGTTAAAATCAGTTCAAATATGGTTGATATTTTTATAAATTACTGAAGCAAGAAGCTGTTTTCAGCGTACTATGAATAGTTCGTAAGCAATAGCCTTATTCTATTTGCAAAGTCTGAAGCAGTAACTCAAGGTGCATACAATCTAGAGCATAATGAGATGACCTATGGTATTCTTGAAATTCAATGTTTAGTTGAATGGAGGAAATTGGTACTTGGCCACTAATCTTCCCTCTTCAAGATTGCCTCTATGGCCTCCTTGCATCTTTAGCGGAAGATTTTGGCTCAGTAGCCAGACAAATATATCGAGACATGGGGAAAGTTCTGTTAAAAAAAAAAAACGTGAAATCTGTCAAATACCAAAATTAAGCTTAGGGAAGCACATAAGCCAAATCTTCTATGATCACAACTTGGGAAAAATTTGAACATTCTGGTTTTCTGTGGTCAGTTTGTTCAGTAGTGTTGATTGTACTAAGCTATCGGTTATCTCTGGCAGGTGCTACAGTATATAAGTTGGCAAGGATTAGCAGCATCAGGAAATGCTGGGATTGCAGAGAGTAGCACTGTGTCAAGGTCTCTTTTAAAAGAAAGGTTGGTCATCATAAATATAGGCTGAATGCTCTTCTTCTCTGAATTATCTATCTTACTATACTCTTCTTCTTGTGAAAATGGTTGAAATTGTTAGTTTTTCATTTAGATTTCTGCTGAATTTTTCTGATTGTAAAAATCACTGAAATCATTTGAATTTTGTTTAGATTTAAAATTTTCAACCAATGCTTCGAGGAGCTCTATCAAAAACAAGCGCAGTGGATAGTTCCAGATGTTGAACTTCGGGAATCACTAAGACTAGCAGTTGCAGAAGTATTATTGCCTGCCTATCGGTCCTACATAAAGCGTTTTGGGTATGACCCAATACACTGAACAAATTAGTCCATGGCATGATATATTACTTGGTCAAAATATTGAATCTTAGCTAATTATATGTTGTGAATATTGTCTACTATTGTTACATTTCCATGCAGTTCTTGGCTTTTGCCTGTGACATGGTGTGAAGCTATATGCAAAGAGTGTGGTAGTGAAGTCCTTGTAGTGCTTCATTTAGTTTTTCTCACTTGAAATTCATTATATTTTTCAGTGCACCAATACAAAGTGGAAGAAATCCTAATAAGTACATCAAATACATGCCTGAAGATTTGGAACAAAAGTTGTCAGATTTTTTTGAGGGAGTACCCAAGGGTGACGAGAAGCGATGATGTTTTAATATATACTTTGCTTCCAATCATCTTTCATTTGAGCGTATTTCCAAGGTAAGGATGCTTCAAGGTTGAGAGTTTTTTAGTTAAATTTCAATTTCAACCAAATTTTCAGATTGATTGAAGGAGCTAGGTATACCTTTCAAGTGTCAATGATTTGAAGTTCAATATGTTATGCAATAATCTAGTTAGTCTCACTGGTAGATATTTTACCTTAAAATTTTGTGTCATGCTTTTATGTCTTATAGATTGATTCCAGCAGTTCAATTTGATTATTTATTTTTTTGTTTCTTTGTAGAATGCATCAAGTTACCTCTTCAGCTAGCATCTAAGTGAAAAAATCCCTAATCCACAGATGCAACCTTGGGGTAAGCCCAGGAGAAGTACCACTATCACCTCAATATGATTCTCCTCTCACTTTTGGCTGGCTCTCTTAAAGCCAAGGGTATCCCTAAGTGTGAATAATCAAATAAACTAACTCTAAAATATTATTGATGAGAATCTTAGACTTGGGATGTAAATATGAATGATGATAGATATATGATTTACAAATTTACACTTAGTAAATCTGTAATGAATTTAACCCAATTCAAGATATAACTTTCAATGTGAAAAGGATTCAAATCTTAGAGAACATTAAGATGTGACTCTTTATACGAGTAAATTCCAGTGTTAAGAAACTAAACCATACATCTGCTAGATCCAATTAAAGAATCAAGATATGATAATTTAGAAGAATGTGGATCATCAAATAAAATTTGAACAAGGGATGAAAACCACTTCTTAAATCTATGTAAAAGAGGTATAAAATGAATGCTCAATAGGTAACTTGCAAATCTGATTAATAATGCAGAAATGTAATTTCCAAATTCGGCTTCATGGATAAATAGCCGAGATAAATGATGTAAAAGAGAAGTATAACTTTGGCCTAATCACAATTATGAATTTATGACTAAACCCTCGAACAATTTCCAGAATTGCCATATAAATAAATCAAAGAAAAGAAAAGATGTAAGATCTATTAAAGATAAACTTGAAATGAAATCTAATTTATGATATTCAGAAATTTATATCAGATTTCATAAGACATAAAAAAGTAAATAATTTTGGATTTTTAAATGATGTTTGAAGAAAGAAATCAGTGCCAAATAAACCCTAGGGATTAAGGAGTCAAGAACACTATCTAAGATGGCTATTTTCTTATGTAATTAGGCCTAGAAAATATGTATGAAGCACACTATATCCACACATATATCTTGGAAAATAATGCAGGAAATTCAAAGGACTCCTGAAATCAGCAACAATACATTTGCTGATTTCAAGAGCCCTCTTTCTCGGACTCTCCGGACTTACAGTTTTCTCATTTCTCCTTCAGATACAGTATTGTGCTAGCTTAGCAGTGGTATATCAGATACTCCACCCTCACCTCTCATGTTTACAAATGCACTTATGGATGGTAGTTTGGTTACAGCATGTTCTACTTTGATTTTGCATGTATTGGTGCTAGCTTAGCAGTGGTATATCAGATGCTTCACCCTCACCTCTCATGTTTAAAAATGCACTTATGGATGGTAGTTTGGTTATAGCATGTTCTACTTTGATATTGCATGTATTAGTGCTCTTGCTTGGACATGATGCTATAACTTTTGGGTCTTGTTGGGTCTTGTTGTGAAAATGATAAACTCTAATGAAATATGATAACACTTTATAATGCTATAGTTTTATTTTTTGCCTCGTCATACCATGGCATAGTTTTCTTTTAGAAATATTGTATCTCTTTGGTCAGCATGTCTTACTAGGAAACTAGTTAAGCTAGTGTCATCCATATCCCAACCATACTTAACACTTTCCATTGTACCGCTTCACTTCATCCCATCCATAGAAAAAAAATCCCCGTTCACTTTTTGACATATCAAAGATCACAAAAACATTTAAATGGAGAAAATCCCAAGTCGTTAAAGCCAAAAAGGGGATAAGAGTTGGAAATAAAATAAAATTAAAAGCCAAAAAATATAAATTTCGAGTGAATGCCACTACTCTATGAGTCCATTGTCCCTAGTCCCATGGTTGTCTATGAATATCTAAAGAAAATGGTACTTGTTCAGTGAAACAAACACTTAGAAAAAAGGAAAAAGGGGTAGTAAGAAATAGTTCCAAGGAAATTGTAATATTCCCGAAACATTAATTTTGATCAATTTTGCCTTATATAGTTAAAATATAAATAAAGTGGGAGTGTGACTCACTTAGAATAAAACACACTCCTTAAAAGTCCCCTAGGAAATACAACGTATGGTCAAGGTGGGCGAAGGGGGGCCAAGAGACAACGTAGGGAGGGGGACTCACTTGGACAGCGTGGGCCCAGCCAGCGCAGATGAGTTGGTAGCGTGGGCCAAAGAGGGACAACATAGCATGGTGGGGCCAAGGAGAGAGGGAGGCTCACCCAAGATAAATAGTGGAGAGACTACCTCATTTCTCTCATTGTTGATTATGCATTTTGGAGATTGTCTCTAGACATTGAGCATGCTTGTTGTTTAGCTAGTCTGCACATACTGTTCAGTACACCGGGTGTCTCTGTGCGGAGATCCCAACCTCAACCCCGGGAGACTTCGAGTGCTTGCTCGGGTGAGGAGTCCTACCGTATTTTGCAGGGGGAGATCGGAGCTTCAGTCATTGAGGAGCATTCCTTGGAGGGACAACGCAGTCTTGCAGAGGGAGGACGCAGTTCTAGTGGGGGAGAGTTCCGGATTGAGGTGATTTGGGTGGATTCAGACCAGAGGATTAGGGAAGGGATCAACCCTTACCTATTGGAGACATTTTGCAGAGGGAGAGGCCATATTTTGCAGTGTTGCCTTCAGGGTCAGCGTTTTCCCTTGAGGGATAGCGTAGTGCCTCAAAGGAGGTATTTTCCGGGGTCAGCGATTCTCGAAAAGCTCTCTGGGCTTTTCTAGGTATTGGGAGAGGAGGCCATTCCCAGAGTTTCAGCGTTTTTCAAGTTGGGGAATAGCCCCAAAGACTCATTTCATTTCAGTAGTTGCAGCAGCACAACAGCATTTTCCAACAACTTGGAGATTATGCAGTTGATAGAGGGAGCAGCCATTCCATACATTGTTCTAAGAGTATTTCTACACTTGCCCTGAGCAAGTCGAGGTGCTATCATTCTTATCACCTGTGTACTTTCCTTATTTCTCAATATTAATAAAATGGCTCAGCGTTCTCCATATTGTGTATTTTGTCTCGTGATTTGTCTTTAGTTGCTGTGTACCTTGTTTGTGTGCTTTATATTACTGTTTATTTCCCTTTGAGATATTACAGTGGTATCAAAGCTCATAGACCTGGCTCAGCCTGTGGGGCAAAGTTGTCTATGACATCGGGCGAGAAGCCGTATATCTGCTACAGGGGTAGGAAGTACCATGACCGAGAGCGTAGGTTGCAGATCACCTACGGAGAGGGGGACTGCACTCCAGTAGTGAACGCATAGCAGGAGGAACCGATGGCTGAGGAGAAAGACACCGCGAAGGAGTTTGTGGACATACTCATCAAGTTAGTATAGGATCTGTCTAGGCGGATAGAGGAAATGGGGCAGAGATTCACAGCAGCAGAGTCCAGACAGCGTGAAACCCCGGGGGGTTTCCACATTAGAGAGGGATCGGGTACGTCCCATCATTTGCAGGGGCACTACGCAGCACAGCATGTGGCATCCCATACACCCCCACGCTCCACAATGCCCACTTTCCTAGCAGCAGATACAGGGGTGGGAGTGTAGCAGGAGCAGCAGCCAGCCCACATGGGTGACTACTTTGCTGAGTACCAGGCCTATGGACAGGAGTTCAGAGATTCGCTCACATTTCATGATTTTGTCTTGCTCAAGCGGGACAGTAGACCCCGCCATCAACATAGGGGGAACAGACATTATCAGGACGAAGATCTGCATCGTACTGTGCGCAGGTTTCACTTGCCAACTTTTGATGGTTCGGCAAATAGTTCGGCAAAGGCATGGGTAGAGAAGTTGGATATATATTTCCAGCTTAACCAGATGGCGGAGACGGAGGCCATCAAGGTGGCAGCGCTGCACTTATATGGCAAGGCCCAAGATTGGTGGTTCCATGGGATGGTTATGCTCGGGCATTTGACAGTGACCGCTTATGCCGAGTTCACCCGGAGGTTGATAGAGAGGTTTGATCGGAAGGATCCGGAGGAGCATTTTGTTGAGCTGACGAAGCTCAAGCAGACTGGGAGTCCGGACACATACATCTCAGATTTCTTGAGACTCTTAGTGATGGCGCC
Organism: Pinus albicaulis; assembly: GCA_034641835.2. Taxonomy (NCBI): domain Eukaryota; kingdom Viridiplantae; phylum Streptophyta; class Pinopsida; order Pinales; family Pinaceae; genus Pinus; species Pinus albicaulis. The sequence goes on along the minus strand of CM076580.1, from coordinate 295,291,045 downwards.
AAATTTATCAGCAGCAGGGATGATATACATGTTTATTGACGGGTTAGCAGAGCCCCTTCGAGGATTGGTTCGGTCCACTAGGCCAACCACACTTCAGGATGCAATTGACAGGACTAGAGATTTACAGGATGCTTTACCCCGGACCAAAGCACCTTACCCTCAGAGGACGGCATTCCAGCCCAAGGGGAGGGACGTGAGGGCTCCGCCTCCTAAGGAGACCCAGAGCAAAGAACCGATAGATGATGAGACCAGGAGGGATCTGAGGAGGAAGAGACTGTGTTTCACCTGCCAGGAGCCATGGGCATCAGGACACCGTTGTGCCGCAGGTAAGGCACATTATATTGAGGTCTTCTTTGAGAGCAGTGGAGAAGAGGATGAGTACGATGACACAAGTGCAGGGAGGAGCCATGCAACGCAGAGGGAGGATCATCTTCCGCCCCCACCACTAGGAGCAAGGGGTGCATCTTTCGCACCTACCGGAGGAGCCCTTGCAGCCTTGCAAGGAGTTCCCAAGTATTTGACACTACGTGTCCGAGGTACGATGCGAGGGCAGCGAGTGTCAGTACTAGTAGACAGTGGGGCAACCCACAACTTCATTGATGCACAGATGGTAGAGCGGAGAGGCATTCCGACGGAGAGTTTTGACGGATTTTTAGTGTTGGTTCCAGGGGACCAAACCATGCAGTGTGCCAGGTACGTCATCGCATTGGCAGTGACGATGGGAACTTACACACTGACCAACCACTTCTTCGTGGTGAACATTCCGGACACCAACGTGATATTGGGAGTGCAGTGGTTGCTCACGTTAGGCAAGGTCACCACGGACTGGGAGGCCTTGGAGATGGAGTGGGATGATAAGAAGACAGGGAAACACGAGAAGATACGGGGCATGCATACTTATCCACCTCAGACAGTCTCAGCTCACCGGATGGAGGCAAACTTCCGGAAGGGAGATATAGAGTGGGCAGTAGCGCTGCGAGCTTCAGAGGCAGTATCTATGGGGCAGACCGTACATCCAGAGGTGCAGACCATCCTTGACAAGTATGTTATGGTATTTGGGGAGATACTGCCAGGACAGCCACCAGATCGGGGATTTTAGCACACTATTGAGTTGGAGCAGGGCATACAGGCTGTCATCACCACACCCTATAGGCACCCCAAGGCCTATCAGGGCGAGATCGAGCGGGATATCCAGGAGTTGCTAGCTCTTGGACACATTCGGCCTAGCACCAGTCCTTTCACTTCTTTAGTAGTTTTGGTGAAGAAGAAGGACGGCACATTGAGGATGTGCTATGACTACAGGGCCTTGAACAAGAAGACTATGAAGAACAGGTACCCTATCCCATGGATTGACGAGCTGATGGATGAGTTGAGAGGAGCACAGTTCTTCTCAAAGATTGACTTGAGATCCAGGTACCACCAGATTCACGTGAGGGAGCAGGACATTCCCAAGACCGCTTTCAGATGTCACTATGGCCATTTCGAGTTTTTGGTGAAGCCCTTCGGGCTAACCAATGCACTGGCCACCTTCCAGTCGTGTATGAACCACATTTTCCGCAGTCATCTGAGGAAGTGTGTGTTGGTGTTCTTTGACGACATATTAATATACAACAGGACATGGGAGGAGCATCTCCAGCACATAGAGGCAGTATTGCGTATTTTGGAGGAGCGGCAGTTATATGCTAAGCTCTCTAAGTGCGAATTCGAGTTGACTGAGATGCTCTATTTGGGGCACATCATCGGAGTGGATGGAGTGAGGGTCCACGAGGAGAAGATCAGGGCCATCAGGGATTGGCCAGAGCTGAAGAATGTGACGGAACTCCAAGGGTTTATGGGTATCTGCACCTACTATAGGAAGTTCGTCAAGGGATTTTCCCAACTTGCTGCACCCCTTACAGATCTGACCAAAAAGGGGGCATTCAATTGGACGGATACAACACAGAGGGCTTTTGACAGGCTCAAGGAGGTGATGAGCAGTTGTCCAGTGTTAGCATTGCCAGACTTCACGCAGCCCATTGTTTTGGAGTGTGACGCGTCGGAAGAGGGGATTGGCGCGGTTTTGATGCAAGGAGGCCACCCCATAGCTTTTGAGAGTCGGAAGCTCTTACCACATGAGCGGTTGTATGCCATAGACGACAAGGAGATGTTGGCCATCATGCATGCCTTGGCCAAATTCCAGCAGTACCTGGTGGGCAACAGGTTCAGGGTGAGGACAGACCACAACAGCCTCAGATTTTTCTTAGAGCAAAAGTAGTTGCAGGAGAGGCAGCAGAAGTGGGTCAGTAAGATCCAGGCTTACGATTTTGACATCGAGTATGTCAAAGGGAAGAACAACGTGGTAGCTGATGCACTCTCAAGCAGACCAGCCATGTTGTCCCTGATGAGCATAGACACGGATTGGAGGGCTCAATTGTTGGTGGAGTACTCAAAGGATCATTTTGCCTGTGAGGTTTTAGATGGGCAGGTGACGGATGACAGGTACAGGGTGATGGACGAGATCATCTATTACAGGGACAGGATCTTCTTGATTGAGGGCTCTCAGCTCAAGAAGAAGATATTGCAGGCTTCTCATGATTCACTGCTATCAGGCCATCAGGGGTTTACCAAGACCTACAGGGCCATCAGAGAGAGGTTCTCTTGGAAGGGCCTCAAGGAGGACGTACTCCAGCATGTCAGGGAGTGCGAGGTTTGCCAGCGCAACAAAGGGGGGATGAACCATCCGGCAGGTCTATTGCAGCCCCTTCCCATACCAGAGGGGAAATGGGAGAGCATTTCGATGGACTTCATCACAGGGTTGCCCACGGTGCAAGGCAAGGACTACATATTCATAGTCGTTGATTGACTGACGAAGTATGCTCACTTCTTTGCTATATCCACACATTACACAGCAGCACAGGTGGCGGAGCTATTCTTTCGGGACATCTTCAGGTTGCATGGTATCCCAAAGACCATCGTAAGTGACAGGGACAACCGCTTCATGGGTGGATTTTCGCAGGAGCTCTTTCGTTTGGTAGGCACAGAGTTGACACCGAGCACTAATTACCATCCCCAAACAGACGGACAAACCGAGATAGTGAACAAGTGGCTAGAGGGCTACTTGCGCAACTATGTTAGTGGGCAGCAGCGGACCTGGCTGAAGTGGCTGCACTTAGGGGAGTACTGCTACAACAACACTCATCACACGTCTATCGGTATGTCTCCATTATATGCATTGTATGGATATCATGCTCTATCTTTTGTTGATATGATGTTTGGTGCCAGCAAGGCTCCTAGAGCCAAGGATTGGATCCAAGAGAGTCAGGACATCCTCCGAGCTCTCAAGGACAACATGGCTACAACACAGAACCAGCAGAAGCTATATGCAGACAAGGGTCGAGTAGAGAGGCATTTTGAGGTAGGGGATTTGGTCTACCTTCGCTTATAGTCGTACAGACAGTCCACGCTGAAACAGAAGGGGGCTGAGAAGCTCAAGCCACGCTTCTACGATCCATACAGGGTGATACGCAGAGTTGGACAGGTTCCCTATGAGCTGGAGCTGCCCCAGGGCAGCAAGATTCATAATATTTTTCACGTATCATGCCTGAAGAATGTTGGAATTTTCTGGGTAATTCCTTAACAGAACAGAGGAAATAGAAATTCCTCTTTTACAGCACAGAGCTTTAAAATAAAATTAAATTTCAGACAGAAAAACAGAGATATGAAATATTAACTCTATCTCATAAAAAAAACTGATGTTACAATTCTTCAGAACTGAGTTCTAGATACACAAGATAAAACCTTCAATTTTGCTGCTTACACACACAGCACTATAATATTCTCTCTGTCTCTGTTTATTACAAAAACAACTATTTGTTTTTCCTAAAAACATACACTGTTGTGTACTTCTTAATTCTGCACTCTCTGTCTTTTACAAACGCATTGTTGTGCATCAAAACTTAACTTCTAAAAACATGACTATGTTCTGTATATTAACAAAAATATCTCAGATTGAATTTAATGTCATTCGTTGACAAAAAATCACTGCTTGAGAATTCATTTATGGCATCATAAATTCTGCCGGCACCGCTTGAAAATCGCATTGATGTCGAATTTTGCATGGTGGCACCTAGATTTTTTTCTTTCCAGCATTGTTGTGCTTACATAAAAACATTCACTGTGTATTGCAATGTTATATTCACCTTACGGGCCCTTTAATATATATATGAGTCATATATATTAAAAAAAATAAAACAAATAACTTTTAAAATATTAAACCAACTATTGTTTCAAAACATGTGCGATGGTTTAATAATATTAACCCCGCAACCTTTTTATGTGCGCATTTGTGTGGACCCCTCTCGCTGATGACATCGGCTATTTCAGATGGGGTTCACTCCTCCGCCCACAAGACTTCATCGACCCCCGCGGAATTGTCCTTCCACCTCATCTCTGCACTGTCTTCTGGGCAGTTGGAAATTAATTCCAACACTTCCCCTTAATTTCCACTGTTGGGTTTTCCTGCATACCCAAGCATTTCCTGAAATATTCAAAGCTTTTCTGCGCAAGTGGCTTTGTGAGGATATCTGCAAATTGATCCTCTGTTCTGCAATGCTGCAAAACAATCTCACCATTGCTAACCAATTCCCGTATGAAATGAAACTTGGTGTCAATGTGTTTAGTCCTCTTATGAAAAACATAATTTTTAGACAATGCAATAGCTGAGCTATTGTCACAAAAGATCATTGTCCCTTTTACCTGTTCTTGACATAATCTTCTCAACATTTTTCTCATCCAAACTGCTTGACATGCTGCTGCTGTAGTTGCCACATATTCCGCCTCTGCTGTAGACAACGCTACAATGGGCTATTTCTTAGAAGCCCATGAAATGGCTCCTGAACCCATGTGAAAAACATAACCGGAAGTGCTCTTCCGATCATCTACACTTCCAGCCCAATCACTGTCAGTGTATCCAACTAAATCTGAACTTTCTGAAGCAGTATATAAAATACCAAACCTTTTCGTACCTTTAACATACCTCAGAATTATTTTTGCTGCCTGCCAATGTGCATCCTTTGGCTTTTCCATGAATCTGGAAATTAAACTAACAGCATGCATTATGTCCGACCTAGTTGCAGTCAAATACATGAGGCTGCCAACTATGCTCTTGTACAAGCTAGGATCAAAATCCTTGCTGCTGTCCTCTCTGCTGAGTTTTAATCCCATCACTGTGGGAGTGATTGCTGCTTTGCATTCTTGCATGTTAAATCTTTCAAGCACCTCATTCACATACTTTGCCTGTGAGATAAAAATCCCATTTTTATTTTGTTCTACTTCTATTCCCAAGAAGTATCTCAACAAACCCATGTCAGTCATCTCAAATTCTTCCTTCATGACTGTTTTAAAATTTTTAATAAGGCAATCATCATTACCTGTGAAAATAACATCATCAACAGGTGACAGTGACAGAGGAGCTTCCACCTACAAATGATGAGGGGCACTTGGTGTTGCAGCCGGAGGCCATTATCGACACCAGGGAGAGACAGCGGAGGAGCAAAACAGTTCGGGAATTCCTAGTGAGATGCAGGAATTTGCCGGATGAGGATGCCACTTGGGAGGGTGAGCAGATCTTACAGCATCCATCATTACAGTTGCTTAAGGACAAGCAACATTTTGCCGGGGGAGACTGTAATATTCCCAATTAGCTATAGCTAATTGGAAATATTAATTTTGATCAATTTTGCTTTATATAGTTAAAATATAAATAAAGTGGGAGTGTGACTCACTTAGGATAAAACACACTCCTTAAAAGTCCCCTAGGAAATACAACGTATGGTCAAGGTGGGCCAAGGGGGGCCAAGAGATAGCGTAGGGAGGGGGACTCACTTGGACAGCGTGGGCCCAGCCAGCGCAGATGAGTTGGCAGCGTGGGCCAAAGAGGGACAGCGTAGCATGGTGGGGCCAAGGAGAGAGGGAGGCTCACCCAAGATAAATAGAGGAGAGACTACCTCATTTCTCTCATTGTTGATTATGCATTTTGGAGGTTGTCTCTAGACATTGAGCACGCTCGTTGTTTAGCTAGTCTGCACGTACTGTTCAGTGCACTGGGTGCCTCCGTGCAGAGATCCCAACCTCGGCCTCGGCAGACTTCGAGTGCTTGATCGGGTGAGGAGTCCTACCGTATTTTGCAGAGGGAGATCGGAGCTTCAGTCATTGAGGAGCATTCCTTGGAGGGACAACGCAGTCTTGCAGAGGGAGGACGCAGTTCTAGTGGGGGAGAGTTCCGGATCGAGGTGATTTGGGTGGATTCAGACCGGAGGATTAGGGAAGGGATCAACCCTTACCTATTGGAGACATTTTGCAGAGGGAGAGGCCATATTTTGCAGTGCTGCCTTCAAGGTCAGCGTTTTCCCTTGAGGGATAGCGTAGTGCCTCAAAAGAGATATTTTTTAGGGTCAACCATTCTCGAAAATCTCTCTGGGATTTTCTAGGTATTGGGAGAGGAGGCCATTCCGAGAGTTTCAGCGTTTTCCGAGTTGGGGAACAGCCCCAAAGACTCATTTCATTCCAGCAGTTGCAGCAGCACAGCAGCATTTTCCAGCAGCTTGGAGATTATGCAGTTGATAGAGGGAGCAGCCATTCCATACATTGTTCTGAGAGTATTTCTACACTTGCCCTGAGCAAGTCGAGGTGCTATCATTTTTATCACCTTTGTACTTTCCTTATTTCTCAGTATTAATAAAATGGCTCAGCGTTCTCCATATTGTGTATTTTGTCTCGTGATTTGTCTTTAGTTGTTGTGTACCTTGTTTGTGTGCTTTATATTAATGTTTATTTCCCTTCAGGATATTACAGAAATGCAGCTCAATGTTAACTTCCCTCTATAAAGGTTTTTATACATAAAGTTTCCTAGCTCTCAAGAGCTAGATGATTATAAAAAGACGTATACATCATTACTAGACTTTGAAGATTATTACTTGAAGTTTTCCCTTCCCCTTTCATGATTTTCCATCATTTCACCCATCCTTTACTTAGGGACCTAGAAAACACACTTTGTCCTAGGACTTGACACATGTATAAGGGTTCATTCATGTTCCCCCATGGTAAGACTTAAGAAAAATATAAAACTAACCTTTGTTATGTTGTGTTTGAAGAAATCACTAAGGGTATGCCACATAATGGCACATCAAGAAGTTGAACCCACCACTATAAGTGGACACCTTGCATTGGGATCTATGTACCTTGCCTTAGGATTTGTGATGTTGCATTGGGATCCATGTACCTATGTTTGGCTATATCCACAAACATTGGGATCCATGTACTTCATTGGGATACATCATTACATGTCACCACATTGGGATCCATGACAGTGCATCAGGTGATGACGATGATGCCACATCATCATAACTACCACTTGGACCACTCTAAGAAGGGCCATTTGCCCTGCTAGACACCCTTTTTCACTGCGTGGAAATGGTTTCTTGATATTCTTCCCAAGACCACAACCTTTACAGACACCTTCATGATCTATCTACAGTTCAAGGACACCTAAAACTATTTGATTCAAATCAGGTTGTTGATTTTCTTAGTGCAATTAGGGTTAGCACAATATTCCTGAAATTATGATAATTACTTTTGATGTAGATCTTCTTTTAGCGTATTCCAATATATCATTCAACAATTATACTTCATAAATTCAACCATAAAGAATAGTAGAACAATATAGATCACGATACACAAGAGAAGACAAGATTTACCTTAGGCAAACCCACTATAGGGAAAAATCGAACAATCTTTTCAACATAGAATTTCTTGTTCAATGAGAGACATACCTAGACCTATGGTCAAACCTGGTCTTCTCCTCCAAGTCAAGTCACCCAATATGATCCTACACTTCAATATTTCGACCCTCCTGTAAGAGCCAGTTGCCCCAAAATTTCAGCCCTACAATAGTTGCCCCAGTAACCCAAAAATTTCATCCCCCTTACAACAATTGCCCCCAAAAAATATTAACCACATAGAGAGAGATTACTCTACACGTGTGAGTTGTTATAGAGAGAGAGAAGAGCGAAAAATTGGCCTTCCTTTTCGTCCTTTTTCGTCGTTCTTATCCTTCGCTCACTTGCCTAGAAAGTGTCTAGTGTGAGAGAATCTGAATGTGCCAACGGAGGAGGTCAATTTGCATCTCTATAGTAGTATGTCTTGGGTAAATGGACATGTCTCTTAGCCAGGGCCGACATGTCACTTTTGGAGCCAAAAAAATTACATTTCAAAAAGTCAAATTTTCATCTTTTAAAAGTCGCAATGGGACTTTGACTCAAAAAAAAAATTCCTTTGACTCAAACATTTATAAATATCCTTTACAATGATAGATACAAGTACATCAAGTGACCAAATGTACATTATGAACACTGACCATAGTTATAAATTCAACACCCGCTCTTAACTAGGGAGGTATTAGTAATCATCGTCATAGATGTTCTCAAATTGAACAATTTCTCTAAAGAAAAAGGTTATCCATTATTATCAACACCGTCATCTATTATCAACATCTGCTAGTAGCCATATATGGGGCGGTACCAAACCCATGGCAATGTCATCAACATATCAGGACTCACTACTCTAGAGTGATCAGTCCTTGAATCTTTTGGCCTCTACCTAGGCCAAAATGTTGAAACCTGTTGACCATGTACATGTCAACAGTCTAAGAAGCAAGGTAGGCCAAAATGTTGAACCCTGTTGACCATGTACATGTCAACAGTCTAAGAAGCAGGGTATAAAGCAACAAATAATTTTTTTCAAGTCAATATCATCATCGTAATCCCATATTTTGTTTTTGTATTGTAAAAATGATTCAAGGATGACTATTAAGCCATGTAACAACACCTAGGTAAGCCTATGATTCTTCTGAAAATGATTCACTCTAGGGAGTATTTTAACCTCCCAAATTATTTGTGTTTGTAAACATGGATAATTGGTAGAGTTTTTCTCCTAGAAATATCTTGAAGCTATGGTGAAGCTCGTTGACAAGGTCTTAGGTGAGTCTTAGTGTTAATCGAGTCTATGTATTTTTATCATACTAGATCATGTGTGTTGAGTCACAAAATTTGGTTAAGTCTTAAGAGTTTATGTCTATGTGTAATTTCCTCTTTTAAGGGTTGAATTAATTGTAATATCTTGATGTTCCTTAGCACAATTACTTCAATGTTCCTTAAGCAACCCAATAACAATTTCCAATTTAGATTTCTAGTAGCAATCACATTAACAATAAAAGTAGATAGAGCATGAAACAAAATGCAGAAGACAATCCAAGACAAGAGGACACCAAATTTGGCAATGCCAGGGAAAAACCCCAATGTGGGGAAAACCATTTGATCAAATCTTCTTATTATTATATCAAAATGTTCAACAAATAGAGACAGAATACAAAAGCCAAATTCACTTGCCCATTGCAAAGTCAAAACAACCCTGTCAATTTATGCAAAGAACTGCAGTCAAACTTCAGCCCTAACCAGAAAGTCAATGTTGGTCAAAGCAGCAATAAAATGTCCTCAAAACAACTTGGTCTTTCCTAGTCAAACTTGTCCCAAGTCAAAGTCAGCCCAAAATAGTGACAAAGTCAGTAGTCAAAACGTTGTCCTAAAATCTATGGTCAACCTGCATTTTGGTCTACGGTAAAAGTTCTTAGAAAAACTCGGTTTCTGTGCCAAAAACTGCGGCATGCTAATGCCAAAATTTACAAACAGTTGCAGTGATAGATTTATTTCTCCTACTTATTATTTCAATAAGTTATTATTCAGAAATCTTAAATATCGAAATAAACACTACAGCGACATTCACAATTATATATGCAAAGAAATAAACAGTAGAGAACATACGCACAAGAACCAATCACATGTACACAATTATTTTTGGGCAATTGTCCCCGGAAAAACCCAATGTGGGAAAACTGGTGCAGCAAATGAGGGCTTTATTGATTCTTCAACAAATGATATCTTTACAGGGAAAATATACGACAGATAAATTCGGAACCACTTGAGACTGAATTTTCGGCTTACTCGGACAATTCTCTGACACCCAGAACAACCCCTGCATGTCCCTGCGTCACTCTGTGTGATTCTCTTCGCAGTCCTAGCGCTGGACGACGTGAGTCTGCGTGGGGTCTCTGTGTTGTAGCCTCAAGCTGCCTCCAGTGACCCACTGCTGCCCCCCAACCCTAATCTCGATCACCCCTGACCTCCTCCTTTTGCTTCTGCAACTTCTCGCCTTGCAACTCTCCCACTGAGATCGAATTCTACATCAGAATGGATCTCCTTCGGGTACTAAGTGTATGCCCAGCTTGTCTTCCAAGTGACCCTCAAGCCTTCTTTTATAATCTTCCAGTTGGAGAACCAACGGCCCAGATTAAAACTTGACTTGATCCATGTTTTCTAGAAGATTCACACTCTGAATTATTAATACTCTTTAATTATTTCATTTCCCTTTAGACTTAGGGTCTTCATTAAAATAATTAATTATTTTAAAAAGTCTTGAACTGAGTGGAATTTCCACAAACTGTTTCAGGGTTCTTTGGAATGTTGTTGTCCAAGCCTCCCTGCAAAGTTTGAGACTTGGAACACTTCCGGATGCTACAAAAATCAACACTCCCTCTTAGCGAGGAAGGTGTTCCAGCAATATGCCTGATGCATGCTACTCTGATTCTGAAGCACCCTCTGCACTGCTGATCTCAAGATTCTGTTGCGATGCTGCCCCCTGTACTGCTGCCTTTGACATTGCCACTGTCTCTTGTTGCCTCTGTACCACAGCTCCCTCTGAATACTGAATCCTCCACTCCTGCTACTGGAAGGGATTCTTTATCATCCCCATCTTCTCTCTGAAGTAAACAAACTGTCTTTCCCAGAGCCTTTGTGAAGATATATGCCACATGTTCCCCTGTTGGAGTGCACTGCAACTGAACAGCTCCACGTTGTACAAAGTCATTGATGAAGTGACATCGGACGTCAATATGTTTCGACCTATCATGAAACACAAGATTCTCAGAGAGCTTTATGCAACTCTAATTATCACATAAAATGTTGGTCGCTTCCATTTTCTCCTTGAATAGATTTACTAACAATTTCCTAAGCCATATGGCTTCGCACGAAACTGTGTTGGCTGCCATATACTCTGCCTCTGCTGAACTCAGTGCCACAAACTTTTGTTTCCTACTGCACCAGGAAATCATTCCTAATCCCAGACTTAAACAATACCTACTGGTACTCTTCCGATCCACTGAACTTCCAGCCCAATCTACATCAGTGAAACCACTCAACTTGACATCATTGTCATGGGTGTACTTTAATCCAAGCTCGACTATCCCTCGAAGGTACTTGAGAACATGCTTGGGTGTTTCCCAATGTGCCCTCTTCGGTTCCACCATGCACTGACTTAGGGTATTAACAGCATAACAAATGCATGGCCTTGTATTTACCAGATACATCAATGATCCTATGAGCTGTCTGTACAACGTAGGATCAACTTCATCATCTTCGGACGTGTCGATTTTCCTCCAGTTGGTGATCATTGGAGTGGTCATGGGCCTACAATCCTCCATCTAAAATCTCTTCAGAATCTCTGTAGTGTATCTTCCTTGACCAACGAAGATCTCCCTATTCTGCTGCCAAACTTCCAACCCCAAAAAATAGTGCATCTGTCCTAGATCATTCATGTCAAATTCTTCAGCCAAATTTTTCTTGCAATCTGTGATGAACCTTGATGATCCTGTCAAGAACAGATCATCCACATACAATACCAGTATCAAAGGCTCACTCCCTACTCTCAGATAGTAGAGATTGGGATCTGCATCACTCTCAACAAATCCCATCTTCTGCAGGTAGTTGTCAATCCGACCATACCAAGCTTTAGGAGCTTGCTTCAGCCCATATAATGCTTTCTTCAATATGCACACATGAGTTTTCTGGTCATGTGTCTCAAAGCCCTTCGGTTGTTCTATATACACCTCTTCTTCTATCACACCATTCAAAAATGTCGTCTTGACGTCCATCTGGTGAATTTCCCATCCCATCTGCGCAGCAAGGGATATCACAGACTTGATAGATGTGTTTCTGGCTACAGGGGCGAAGGTTTCTTCATAGTCTATTCCTTCCTTTTGAGCATACCCTTTAGCCATAAACTTGGCTTTAAATTTCTCGATGTTGTCGTCTGCAGCATACTTCATCTTATAGATCCACCTGAATCCTACAATTGATCTCTCTTGCGGTCTGGGTACTACTTCCCATACATCATTTGTCATGATGGAATTGTACTCTTCCACCATTACATCAACCCACACCTGGTGCTGAGCTACTTCCCGAAACTGGAAGGTTCTCCAACTTGAGCACCTAAGGCTTTGATACCTTTCAGGTTGCTTACGATGTCTCTTCTCATTTCGGGTGATTCCGACAAAATCCTTTGCATCCTTCAGAATTTGCCGAAGTTCCCTGCTCGTTCTTTCACTGGTGGTGGGTGGATTTACCGGCTATCCTTCTTGCAAATCCTCGGCAGACCCATCCTTTGGATCACTATGCCTTGGAGAGGCAACTAAATTTTCTGTTGCTGGTTGTTGGGACTGGACCAGAGGCTCTTCCTTTGACTGCGTAGCAAAAGGTAGCTCTCGCGATCTTCTGAAGGCTTTCTCCTCCATGAACTTCACATCTCTTCGCACCACTACTTTCCTGCTCTCAGGAATGTAAATGCGATAAGCCTTTGCATTTTCGTTGTATCGTACCAAATAACCCTTTTCAGCAGTCATGTCCAACTTCTTCCTCTTCTCACTAGGTACATGATAGTAAGTTGTACTGTCGAAGATCCTAAAGTGACACACTTCGGGCTTGCTGCCAGTGAAGACACTTTTTGGCGTGATCTTTCCTAGTGCAGTGTGACGAGTTCTGTTCTGAATGTAGACATTTGTATTACACGCTTCAGCACATAGAAATTTGGGCATGTCTTGGTCATACAACATAGCTCTGGTTGCTTCAACAATAGTCTGGTTCTTCCTTTCTGCCACTCCATTTTGTTCTGGATTGTATGGAGCTTTTCATTCTCTTTTGATACCTTCCCTTGCACAGAATCCGGTGAATTCTTTATCTATCTATTCACCTCCATTATCTAATCACAATACCTTGATCCACTTACCTGTTAGATTTTCCACCAGAGCCTTAAACTCTTTAAATCGACTAAAGACTTCATCTTAGGTCTTCAAGAAGTAGATCCAGGTTTTTCTGGAATGGTCATCAATGAAGGTGACAAAATATCTGGCACCACTAAGAGCTCTAGTGGACATCGGCCCGCAGATATCCGAGTGTATCAGATCCAACACACCCTTGGCCCTATTGTTGCTTCTCTGATATGTTGCCTTTTCATATTTCCTAATACGTACCCCTTGCAGACATCATCTTGTTTTGTGCTCAGTTCTGGAACACCTGTGACAGTTTTCTGGAGAGTTCTCAACGCCTCATGATGCAAGTGCCCCATTCTTCTGTGCCATAGCTCATGATGCAAGTGCCCCATTCTTCTGTGCCATAGCTCATTCAGGTCCATTTCATATGCGTTGCCAACTAGTGCCATTGGAGAATCAAGCTGCAACTTGTACAACTTGTTGCTTCTTACCCCGATATGTGCCTTCTTCTTCCAACTGGGGTGCTTGACGTAGACTCTATTGCCAATAAAGTAGATGTCATATCCTCAGTTTTGAAGTTGTGACACTGAGAGTAGATTCATCCCCAAACCTGACACATGCAGTATATTAGTGGCCCCGATTCTGTTCCATGCCTCGATCTGAAAAACTACGGTAACCCTCCCAATGGGAGTGCACTTTGCTTTATTACCCATGGCTATTTTGAAATTCATCTGCTCTTCTTGGTAGTCGGAAAATCAGTCCCGTACTCTCGTCATGTGAGCAGAGGCTCTGCTGTCTATATACTTGACATCTGAAGACGCAGTGCTTGATACACAAGCAAAATCTTCCTCTCGTCTGGATGCTAATACAGATACACCGTGATCCATCTGTTCTATCGTGCTTCTTCCCCCTCCTGGAGAATTGCATGAACCCTTTTGCGTTGTTGTTGCAACAGTAGATCTTCGTTCACTGATAGATGCCCCCTCCCTGTTATTCATCTCCGGCTCTGATACCATGTGAAAATTTACAAACAGTTGCAGTGATAGATTTATTTCTCCTACTTATTATTTCAATAAGTTATTATTTAGAAATCTTCCAGCAAATATCGAAATAAATAGTGTTGCAACATTCACAATTATATATGCAGAGAAATAAACAGTACAGAACGTAAGCACAAGAATCAATCACATGTACACAGTTATTTTTGGATAATTGTCCTTGGAAAAACCCAATGTGGGAAAACCGGTGCAGCAGATGAGGGTTTGATTAATTCTTCAGCGAATGATATCTTTACAGGGAAAACATACGACAGATAAATTTGGAACCACCTGAGACTGAATTTCCTGCTTACTCAGACAATTCTCTGACACCCAAAACAACCCCTGCATGCCCTGTGTCACTCTATGTGATTCTTTGCGCAGTCCCAGCGCTGAACTATGTGAGTCTACATGGAGACTGCATGGGGTCTATGCGTTGCAGCCTCAAGCTGCTTCCAGCGACCCACTGTTGCCCTCCGACCCTGATCTCGATCATCCCTGACCTCCTCCTTCTGCTTCTACAACTTCTCACCCTGCAAGTCTCCCACTGAGATCGAATTCTACATCAAAATGGATCTCCTTCGGGTATTGAGTGTATGCTCGGCCTGTCTTCCAAGTGACCCTCAAGCCTTCTTTTATAATCGTACCAATGGCCCAGATTAAAATATTAATCAATGGTGCAGATTAAAACTTGACTTGATCCATGTTTTCTAGAAGATTCACACTTTGACTTATTAATACCCTTTAATTATTTCATTTTCCTAAGTTTAGACTTAGGGTCTTCATTAAAATAATTAATTATTTTAATAAGTGTTGAACTGAGTGGAATTTCCACAAATGGTTTCTAGGTTCTTTGGAATGTTACTGTCCAAGCCTCCCTGCAAAGTTTGAGACTTGGAACACTTCCAGATGCTACAAAAATCAACACTCCCTCTTAGCGAGGAAGGTGTTCCAACAATATGCTTGTTGCATGCTGCTCTGATTCTGAAGCACCCTCTGCACTGCTGATCTCACGATTCTACTCCCCCCATCTATTGCGTTGATGCCCCCTGTACTGCTTCCTTTGACACTGCCATTGTCACTTGCTGCCTCTATACCACAACCCCCTCTGAATACTGAATCTTCCATTCCTGCTACTGGAAGGGATTCTTCATCATCCCCATCTTCTCTCTGAAGTAAACAAACTTTGTCTTTCCCAGAGCCTTTGTGAGGATGTATGCCACTTGTTCTCCTCTTGGAGTGTACTACAACCATAGTGTTAAAAATTGGTTGGTTCAAACTGGAAACTGGTCAAACCGGCCGGTCAGACCATTGGCCGGTCCAAACCGGTTGAAAAACTCGGTCTAACACTGCACTTCGCCTGAAATTTATGGTTAACCAATGGTGACCAGCTGGTTAAGGACTAAACCGGTTGGTTCTGTCCTTAACCGGTGCACCTAAGTTGTTGTAGGGACTCACGGATGGCCAGCAAGGATGTTTAGGGCTGATTTGGAGGGAAGGGGACGATAGTTTCCCTCCAAAAACACCCTCCCCAATCCTTTATAAGAAAGGGCAGCCTCTCCTTTGTCTCACACCATCTCATTTGCAGTTTGTGAGTTTGATTGAGAGCTTGGAGAGTGTTGAGTGTTTGTTGGAGCAGTGATCTTGGAGGCTTGGAGTTGGAGGTGGAGCTATCTTGAAGACCCTCTCCAATCCTTTATAAGCAGGGGCAACCTCTCATTTGTCTCACACCATCTCATTTGGAGATTTTGTGAGTTTGATTGAGAGCTTGGAGAGTGTTGAGTTTTTGCTGGAGTAGTGGAACAACATAGAGTTTGAGGCTTACCGCTTGAGCTAAGTAGTAGCCATCATGCCTCCAAAAGGCAAGGATATTGCATGGGCTTATTGCGATATGATTGATGGCAAAATGATTTGCAAATATTGCCAAAAATCTATTACAGGAGGGCGTATTTACAGGTTCAAGCAACACTTGGCTGGGATAGGAGGCCATGTAAAGCCATGTGGAGCACCAAATGAAGTAATAGGGCATATTAGGGTAGAATACCTTCAGAAGTTTGAGACTCAAGTCACTGAACCAATAGAGAAGTTTGTGACTAGAGAAGTTGCAAAGTTTAGCAGTCGAGAGTCGGGAGACTCAAGTTCAACCAACTGAGTTTGAACTTAGATCATGATTAGAAGTTTCAACTTTCAAGTGATAATGTTGATCATTAATTAGAATTTAGTAATATCATATATGTAGATTTGAGGTAAACTGTCACTTTACTATGTAGGCCAATGGCCTCAATGCTCATAGCTTGTAGCATTGTTTTTGGACTTTATGGGTCATTTGGAGCCTCATTGCTTATGTATTTTTTCGATGATATGTATTGCACTCGGTGCCATCATGCCATTTTGATATATTCACCTTTACATGGTATATAAATGAGCAAACTTTGCATGTTTTGTCTCTATTGACTTGGAATCATGGTTGCAAATCTTAAAAATAGATTTTTTATTAAAAAATAATTATTTAATGTATTTTTTTTTAAATCGGCTCATTTAAACCTGACCAGTACTGGTTAGACAGGTTCCGGTCTAGTTATCGGTTCATTAGGTCCACCGGTCCGATCACTGATTCCGGTTTTTATTACTATGACTACAACTGAACAGCGCCACGTTGTACAAAGTCCCTGATGAAGTGACACCGGATGTCAATATGTTTCGACCTATCATGAAACACAGGTTTCTCAGAGAGCTTTATGCAACTCTAATTATCACATAAAATGTTGGTCGCTTCCATTTTCTCCTTGAGTAGATTTACTAACAGTTTCCTAAGCCATATGGATTCGCACGAAGTTTTTTGGCTGCCATATACTCTGCCTCTGTTGAACTCAGTGCCACTGACTTTTGTTTCCTACTGCACCAGGAATTCATTCCTAATCCCAGATTGAAACAATACCCACTGGTACTCTTCCGATCAGCTGAACTTCCAGCCCAATCTGCATCAGTGAAACCACTCAACTTGACATCATTGTCACGGGTGTACTTTAATCCAAGCTCGACTATCCCTCGAAGGTACCTGAGAACATGCTTGGTTGTTTACCAATGTGCCCTCTTCGGTTCCACCATGAACTGACTTAAGGTATTAACAGCATAACAAATGCCTGGACTTGTATTTACCAGATACATCAATGATCCTATGAGTTGTCTATATAGTGTAGGATCAGCTTCATCATCTTCGGATGTGTCGATTTTCCTCCAGTTGGTGATCATTGGAGTGGTCATGGGCCTACAATCCTCCATCTAAAATCTCTTCAAAATCTTTGTAGTGTATCTTCCTTGACCAAGGAAGATCTCCCTATTCTGCTGCCAAACTTCCAACCCCAGAAAATAGTGCATCTGTCCTAAATCCTTCATGTCAAATTCTTCAGCCAAATTTTTCTTGCAATCTGTGATGAGCCTTGATGATCCTGTCAAGAACAGATCATCCACATACAATACCAGTATCAAAGGCTCACTCCCTACTCTCAGATAGTAGAGATTGGGATCTCCATCACTCTTGACGAATCCTTTCTTCTGCAGGTCGCTGTCAATCTGACCATACCAACCTCTAGGAGCTTGCTTTAGTCCATATAAAGTTTTCGTCAATATGCACACAGGAGTTTTATGGTCATGTGTCTCAAAGCCCTTTGGTTGTTCTATATACACCTCTTCTTCTATCACATCATTCAAGAATGTCGTCTTGACGTCCATCTGGTGAATTATCCATCCCATCTGCGCAGCAAGGGATATCACGGACCTGATAGATGTGTATCTAACTACAGGGGCAAGGGTTTCTTCATAGTTTGTTCCTTCCTTCTGAGCATAACCCTTAGCCACAAACCTGTCTTTAAATTTCTCGATGTTGTCGTCTGTAGCATACTTGATCTTGTAGAACCACCTGGATCCTACAACTGATCTCTCCTACGGTCTCGGTACTACTTCCCAAACATCATTTTTCATGATAGAATTGTACTCTTCCACCATTGCATCAACCCACACCTCGTACTGAGCTGCTTCTCGAAAACTGGAAGGTTCCTCGACTTGAGCAACTAAGGCTTGATACCTTTCAGGTTGCTTACGCTGTCTCTTCTCATTTCGAGGGATTTCGACAAAATCCTTTGCATCCTTCAGAATTTTTCGAAGTTCCCTGCTCGTTCTTCCACTGGTGGTAGGTGGATTTACCGGCTCTCCTTCTTGCAAATCCTCAGCAGACCCATCCTTTGGATCACTATGCCTTGGAGAGGGAGTTGAATTTTTTGTTGCCGGTTGTTGGGGTTGGACTAGAGGCTCTTCCTTTGACTGCGTAGCAAAAGGCAGCTCTCGTGATCTTCTGAAGGCTTTCTCCTCCATGAACTTCACATCTCTTCGCACCACTACTTTCCTACTCTCAGGAATGTAGATGTGATAAGCCTTTGCATTCTCGTTGTATCCTACCAAATACCCCTTTCCAGCAGTGATCTCCAATTTCTTCCTCTTCTCATTGGGTATATGACAGTGAGTCGTACTGCCGAAGATCCTAATGTGACTCACTTCGGGCTTGCTCCCAGTGAAGACACTTTCAGGCATGATCTTTCCTAGTGCAGTGTGAGGAGTTATGTTCTGAATGTAGATAGTTGTATTACACACTTCAGCCCATAGAAATTTGGGCATGTCTTGGTCATACAATAGAGCTCTGGTTGCGTCAACAATAGTCTGGTTCTTCCTTTCTACCACTCCATTTTGTTCTGGATTGTATGGAGCTTTCCATTCTCTTTTGATACCTTCCCTTACACAGAATCCGGTGAATTCTTTATCTATCTATTCACCTCCATTATCTAATCGCAATACCTTGATCCGCTTCCCTGTCAGATTTTCCACCAGAGCCTTAAACTCTTTAAATTGACTGAAGACTTCATCCTTGGTCTTCAAGAAGTAGATCCAGGTTTTCGTGGAATGGTCATCAATGAAGGTGACGAAATATCTGGCACCGCTAAGAGCTCTAGTGGACATCGGCCCGCAGATATCTGAGTGTATCAGATCCAACACACCCTTGGCCCTATTGTTGCTTCTCTGATATGTTGCCTTTTCATATTTCCCAATACGCACCCCTTGCAGACATCATCTCGTTTGGTGCTTAGTTCTGGAACACCTGTGATAGTCTTCTAGAGAGTTTTCAACGCCTCATGATGCAAGTGCCCCATTCTTTTGTGCCATAGCTCATTCAGGTCTGTTTCATTTGCGCATCCAACTAGTGCCATTGGACAATCAAGTTGCAGCTTGTACAACTTGTTGCTTCTTACCCTGATATGTGCCTTCTTCCAACTAGGGTGCTTGACGTAGACTCTATTGCCAATAAAGTAGACGTCATATCCTCAGTTTTGAAGTTGTGACACTGAGAGTAGATTCATCCCCAAACCTAGCACATGCAGTATATTAGTGGCTCAGATTCTTTTCCATGCCTCGGTCTGAAAAACTACGATACCTCTCCCAATGGGAGTGCACTTTGCTTTATTACCCATGGTTATTTTGAAATTCATCTGCTCTTCTTGGTAGTCGGAAAAGCAGTCTCGTACTCTCTTCATGTGAGCAGAGGCTCTGCTGTCAATATACCATACATCTGAAGACGTAGTGCTTGATACACAAGAAAAATCTTCCTCTAGTCTGGATGCCAATACAGATACACCGTGATCCATCTGTTCTATCATGCTTCTTCCCCCTCCTAGAGAATTGCGTGAACCCTTCTACGCTATTGCTGCAACAGTAGATCTTCGTTCACTAATAGATGCCCCCTCCCTATTATTCATCTCTGACTTTGATACCATGTGAAAATTTACGAACAGTTGCAGTGACAGATTTATTTCTCCTACTTATTATTTCAATAAGTTATTATTCAGAAATATTCCGGCAAATATCGAAATATATAGTACTGCAACATTCACAATTATATATGCAGAGAAATAAATAGTAGAGAACATAAGCACAAGAATCAATCACATGTACACAGTTATTTTTGGACAATTGTCCTCGGGAAAACCCAATGTGGAAAAATCGATGCAGCAGATGAGGGTTTTATTAATTCTTCACCAAATGATATCTTTACAGGGAAAATATACGACAAATAAATTCGGAACCACCTGAGACTGAATTTTCGGCTTACTCAGACAATTCTTTGACACCTAAAACAACCCCCGCATGCCCCTGCGTCACTCTGTGCAGTCCCAGCGCTGGACTATGTGAGCCTGCATGGAGACTGTGTGGTGTCTCTGTGTTGTATCCTCAAGCTGCCTCCAGCAACCCACTGCTGCCCTCCGACCCTAATCTCGATCACCCCTGACCTCCTCCTTCTGCTTCTACAACTTCTCGCCCTGCAACTCTCCCACTGAGATCGAATTCTACATCAGAATGGATCTCCTTCGGTTACTGAGTGTATGCCTGGCTTGTCTTCCAAGTGACCCTCAAGCCTTCTTTTATAATAATCCAGTTGAAGAACCAACGGCCCAGATTAAAATATTAATCAATGGCGTAGATTAAAACTTGACTTGATCCTTGTTTTCTAGAAGATTCACACTCTGACTTATTAATACCCTTTAATTATTTCATTTCCCTAAGTTTAGATTTAGGGTCTTCATTAATTTAATTAACTATTTTAATAAGTGTTGAACCGAGTGGAATTTCCACAAACTGTTTCTGGGTTCTTTGAAATGATGTTGTCTAAGCCTCCCTGCAAAGTTTGAGACTTGGAACACTTTCGGATGCTACAAAAATCAACACTCCCTCTTCGTAAGGAAGGTGTTCCAACAATATGCCTGATGCATGCTGCTTTGATTTTGAAGCACCCTCTACATTGTTGATCTCAGGATTCTGCTTCCCCCATCTATTGCACTGTTGCCCCCTGTATTGTTGCTTTTGACACTGCCACTATCACTTGTTGCCTCTGTACCACAGCTCCCTCTGAATACGGAATCCTCCATTCCTGCTACTGGAAGGGATTCTTCATCATCCCCATCTTCTCTCTGAAGTAAACTAACTTTGTCTTTCCTAGAGCCTTTGTGAGGATGTCTGCCACCTGTTCTCCTGTTGGAGTGTACTGCAATTGAACAGCTCCACGTTGTACATAGTCCCTGATGAAGTGACACCGGATGTCAATATGTTTCGACCTATCATGAAACACAAGATTTTCAGAGAGCTTTATGCAACTCTAATAATCACATAAAATGTTGGTTGCTTCCATTTTCTCCTTGAGTAGATTTACTAACAATTTCCTAAGCCATATGGCTTCGCACGAAGTTGTGTTGGCTGCCATGTACTTTGCCTCTGTTGAACTCAATGCCACATACTTATGTTTCCTACTGCACCAGGAAGTCGTTCATGATCCCAGACTGAAACAATACCCACTGGTACTCTTCCGATCAACTGAACTTCTAGCCCAATCCGCCTTAGTGAAACCATTCAACTTGACATCATTGTCACGAGTGTACTTTAATCCAGGCTCGATTATCCCTCGAAGGTACCTGAGAACATGCTTGGTTGTTTCCCAATATGCCCTCTTCAGTTCCACCATGAACTGACTTAGGGTATTAACAGCATAACAAATGCCTGGCCTTGTATTTACCAGATACATCAATGATCTTATGAGTTGTCTGTACAGCGTAGGATCGGCTTCATCATCTTCGGACGTGTCGATTTTCCTCCAGTTGGTGATCATTGGAGCGGTCATGGGCCTACAATCCTTCATCTGAAATCTCTTCAGAATCTCTATAGTGTATCTTCCTTGACCAAGGAAGATCTCCCTATTCTGCTGCCAAACTTCCAACCCCAGAAAATAGTGCATATGTCCTAGATCCTTGAGGTCAAATTCTTCAGCCAATTTTTTTTTTCAATCTGTGATGAGCCTTGATGATCCTGTCAAGAACAGATCATCCACATACAATATCAGTATCAAAGGCTCACTCCTTACTCTCAGATAGTAGAGACTGGGATCTGCATCACTCTTGACGAATCCCATCTTCTGCAAGTAGTTGTCAATCCGACCATACCAAGCTCCAGGAGCTTGCTTCAGTCCATATAATGCTTTCTTCAATATGCACACATGAGTTTTCTGGTCATGTGTCTCAAATCCCTCTAGTTGTTCTATATACACCTCTTCTTCTATCACACCATTCAAGAATGTCGTCTTGACGTCCAGCTGGTGAGTTTCCCATCCCATCTGCGTAGCAAGGGATATCACGGACTTGATAGATGTGTATTCAGCTACAGGGGCGAAGGTTTCTTCATAGTCTATTCCTTCCTTCTAAGCATACCCCTTAGCCACAAACCTGGCTTTAAATTTCTCGATGTTGTCGTCTGCAGCATACTTGATCTTGTAGATCCACCTGGATCCTACAACTGATCTCTCCTGCGGTCTAGGTACTACTTCCCAGACATAATTTGTCATGATGGAATTGTACTCTTCCACCATTGTATCAACCCACACTTGGTGTTGAGATGCTTCCTGAAAACTGGAAGGTTCTCCGACTTGAGCAACTAAGGCTTGATACCTTTCAAGTTGCTTACGTTGTCTCTTCTCATTTCGGGGGATTCCAACAAAATCTGCTGCATCCTTCAGAATTTTCCGAAGTTCCCTGCTTGTTCTTCCACTGGTGGTGGGTGGATTTACCGGCTCTCCTTCTTGAAAATCCTCAGGAGACCCATCCTTTGGAACACTATGCCTTGGAGAGGCAACTGAATTTTCTGCTACTGGTTGTTGGGGCTAGACCAGAGGCTCTTCCTTTCACTGTGTAGTAGAAGGCAGCTCTCACAATCTTCTGAAGGCTTTCTCCTCCATGAACTTCAAATCTCTTCACACCACTACTTTCCTGCTCTCAAGAATGTAGATGCGATAAGCCTTTGCATTCTCGTTGTATCCTACCAAATACCCCTTTTCAGCAGTCATCTCCAACTTCTTTCTCTTCTCACTGGGTACATGACAGTAAGTTGTACCGCTGAAGATCCTAAAGTGACTCACTTCGGGCTTGCTGCCAGTGAAGACATTTTCTGGGGTGATCTTTCCTAGTGCAGTGTGAGGAGTTCTGTTCTGAATGTAGACAGTTGTATTACACACTTCATCCCATAGAAATTTGGGCATGTCTTGGTCATACAACATAGCTCTGGTTGCTTCAACAATGGTCTGGTTCTTCCTTTCTGCCACTCCATTCTGTTTTTTATTGTATGGAACTTTCCATTCTCTTTTTTGATGCCTTCTCTTGCACAGAATCCGGTGATTTCTTTATCTATCTATTCACCTCCATTATCTGATCGCAATACCTTGATCCGCTTCGTTGTCAGATTTTCCACCAGAGCCTTAAAAGCTTTAAATCAATTGAAGACTTCATCCTTGGTCTTCAAGAAGTAGATCCAGGTTTTCCTGGAATGGTCATCAATGAAGGTGACGAAATATCTGGCGCCGCTAAGAGCTCTAATGGACATCGGCCCGCAGATATCCGAGTGTATCAGATCCAACACACCCTTGGCCCTATTGTTGCTTCTCTAACATGTTGCCTTTTCATATTTCCCAATACGTACCCCTTGCAGACATCATCATGTTTGGTGCTCAGTTTTGGAACAACTGTGACAGTCTTCTGGAGAGTTCTCAACACCTCATGATTCAAGTGCCCCATTCTTCTGTGCCATAGCTCATTCAAGTCCGTTTCATCTGCGCTGCCAACTAGTGTCATTGGAGAATCAAGCTACAGCTTGTACAACTTGTTGCTTCTTACCTCGATATGTGCCTTCTTCTTCCAACTAGGGTGCTTGACGTAGACTCTATTTCCAATAAAGTAGATGTCATATCCTCAGTTTTGAAGCTGTGACACTAAGAGTAGATTCATCCCCAAACCTGGCACATGCAGTATTTCCTGGATTTTGTTCCATGCCTCGGTCTAAAAAACTACGGTACCTCTCCCAATGGGAGTGCACTTTGCTTTATTACCCATGGTTATTTTGAAATTCCTCTGCTCTTCTTGGTAGTGAGAAAAGCAGTGCCGTACTCCTGTCATGTGAGCAGAGGCTCCATTGTCAATATACCAGACATTTGAAGACGCAGTGCTCGATACACAAACAAAATCTTCCTCTATTCTGGATGCCAATACAAATACACCGTGATCCATCTGTTCTATCGTGCTTCTTCCCCCTCCTAGAGATTTGCGTGAACACTTCTGCGTCGTTGTTGCAACAGTAGATCTTTGTTCACTAATAGATGCCCCCTCCCTGTTATTCATCTCTGGCTCTGATACCATTTGAAAATTTACAAACAGTTGCAGTGATAGATTTATTTCTCCTACTTATTATTTCAATAAGTTATTATTCAGAAATCTTCCGGTAAATATCGAAATAAATAGTACTGCAACATTCACAATTATATATGCAAAGAAATAAACAGTAGAGAACATAAGCACAAGAATCAATCACATGTACACAGTTATTTTTGGACAATTGTCCTCGGAAAAACCCAATGTGGGAAAACCGGTGCAGCAAATGAGGGTTTTATTAATTCTTCAGCAAATGATATATTTATAGGGAAAATATAGGGCAGACAAATTTGGAACCACCTGAGACTGAATTTCCAGCTTACGCAGACAATTCTCTGACACCCAGAACAACCCCTACATGCCCCTGTGTCCCTCTTTTTGTTTCTCTGCGCAGTCCCAGTGCTGGACTGTGTGAGTCTGTGTGGAGACTGTGTGGTCTGTGTTGCAGCCTCACGCTGCCTCCAGTGACCCACTGCTGCCCTCCGACCGTGATCTCGATCACCCCTGACCTCCTCCTCCTGCTTGTGCAACTTCTCGCCCTGCAACTCTCCCACTGAGATCGAATTCTACATCAGAATGGATCTCTTTCGGGTATTGAATGTATGCCCGAATTGTCTTCCAATTGACCCTCAAGCCTTCTTTTATAATCTTCCAAATGGAGAACCAACAGCCCAAATTAAAATACTAATCAATGGTTCAAATTAAAACTTGACTTGATCCATGTTTTCTAGAAGGTTCACACTCTGACTTATTAATACCCTTTAATTATTTCATTTCCCTAAGTTTAGACTTAGGGTCTTCATTAAAATAATTAATTATTTTAATAAGTGTTGAACCGAGTGGAATTTCCACAAACTGTTTCTGGGTTCTTTAGAATGTCGTTGTCCAAGCCTCCCTGCAAAGTTTGAGACTTGGAACACTTTCGGATGCTTCAAAAATCAACAGCTAAGACAAAAATATCCCCAAAAGGTTGAAGTCAAATGATGCCCAAAAGGTGTTGGTTAAATTGTAGTCAACTTTGTCCCTATAATTTAGCTTTTGAAATTCTTCCTTCTCGATCCACACATGTGAGAGAAGAATGTCCAATGTAGTACGAACTAATGAGAGAATGAGAGAGAATGTGTGTGTGATGAAGATGCCAAATGAGGGGAGAGGTCACTTGTATTTATACAATTTGTTGTTGTTGAGATTTTATGTTTTGGGGGTAGCATCGGATGTGCTCTAGCTCCCAAAATTTGTGGAGGGACTAGAGTACACCTGATCTACAAGACCCAGAAAGGGATTTGGGAAATTTCATCTGGTTTAGGAGATATTTAATTAATTAATTATTTTAATGTATTTCCTAAGTCAAAACTTAGGAGAATTAAATAATTAAAGTTAATTAAATTAAACATGTGATGAAATTGTCTTAGTCATACGAATCAAACTTTCTTTTAATCTTTAGCTATTGATTCAAAATCTGATCATGGTCGTTGGTTTCCCAACGAGAAAAGTATAAAGGGAAGGGTTGGGGTCATTTGTAAAGAAACACAGAGGCAGAGCATTGAAACTAAGCTGAGCTTTTAGGGTGTGGTTTGTTGAGAATTCTCATAAGTGTTTCAACTATACAGAGGGGAGTTTAAACAAAGGGGATGGTATGATCCCATTGTCTAGAATCAACAAGAGACAAAGCGCAGCTTCAGCTATGCAGGTGTTGCGCAGTCATTCCCAGGGCAACGTTAGGCAGGTGGAGACCCTCAGGGGTTACTCAGAGACCCGCAGGGGCAGCGTAGGGACTACGTCACCTAGTCTGGGGTTACGCAACCCTTTCCAGGCCATCGCTGAGGGATGCAGAGACTGCATATGCTGACACCGGGGCAGCGCTGGGGTTTCTAGGGCCTAGATTTGGCTGAGTCCTGTAAATCCAGTTTGAGGGCGTGGATCAGTCAATATTTTGGCTTCAGAACAACCGGTGAGTTGTAGATCTATATTTTCTCTGTCAGGGTTTCCAGATCTGGAACCCAAATTTGATGTATTCAGAAATACTCTTAATAATAAAACCCTCCAGCAGCCAAAGACTGGTTTTCCTGCATTTGGTTTTTCCAGGGACTATTGTCCAGAAAATCGCTGTCACTGTCTATGTGTGCATGTACTTTTTCTAGATCTGAATTGGTGAAAGTTTGTTATGTGTTTTGCTTCGATATTAATCTGAATTTTTTAGTTAATAACTTAATTAAGTAGGAGGAGCATAACCAGATCTAACAGTAGATTTGTGCATAAGTAACATTCGGAAATTTTCACATGGTATCAGAGCAATTGCAAATCTAGGAGGGTCACCAGCGGAAGACTGAAGGATTTTGATGCATAAAGCAACATGAAGAGCAACAACAGCAACAGAAGGCCAAATCTGAAGGGACAGCGCAGTTTTAGTGGAAGCAGACTTACACAGAGGGCAGGGTGATGCAGTCTTCCGTTGTCTCCCAGCAGGCCCACGAACTTACTGCGCAAAGGCAACATTGGGATTGTCTGAAGCCAGCCAGCATGACGCAGATCTGAAGCTGTCAGATCCAGAAGTGCCTGAAACAGAGCTGCAGAACTTTAGAAGGTACTGATGGGGTTAAATTTCAGAAGTTTTTCATTTTCTTAGCCTAAGCACTAGTGACAAAGAGCGGGAGGAGATCAGCTTCTCAGAAAGTTTCTAGCCAAAGAAACTTGTAGATTGATTAGAGGATCAAAGAGAGCTGAATCATTGTTGCTTTGGCAGATTTCCAAGAAGGGAAATCAGTTGTCAGAAGGAGCAGAAGGTGCTTGTTTCGCCAAGGAAAAGGATCTCCGGCAAATTTATGAGCAGATGGCTCCTCATGGACTGTGTTATCAGGACAGATTGGATGGCCTATCCAACTTTTCAGTTTGGAAGGCTAGAATCCTAATAGTCCTAGAGGCATATCATCTAAGAGACCATGCAGAACAAGTTCTGGCCACGCTGACCGATGCAGATCTCCTAAGGAAGCATAATGAAGTTGTTGGACATGCCAAGAAGTGGATAATGGATGGAATTAAGGACCATATTGTCCCACATATAGTTGAGAAGAAAACAACTAATGAAATGTGGAAGGCCTTAACATCCCTATATGAGGGAAACTTCGTCCAGAGGAAGATGCTTCTGGAGACTCAGATGCGGTCAATCATGATGACCAAGGGGGAAGACATGGAACATTTTCTCTTCATATTACAGTCGATCAGAGGCCAATTGACTGCTACGGGTGCAAAGGTGGAAGATGATGTGATGGTCAGGACTGCTCTCATTATGGTCACAGATGAGTGGGAAACCTTTGTCTAAAATATCTTGGGCAGAGCGGACCTCCCAGACTGGGACATCTTGTGGGCAATCATGTGTCAAGAACTTTGTAGAACCACCAAGAAACAGTACAGCATGGGATTGAGTAAGGTGAAGATGGAAGGTGAAGAAGATGCAACCTTGGCATCAAAGAGGCATCAGGTAAACAAGAAGAAGGATATATCAAAGATCAAGTGCTTCCAGTGTCGCGAATGGGGATATTTCACCAGCAATTGTCCTCAGAAGAAAAAGGACAAGGAAGCTTTTTCTTCTAACGTTGTTGTGGCGAATGATGGGTAAGAAGATGATGTTGCCATGAGCGCTCATGAACCACAAAAGTGGGGCGACAAGGATCCGTAGAGCAACTAAAAAATGAAGGGTGGGATCCTTGAGCAGCTCATCTCTTAGATTACATCCGAGCTACGAGAGCCTTAAGATAGTAGTGGGACAAGTGGAGCAGTGGGTGCATAGATCACGGATGAAGTAGAGGCAGATCCGAAGGCTGGAAGGGGCAGCGCAGTGCAGATGCAGCAGCAACAACATAGAGGCAGTAGCAGCATAGGGGCTAATGTGACTTCAACAGCACAGAGCAGAGTTGCTTACGTAGAGTAGAGTTGCAGCAATGTAAAAGACTTCGGCAGGACAACGCAGTGTAACAACAGCGTGAGAGATTTCAGCACAAGGGGATGATGTGACTTCAGTAGTGCAGAGGGAGTCTTCTTACGCAGTGCAGAGCTGTAGTTGTGCATCATTCTCCAGATGACAACACAGATCAACAGTCGATGGAGCTTCAGTGATGAGGTTGCAACCCAACTGACTTGTCTGTCAAAGATTGGGCAGGAGATTCAGTTGCTTCTCTCAGCAACTGAAGTTGCAGTGCAGCAGATTAGCAATGGAGGTGCTATGGGCAGCGCAGATGCAGCAGATTGAGAGGGAGCCGCAGTACAGATGTGGCAATGGCAGTGAAAACGTCATGGGAAACAATACAGAATGGCAGCAGCAGTGCAAAGTTGAGTGGCAGCAGGCCAAGCATCAACAGCACAGAAACCAGTGCCCAAAATCTTGTAATGCATAGTGTGATGTATTGCTAGAGCACACTCTATGCTAAGAGAGATTGTTGAGATTTTGTGTATTGGGGGTAGCATCGGATGTGCTCTAACTCCCAAAATTTGTGGAGGGACTAGAGTACACTTGATCTACAAGACCCATAAAGGGATTTGGGAAATTTCATCTGGTTTAGGATATATTTAATTAATTAATTATTTTAATGTATTTCCTAAGTCAAAACTTAGGAAAATTAAATAATTAAAGTTAATTAAATTAAACATGTGATGAAATTGTCTTAAGTCACAAGGATCAAGCTTTATTTTAATCTTAGCCATTGATTCAAGATCTAATCATGGTAGTTGGTTTCCCAACGAGAAATGTATAAAGGAAAGGGTTGGGGTCATTTGTAAAGAAACACAGAGGCAGAGCATTGAAACTAAGCTGAGATTCTAGGACATGGTTTGCTAAGAATTCTCAGAAGTGTTTCAGCTGCAGAGAGGGGAGTGGTTTGATTCCAGTGTCTAGAATCAGCAAGAGACAAAGAGCAGCGTTAGAAAGTCAGCTTCAGCTACGTAGGTGTTGCGCAGTCACTCACAGGGCAGCGTTAGGCAGCGAGAGACCCTCAAGGGTAACGCAAAGACCCTCATGGGCAGCATAGGGACTGTGTCAGCCAGTCTAGGGTTACGCAACCCTTTGTAGGCCATCGTTGAGGGACACAAAGGCTGTAGAGGTTGACGTAGGGGCTTCAAGGGCAGCGCTGGGGTTTCTAGGGCCTAAATTTGGCTGAGTCCTGTAAATCCTGTTTCAGGGTGTGGATCAGTCAATATTTTGGCTTCAAAACAAACGGTGAGTTGCAGATCTATATTTTCTCTGTTGGATTTTCCATATCTAGAACCCAGATTTTCTATATTCAGAAATACTCTTAATAATAAAACCCTCCAGTAGCCAGAGACCGATTATCTCACATTGGGTTTTTTCAGGGACTTTTGTCCAGAAAATCACTATGTCACTTTGTCTATGTGTGCATGTACTTTTTCTAGATCTGAATTATTGAAACTCTGTTATGTGTTTTGCTTCGATATTAATCTGAAATTTTCAGTTAATAACTTAATTAAGTAGGAGCATAACCAGATCTAACAGTAGATTTCTACATAAGTAACATTCAGAAATTTTCACAGCTGTGGGTGAAGAGACACGTCCATTGGGCTTCTTGAGCCTACATGTTGATATGGTCGACCTAAACAATTTGTACATATGTGGGCATAAATTCAAAATCACACTTTCGCTTGTCCAAATTGGATGATCTTTATATCAATTTTGGTCCTCTCGAAAAGAAGAATTTAATGCAATCATCATCTCCCTCAAATGAGTTGTCCCAAGGTGGAATTTGGCCCTAGTTACCAATTTTAACACTCCCTCTCAACTAGGGAGAATTCCACCTGCCAATCCATATGTCATCATCGATTATCATGCCATCTTGTCGTCATGTACCATATTTTTCATCTCATCTCTGCTTTGTTGAACCATGAAGAAAAATTGATCGAGAGTGAGTCACAAGACCTTACTACTCTCCACTGATAAAAGTCAGTCTAGAGGTAGAACCTCATTTGATCCTGGATCAAGTTGTTGAACACCATGCATCCTATACATAGGGAGTATGACAGAATATGATGCATCCATCGGTAGTGCTATGGTCCCTATCCACTTTTCCCAACTCATTGGCCATATGAGAGGTACCTGTTGATGCCCCTACATACATAGGGACCATAGCACTACCGATGGATGCATCATGTTCTATCAAACTCCCTATGTATAGAAGAAGGTGAACTAGCCATCCTACTCATATGCCATAGGAGAAGGTGAACCAATTATCATATGCATATGTCAATGGTAGGGAAAGGTGAACCACTCATCCTACATACATGTGTCCGCAATCGTAGGGGAAGGTGAACCACTCATCCTACATACATGTGTCTGTAATCGTAGGGAAAGGTGAACCACTCGCCCTACACACATGTCAACCATCATGGGGTATCACAGGGGAAGGTGAACCACTCACCCTGTACATAGCACACCAACAGGGGAAGATGAACCACTCACCCTATTGTCGCTCATAGCTCCAAAAAGTACCCCAAGCACCTAGGAGCTCCCAGAGCTCAGTGTCCAACTCAAGCGGAACCCTCATAGGAGGGTCTTTCCACGACTCCAACTCTCTCTGGGAAGGCTAAGAATTTGACCTTCCCTAAGGGCTTCATGAGGATGTTTGTGACCTACTCATTAGTCCTGATGTGTTGGAGCCTTATTTCTCCCCGTTGTACCATATCCCGGATAAAGTGGTACTTGATATCAATGTGCTTGGAGCGGTCGTGGAACACAGGATTCTCTGAAAGGTGAATCCAACTTTGGTTGTCACAGTAGATCACAGTGGTATGCAACACATGCTCAAATAGCTCACTAAAGAGCTTTCTCAACCAAATAACTTCACAATAGGCCATACTAGTGGCAATGTGTTCGACCTCGACGGTGCTTAAAGCAACTGATTTATGCTTCCTTCTCATCCAAGATATTGAAGCAAAAACCAATGAGAAGCAACATCCATACATGCTTTTGCGATCCACCACATTTCCATCCCAGTCAACATCGGTATATCCATGTAGCCTCAAATTCCCTGCAGTGTATATCAGTGCATAGTTGGTTGTGCCACAGAGATATCTCAATATATTTTTAGCAACAATCCAATGTATGTGATGAGCCTCGACCACAAATTGACTCAATGTATTCACAACGAAGCATATGTCCGGACAGGAGTTTATCAAGAACATTAGGGCCCCCACAAGTTGTCGATTCTCGGAAGGATTTTCCAATTCGGGCCCACCAACACTTCCACATAGCTTCTTGAAGTTGAGTTCCATCGGAGTAAACATGGACTTGCAATCCACCATCCCACATCTCTCAAGCAGTTTCACAATATATTTTCCTTAAGAAAGGAAAATCTCACTTAGCTTTTGCCAGACCTCCAAGCCTCGGAAGTAATGCATCAGACTTAGGTCCTTCATCTCGAACTCGGAAGCCAACTCCCTCCTGCATTGATAAATGAGAAGGTTTGTACCTCTCAAAAAGATATCTACATAAAGGACCAGAATGAGAGGCATTTCATTTTCAACCTTGAAATATAGGTTAGGATCAGCGTCGCTCCTTGTAAATCACAGCTTCATAATATAATTATCAATCCTCTCATACCAAGCCCTAAGTGCTTTCTTCAACCCATAGAGGTATTTCTTCAACCTGCATACATGTGTACTTCGATCTTGTACTTCAAACCCCTCAGGGTGTTTTACGTAGACTTCCTCCTTAAGTGACCCATGCAAGAAAGCAGTCTTAACATCCATTTGCTACAGCCTCCATCCTCGAGAGGCAATGAGAGCAATAATAGATCAGATAGTGGTATATTGGGAAACCGTTGCAAATATCTCGTCATAGTCCACTCCTTCCTTTTGAGAGAAGCCTCGAGCAATGAACCTAGCCTTGTATTTTTTAGTGCTCCCATCAGCTCCATGTTTAATTTTGTAAAGCCATTTAGAAGTGACCACAGACTTGTCCTTGGGTCTAGGAACCACATCCCAAATATCATTCTTCATGATTGATTTGCACACATTCATCGCATCCTTCCATACTTGGTGTTTCACAGCTTCTTCAAACATACATGGCTTAGATTGAACAATACTACTCATAGCAACTAAGTACCCTTGATACATATTCAGCTTCTTACTTTCACAAAATGTCCCTGTTGGAGCAATATGTCTTTCAACATCTTTGAGAGTGTCTTTGAGCCACAAAGGTCTTTTCCTTGAGGTAGAGGGATCACTAGGAGGTGGATCAATGGGATCCATCGGGCCTTCAACATCGAGCATCGGTTCATTTGTCGGAGATTCACCCTACTTTCCTGTAACATTATCATTGTCCTTCCTTAGGATAGGGAGATCTCTGACTTTCCCAAGGACAGAGTCTTCATCGAAAGTGACATCATGGATTATTTCCACTTCTCATTGACCAGGCACATAGATTCTATTTGCCTTCGAATTTTCACTGTAATCCACAAATGTTCCTTTCTTCCCAGATGCTTCTAACTTGTTTCTTTTCTCTTTAGGCACATGAAAATACATGGGACAACTAAATATTCTAAAATGAGAAACATCAAGTTTCTTACTAGTGAAAACTTCTTCGGGTGTCTTGAAATCCAATGCTTGATGCAGGCTCCTATTTTGAACATATATGGCAATCTTGACATCTTCTCCCCATAAGAACTTTTGTAGGCCTTGGTCATGAAGCATGGCATAGGTAGCTTTTATGATTATTCGATTCTTACTTTCAGCAGCTCCATTATGATCAGGAGTATATGGAGTGATGGTCTCCCTCTTAATGCCAACGTCTCTACAAAATTCATTGAATTCATTTTATTCATATTCGGTTCCATTATCGGTCCTCAATATTTTGATCTTATTCCCTGTTTGATTGTCAACCAAGGCTTTGAAAGAATGGAACCATTTGAGCACTTCATCCTTCTTCTTCAAGAAATAGATCCACGTTTTGCGAGAGAAGTCATACACAAAAATTGCATAGTATAAGTATCCTCCTAATGATGCTACGTGCAATATACTAGATAAATCAGAATGGACGAATTGAAGAATGTCGGTAGTTTTATTTTCACTTGATGGGAATGGTCCCCTTGTATGTTTTCTAGTTGCACAACCCTGACAAACACCTTCATGATCTATGTTGAACTCGGGCATACCTGTGACCATCTTCCTTACCCCATGTAATGCTTTGCAATGAAGGTAAGTAAATCTTCAGTGGCATAATCCAAATTGAAGAGAAGTATCACAAGTCAAAGTTCCCAAACGAATTCCCCCAACTTGATAGAGTCCTTCAACCTTAAATCCAAGTGTAAATGTATCTTTAGGGTTTCTTTTCCAAATGTGTACCTTTCCATCAATGAATGCTACCTTGAAGCATTTATCTTCCATCGCAGAAATATACATCATGTTCTTTTCCAAATCGAATACGTACAATACTTCTTGTAGATGAAGGCTTTGACCTTGATTTAAGTGAAGAGTGACAGTCCCTATCCCTTTCACGGGGTAGGTGGTATTGTCTCCAAGTATGATTTCCAAATTAGTCTTTTTTTCAATTAAATTTGAGAGGGACTCCTTGTATCCAGTGAAGTGCCTTGAGGCTCCACTATCAATTGATCAATGATCCAAAGTAATTAGAGGAGAGGCAGTGAAGAGAGAGAAAATAAAATAAAATTCTTTTTGTTTTTCTACAACATTAGTTTCCTCATACCTGGAATTTCATGTTCTTTTGGGAGGTCGACGATTACCATATCGAGTAGCAGGAGCATTCCTCTTTCCTTTATTATTGGACCTGTTGTTCTTTTGATTGCCATTGCCTTTGAAATTGTTGTGATTGTTTTTGTTGTTGTTGTCATCATCCCATTTGAGTATCCTTCTTGTGAGGACACTCTCTAGCATAGTGGCCAAACCTGTTGCAATTATAGCACCTTCCCTTTCTTCCTTCTTTGAATCCTTGACCTTGTTTCTTTGGACCAACATTTTTCTTCCTTTTTGCATGAGCGGAGAAAGCAATAGGTTCATTTCCATTTGAAGGTTTGTCTCTATCCATAATCCTCGTCTCTTCTTGTGTGCACTAGCCAATAATTCACTGGAACTAGGAATCCTGTCATTTCCATTTGAAGGCTTGTCTCTCTCCATCATCCTCGTCTCTTCTCGTGTGCATCTAGCCAATAATTCATCGAAACTAGGAATCCTATCATTGTTAAGAATGGTGGTGTTAAACAGATCCCATGCTCTTGTGAGACCTCCAAGAGCAATGAGAGTGAGCTCCCTGTCAGCAACAAATTATCCGATAGATAGAAGGTCATTCTTGATTTTGGTAATCCTCATGAAGTAGGACTCTCCTCTATCCATATTGATGACCTTCAACTTGTTCTTGAGAAAGAGGATTTGATTTGCATTGTTTACTTTGAATTTCCCAATCAACTTCTCATACATCTCCTTAGATGTTCCCAAATCAGAAATATAGGTAACGAAATGCTTTTGAATGGAATCAATGATAATTCTTTTAGATTTGACCTCACCTTTCTTGTACTTTGTCTTTGCAGCAGCAGGTGCATTTGAAGGAGGCTCCACCACTTTTCCTTGCACATAGTCCATAGTATCATTTTGTTCCAAAGTCAAATCCAAAGTCATCTTCCATGCATGATAATCAGATTTGTCCTTGAGCTTATCCTCATATTTGAAGTATGATGTAGTCGTCGTCATTGAATCTAGACCAATATTCTTTTCCAACAACTCTTTCTTAGTGATTTATTTTCTCTCTCTTGCTTGGGCTTTGTCTTCACTTGGGCTCTGATACCATGTTAATTTTAGTTAACAATGGCATGCTTTATGCTTAGCACAATTACTTCAATGTTCCTTAAGCAGCCCAATAGCAATTTCCAATTTAGATTTCTAGTATAAATCACATTAACCATTAATCACATTGACAGTGTGAAAATTTTTATCTATTGCAGCAACTAGAAATTATTCTTCTAACTGGAAATTTAATTACGCAAGTTTATTTGCTACGACAAACAACGAATAAAACCACACCTGCAATTTTCACCATAAAAATACTGCTGAAAAAAAAATATTGAAAATAGAGAAATTCTAGTGCACACAATAATTTTAACACTGTTATTTTCGCACCCCCCCACTCCTTATCACTTACCGGTCATGCCCCCCTGCGAAAAGTTGTTTCCTACCACTACAAAACCACTACGCCGATGACTGTTGCGCCACGACAACTCCCTCATGTCACCTCCATCCAATCACCTGCGCTCCCTCCTTAAGCCCGTTAGACAATTAATGGCTTAGGTCGTTACCCAACGGGCTTGCGCCATGTCAACGGTAACTCAAACACTCTACAAAACCAAAATTCCTCGCCTGTTGCAAGGTTTACCATTGCATTTTCATTATATTTGTCGTAGGTGATCGCAATCAAAGTTTTCAAAGCAAAAGAAGGCGCGAAGAAGATTCCAATTGTTTGTCGAATCAGCAGACTTTCCCTTCTGCAATTTCTTCTCCCCATCTTCCTTTCAGATCAACCACAGTTCTTCTGCAATCCCATTTATTTTCTCTATTTCCCATTCTGATCTACAAAAGCACCCTCTCTTCATTCCCCTCTTTTTTTTAATCCCTTTATGTACATTTGCACTCAATTCCTTCTCAGTGAACATCAATGCCTCCAAAGAAGGAACATCAACCATTTAATCCAATGGTTTACCCTCGGGTAGACTTGGATCATGTGGCTCTGGCTGACGGAGACTACAAAATACATGAGACAGAATCAGAT
The DNA here is from genome assembly GCA_034641835.2 of Pinus albicaulis. Classification (NCBI taxonomy): domain Eukaryota; kingdom Viridiplantae; phylum Streptophyta; class Pinopsida; order Pinales; family Pinaceae; genus Pinus; species Pinus albicaulis. The sequence continues at coordinate 295,254,814 of CM076580.1, read as the reverse complement.
TTTGATTTACTCGATGTCTATTGTTGGCTAGAAGACAAATTGATTGATCAAGTTGATGACATAGGGTTTTGAGAGACTAAATTACTGTATTTCATATTCCCAAAGACCCATAGCTACCCTGAATTTGTTAGGAAATGCCATGCATGCTATGATATTAATCAGAGAGTTGTAGTAACCCCTACAAGAGAAGTCCTCTTTACTGTCAGTGCTCAGTCAATCCTGTAGATGATGCAGGCTCCTACTGTTGAAGAAGCAATACCATTTTCCTATGAAGCCCTCATAGACTTGTATAAAAAATTGGATTTTGCTAGCAAAGCCAAAACACTGGAGCTTTTCATGGCTACTAACACCCCACTGCCCAAAAGGAATCCTCCATATCCCTCATCCACTTTCCCTAATAGAACCCAAAACATCGTCATTATCCTTTCATATTTGTTAGGGTATCATTCAGACCAGTGGATAGATGAGGCCATGATAGGTTTCATGTCCATTCTTTCATCAGAGTCTAAGCCTTCCATCATGTTTAACTTTAGCCAATTTTTAGCTGATGCCATCCATGATCAATTTGTAAAGTTTCACAGAGAGGAAGTGTTTAAATACACTTCGGTTTTGGTTTATATGTTTGTCTATTTTTAGGCCAGCAAATTCAAGTTCACAATGAAGAAAATTAATGATGACTCCCAACCCCAATTAGTAATATTTTGGAAAATCATGGAACAGATGAGGGTTTTATTATAATAATTCAGCAACAATTATGAGTACAATAATTTAGATGCCCAACTGGTGATCTAATCTAAGAAAAAATGCTGGCAAAATTTTCATGTGAATTCTCTCTCACTCCACAACTATTTTCTACCTTCGAAACTGCCTCCCTAGCTTCAGCGTTGAGCCTCCTGTGTCATTCCTTGCGCAAAGCTTACATTGGCCCTATGAGAATTTAGGCCTTCTTCCATTTGCCTCTTCCAGGGACTGGAAACCTTCCTCTAGGAATGTTTCTCCCCTCCTCTTTTAGCTGCTACGCACCCTCTAAATCTATTTTCTCAGCTGAGCTATTGCTTTTGAGAAAATCGAACTGCTTGGGCAACTGAGTATCTACACTGGTGTGTTCTCCATCTACCCATCGACTTCTTCTTATAGTCTTATGTTAGAGCACCAATGTCCAAGATTAAAACATAATCGATGGCCATGATTAATTCCTTGTCAATCTGTGTGAGTTTTTAGATGATTCTCACCTTATCTCAATTAATATTGATTAATTAATCATATTCCCTAAGTTTAGACTTAGGAAATATTTAAAAATTGGTTAATAATCTAATTGAGACACTTCTAGGCAAAATTTCCAGAAACAATTTTTGGGTTTTGGCGAACTCATGTATTCTAGCCTCTACAAATTCTGTGGCTAGAACACACCCGATGCTACAAAAACTAACACTCCCTCTTAGCAAGGAATGTGTTCTAGTGTTGCACCTACTACCACAACACCCTGTCTCTGCATCATCTCCTGTCACACTATTGATGTCTAGTTGTTGATGTTGTGAAACTCTGATATGCATTGCATCTGTGTTGTTGATGACCCTATTGAACTATTTCCAACACTGCATCTGCACTGAAACTTCCTCTCATCTATTGTTGCTGCAACTGCAACATTTGTAACTAAGAAATTTGTCCCTGCTACTCAAACAGGTTCTCCACCATACCCTTATTTTCTCTTAAATATTCGAACTTAGCTCTCTCTAGAGCCTTTGTGAGTATGTCTGCAACCTGCTCTTCTATGGGAACATACTGTAGTTGGACCACCACACACTATACACAATATTTGATGTAATGACATAGAATATCTACGTTCTTCGACATGTCATGAAACATTGGATTCTCAGAGAGATTTATGCAACTTTGATTATCACAGTAGACATTGGTCGTTTCCATCCTCTGCATGAACAAGCTTACCAGTAGCTTCCGAAGCCATATAGCTTTGCACATAGCTATGTTGGTTACCATATACTCTGGTTCTGTAGAGCTAAGTGCTACTGGCTTCTGGTTCCTGCTACACCAAGAAAATATCCCTGATCCAACACTAAAGCAGTACCCAGAGGTACTTTTATTGTCCACTGAATTACTTGCCCAATTTGCATTTATGAGCCCACATAGCCTGACTTTATCCCCTCGATTATATCTCAACCCATACTCCAATGTACCGTGAATATACCTGAGAATATGTCTTGCAGCTACCCAATGTACCCTCTTCGGCTCTACCATGAACTGACTTAGGGTATTGACTGTGAAGCAAATATTTGGCCTAGTGTTGACCAAATACATGAAAGACCCAATAACTTGTTTATACAAGGTGGGATCGACATCCTTGTCATCTGATGCATCTATCTTCTTCTAGTCGGTGATCATGGGCATAGACATGGGTCTACAATCCTACATTATGAATCTCTTTTGAATATCTGTAACGTATCTTCCTTGCCCAAGGAACATCTCCCCATTCTTCTACCACACCTCCAATCCTAGGAAATAGTGCATCAACCCTAAATCCTTTATGTCAAACTTTGTAGCCAAGTTCCTCTTGCAATCCTCTATGAGCCCTGATGATCATGTCAAAAAGAGATCATCCACATACAGAACTAGGATGAATGGCTCACCCTCTACCATCAAATAGTAAAGGTTTGGATCTGCATCACTCTTGATGAATCCAATCTACTGCAAATAGTTGTCAATCTGACCATACCATTCCCTGGGAACCTGCTTGAGCTTGTATAGATCTTTTATCAGTTTAGACACATGAGTGTGTCTCTCATGAGTCTCAAATCCCTTTGGTTGTTCTATGTACACCTCTTCCTCTATCACCATGTTCAAGAATGTTGTTTTGACGTCCATCTGGTGAATCTGCCATCCCATCTAAGATGTTAGGGATATAAATGACCTGATAGAGGTGTATTTGACAACTGGGGCGAAAGTATCCTTGTAACCTATTCATTCTTTCTGTGCATACCCCTTTTCCACGAACCTAGCCTTGTACTTCTCCACACTGCCATTTGCAACGTACTAAATCTTGTAGATCCATATAAAACCTACAGCCAGTATGTCTTTCGGCCTTGACACTACCTCCCAAACTTCATTCGTCATGATAGAGATATATTCTTCTACCATGACATATTTCCACACTTGATGTTGTGCGCCTCCTGAAAGCTGGAAGGTTCTGCAACCTGATCTACCAGAGCTTGGTATTTTTTAGGTTGTTTGCGTTGTCTTTTTTTTGTCCTAGGAGTTCCATTAAACTCCTATGCATCTCTCATTGTTTGATAAACCTCTCTACTAACACGACCACTGGTCGTGGGAGGTTTAGCCAATTCCTCCTCATCCTGCCTTTGTTTCTCCATCTGCTGAGAACTCCCTGCAACTAAAGAAGCACTGGTACTGGTCACAGTACTCGATCCTTGTGATTGTCCTCCTACTTGTCCTATTGCTCGCCCTTGCTGCTAGACCAAAGGAGCTTCTGTTGATTGATCCTGATCACCTACAGACATCTCACGGGATCAACTGAAAACTCGGCGTTACACATTATTTTGTCACCATTCCTGCAATCCCCATCCCGAACATTGGAGGACCATTTCAATGATTTATGTGTATTGTCATACCTTGCAAAAAGTGTCATTGCATCCCATGGCATGTGAAGAACATTTCCTATGTTGATCATTCCTAGAGCAGGCTCTCAAAAACACATGAATTTGGGTCGGTGCTGGTAGGCAGTTATGGCCTCGCGCCCATTGGCGCTCTGTCTCAGCAAGCTGCTCGCACTGAGCTGTTTTTGGAAAGTTTTTTAAAATAGAAACGAAGTTTCCATGTCCAACCACTTTGTGAGCAGATTCATCATGGTTTGTTCGACTGAATAACGTCGAAGTCCTTCCTTTGGCTTCTTATTTCTTATAATTGAGCAACTCCCCAAAGGATAAGGCCTCCCTTCCACCTTATGAGGGATCCAAAACCACCTCCTCCTCTCCTATAAATACATCCTTCTCACATAGTTTCAGCTAGCTAAACAGTCCTTACTATAGTTGGTGTGAGAATAAGGCAAAAAGGAACCCATTGTCGAGAGAGAGTTTAGGCCCATTGCCTCATCAAGTCCAATCCCCAACGAATGCTTGAGACGCGTTTGATTGAACCCGTTGAAGGCGGTTGCAACGTCAAGGATTCAAGGTTGTAAACTTCTTTTCTCTATCATTAATGCAAGACTGTTTTTTTGGTTCCAATTTTGTGTTTGATAATATGCAAAACGTTTGATTCTCCTTGACCAATCAAATCGTTGTGAATGAAAATATGTCTTCGTATGTTGTCACCATTCACTTGATCCTTGTGCAGGTACACGGATATTACCACTAAAAGACAGCGACGTGTGAATACAAGGATCAACGGATCGTTGCTGCAAATGACAGCGAAAGTGTTGGACCAACGTAGGCCATCTATCCTAACTCGTTTTCATTTGTAAGCTAGGATTCTGAAAGTTCGACTTGTTCCCTTGTTGCTAGACCCACTCCAAGGCTAGATGGATCGCCTCTGTCCGCAGAGGGGACTTACCTACACAACAAGTTGGCAGCCATACTGGGGATCAGTGTGTTTGTCGTCTCTCGTTGTTCGTCTAGTGTTTTTCTTGTCGAGTCGACTTTGGTCGTTTTATAGTTTTTCTGCTTTGTTTTGCCTGTTTGATTGTTTTCAACCATCCTGTTCAGTCTCAGAGTGTCAAGTCTGACCTCTGCTCAGTGGTTTTTTATTTTTTTCCATGGTTTTCTAGCTCGGCGCTGCTATTGCTTGAACAGTCGCGCTGATTGGCGCATTTTTCTTTTGTCACATGTGCACCAACCTCTGTTTAACGCGAATTACAGCTAGACAAACACGTTGAATCTTGTAGGTTAAAATTTAGCCTAGATCCTAAGTTTTGTCAGTTTCTCTTGCCTCTAGGTTGGATTTTCATCTTTCGATTAATCCACTAGGATTTTTTTGACTCTCTTGTCTCGTTCTTGTCATTTGTTTGTCCCTCGTCTAATCAGTGGAGTTTGTCATCCTAGGGTTTCTAGGTGTCTCTTGCCACTTGTTCGGCTCTCTCCTCACTGAACCTTCTGAGTTGAGTTTGAGTCGGTTTGGTCATTATCATTTCAGTTTTTTGACTAATTGTTTTAGCTTTTATTTCGGTTCTATGTGTCTTTGGGTTGTTGAATGATCGTCTTTGATTTCGTTTAGCTCTCCATTTGTCACCTTGAGCATAGATTACAATTCTCACTAAATCGGTTCGAAAGCCCTCTTTTTGCTTGAAAGAATGCATATCTATTTTGAGTGTGTTTGATATTCGTCTTAAATTGATCTCTTTGTTTTAGATCGTTTCATTCGAATTGCTCAAAACTAGTGTCTATTTTGCTTTTTAGTGTAATAGTGCATTTTACTTCTCATTCATCTTAAAAGACAAAATTTGCATTCTTTCTCTTAGTTTGAAAATGAAAAATGTTCTTTTGCATTAGTAGCTTTTAGTGAACAAGGAAAGAGCTTTTCGTTTTCTGCTTTGGTTGTCTTAGATGCATTAGTGAAATTCTTCTTGTGTTCAATTGATCGTTGCTTTGTTATGAACTACTATCCCTCTCTTAGCTATCATTCATTGAATGGGAATGATTTTATTTTGCATGTAGTTGTGCATTGAGAATTCGAGATCACATTCAGTAAGGCCTTGAAATTGCAACATTAATTCAAGATCAACTTTAAAATGAATTCAATCAACCTAAGGAAGCATTGAAACTTAACGCACATATATTTAGAGGTTTAGGCTAGTGAGGTGTTCCGACGTCATTAAACCTAGTAGTTGTCGTTCGCCATCTAGCATTAGACAGCGCTAGCACGGACTTGTACTCCCTGTACCGTTGAGTATATAAAGGGAGACCCTCATAGGTTGCAATCCTTTATCCATAGGACGTAGAGTCTGCCGCCCTATAACCGTGATACACCGAACACAGCATTCGGAGAGATTGTCTGCACATACGTTAAGTTCTTGGTCATTTCTCTTTCATTTGATCACCAAGGTGTATATTGCAGTTCACGGAAACTTGGTACACCCTCTTGCTTAGATTCACTGAGTAGTCATTTTGGTCTTTTAGTGACTCTCTAAAATTGAAAAGATCATCGAGTACTTGTCCCTTCATGCTCGTTCAACCCGAAAGTGACTAGAGTCACCTTTTGCCTGTTTCTTGACTCTTAAAATATGAAATGACAGATTTTTGTCTCAATGTCATAAAATTAATTGCCTACGATCATATGCCCGTTAAAGATATTCTCTTGGCTTGTTCTTAAGTAATTCCTTAGTGTTTTATCTTGAAGCCTCAAATTGGTCATCTTAATTCCCTTATGTTTTGAGACACAGTCACGGTGGTGGAACCACAAGTTTCGTCATCCTCTTCATTGCCTCCTAGTGGCGATCCGTCTCCTGAAGTTTCTTTGGAAGAATCTTAGCCTACTAGGTCTATCGATTTTTGGCAGTCTATTCTTGTGAGTATCTTACCTCTCGCTACCCGATCTCCTCTTGAAGAGCCATTTGATATCAATTGGCAACCTCAAGGCGCTTGGTCTGGTTTTGGGAACGAGGAAGAGTTTCCTATTCTTACTCCGGAACCATCTTTACTTGCCACTGCTCGTCGCCTTTTCGACGATAACATGGCTGTAGAAATTATATGCTTTAAGCATGCATATGTTCTAGATCCACCTAATCTCACACTATTTCACTTTATGAAAGATACTGAATCTATTCCACTTGTTAATCTTTTGCGGAAAAATTAATTGCACACACATGTGAAGCATAAACAAAAATAATCAATTACACATTACACAATTTTTAACCGGGAAAGCCTGAAGCTGAAAACCCCAACCATATATTATGTAACATGGAGATCATATGACAATCTCATACAAAGCATACAAAGCTTATCACAAGCTCTCAGTATAGTACAATCGTCATACACTAATCATGACCAATATTGCAAATCCATGCACTGATCTTTGCCTCCTGCTAGCTTGCCTCCACTGCACAATCTCTGCTGAAGAATAGCTCTGAATGAATTCGAATTACCCTTTCTTTGACTGCGCAATCCTCATTGGCAACTCCAATGTGTGTGTGATGCAATCAATGCATCACTATAGTCACAACAGATAGTCTATCTTGCCCTTTCACCTATCTCTCCACTGGGTCTCCACTGAAACTGCCATGCACTGTAGTTAACTGCTGTATTGTTCGGTTGATTAATGAGTTATTAATTGTGAATTAATTAACTAATTAATTCACTCCACTCTCACTAGTGTATCAATAAGTTAGACTAGATACAACTAGCTCAACTGAGTCTAACTGAGTTAAACTAAATACAACTCCATAACTTTTTCTTCCAACTGTGTCATAACTCTGCCACTTGAGTTCTAACTGAGTCCTCCATGCATTAGCTCTAGTAAACCCTTGGGAATTGCATAATTCCCTCAGTCCACTGATGTGCCACATCTGTGCACTGAAACAAAGTGCTCCAAGAGAATAAGTTGTTGTTTAGAGTCTGATTATTATTAAGAGCTAATAATAATCGACATGCATCTATTTTTAGATCGACAATCTATAAATAGACTTCGCCCAATATTCTAAAAATATAATTTCATCTATTTTTCCAACTTGATCAACCATCCACAAATAGCATCCTGCAACTTCTGAAATATGATCATCATGTCTAAAAATAGACATAGTCTAAAAATAGAATTGCACCAAAAATAGCCTGCGGGCCCACTTAGTGAAGGCGACTCTTTTCACTAAGCTCATCATCTTGTTGAATCTCAACACTCCCTCTCAACAAGATAGGGATTATCTTTCACCCCGATCCTGCCTCTATGGTATTCGAATTTGCTCCTGGTGAGCGCCTTCGTCAAAATATCTACATCTTGATACTCCGTATGAATGTACTGAAGCAACATGATCTTCCGCTGCACACAATCTCTGATATGATGATACCGGATATCAATATGTTTAGATCTATCATGAAACACAGGATTAACCGAGAGTTTAATGCAACTCTGATTATCACAATGTATCACCGTGGGATCTAAATGTGAACCGAACAAACCAACTAGAATCTTCCTCATCCAGATAGCCTCACATGCAGCTTGACTTGCTGCCATGTATTCTGCTTCCGTTGAACTGAGTGCCACAGATCTTTGTTTTCCGCTGTACCAAGAAACTGTCGTACATCTGATACTAAAAATCCCCCCTGATGTGCTCTTTCTGTCTGTTGGGCTTCCTGCCCAATCTGCATCCGTGAAGCCATGCAACTTCACCTCATTCATCTGTCTGTACCATAAACCATACTCAGATGTGCCCCACCAACTGTCGATAAACAGTGGCATCCACTACCTCTGTCGATGTAGCATCCTCTTTCTTCCAATTTCCTGCAAGAGGAGTGTCGATAGGCTCGCAGCCTTGTATGTGAAACTTCTCCAGTATCTCTCGGGCATACTTGCCTTGAGACACAAACAGTGCACCTTCCCGCTGCCATATTTCCAATCCAAGGAAATAATGAAGGAGGCCCAAATCCTTCATCTCAAACTCCTTTGCAAGATCTGCCTTGCATGAGTGTATCAACTGCTCATCACCTATTAGTATTAAATCATCAACATAAAGAAAAATGATTAAAATCTTACCCTCCACCACAATTTGGTACAGGTTTGCATCCACCTCACTCTTGGTGAAGCCAAGTCCGGTGAAATAGCTGTCGATCCATGTGTACCAAGCACTGGTGCTTGCTTCAGCCCATACAACACTCTTTTGAGTCTTCACACATGCGACTCGATGTTGAAGATCTCAAATCCCTGATGAGGAATCAGTAACCCACCTCTTCCTCGGTAGTCCCATTAGGGCAGTCTTCACATCCATCTGATGAATGTGCCAACCCATATGCGTTGAGAGAGCAAGGATGGTCCTTATGGAAGAATACCGTGCGACAGGTGCAAAGGTTTCTTCATAATCAATCCCCTCGATCTATGAGAAGCCCCGGGCAAAAAATATTTCCTTATACTTCTCGATGCTCCCATTAGAAACTTTCTTTACCTTGTAGATCCATCTTGATCCTACAACTGATTTTCCCACCAACCTTGGAACAATCTCCCAAGCACTGCTTTTGACAATGGAGTCATACTCCTCCACCATGGCATGTTACACATGTGGGCTCCTGCACTGCTTCTTCGAAAGAATATGGCTCTGTCACGATACACTTGCTCATAAGAGCCATGTATCCAGTATATCGGTCAGGTGACTGTCTCTGTCTGCGCTGTGATGTAGGGACTCCTACATTCTGTGCCGCATCAAGCTTCAATCTCTCAGCTTCTATGGTACGCTTTCTGCCTTGTCTGATGTTTGGTTCTACATGAGTGGACTCCTCCACTCCATGAATCTCCTCCTGTGGTTGATCCACATCCAGAGACTCATCTTTGGGAACAAGAAGTTCCTCCTCTGCATCCAAGTGTAGCTCCCTCTCAAGCGACAACTTCATGGCTTTCACCTCATTGAATTTTATATCCCATCGCACAACAGTCATCCAACTGTCTGGCAAATACATGATAATTATGGGGTGTTTCTGTGTACCCCAAAATATCCCAACTTCTGCAGTCGGCTCCAGCTTCTTCCTGGCGTCCTTCGTCACATGAATGTAAATAGGTGAGCCAAAATTATTCAAATGAGAAATATCAAGCTTCTTACCAGTGAAAGCTTCTTTGGGTGTACTCATGCCAAGTACTCTATGAGGACAACGGTTTTGCACATAAACCGCAGTGTTGCATGCTTCCGCCCACAAGTGCATCGGTAGGCCCTGGTCATGCAGCACCCACGATCGTTCTGTTCTTTCTCTTCGTGACCCCATTCTGCTGTGGGTTATGAGGTGCTATGAGTTCTTTTCGAATTCCTTCTTTGCTACAAAAGTCTTTGAATTTTCCCAAGATGTATTCACCACCATTATCGCTCCGTAGAGCTTTCACTTGCTTCCCCGACTCCTTCTCCACCAATGCCTTGAACTCACAGAACTTTGAGAACGTTTCACTCTTCTTCTGCATGAAGAAGATCCAACATCTATGAGAATAGTCATCAACAAATATAACATAATACCTGTGTTTTGCTGTTGAAGCAACCGAGAAAGGTCCACACACGTCTGTGTGAATTCTCTCCAAGATCACTGAAGCACTCAAGCCTCCTTCTCGTGTGTTGTGAGCCAAACTTACCCATAGTAGACATCCCTTTGCATTGATCCCACCACAAGAGTACCCTTTGGAAACCAGCAATACTAGCCGTGCACCGCAGCTGCCATGGTGAAGACGGCCCACCTCTGCCACATCTGCTCTCTTCATCCCGGCTGCTAAAAACTTCTTCTCGCTTTGCCCACCATTTGCAAATAAGAAATATATCTACCTCTCCACAATTGGGGAGATTCTAATCTCTAACCTCATTCCTCTTTATTATCCGTTTAATTGTGTTCAAGAAGGCTTTTTACCACTGGTACTGAATATCAACCCTTTGTCTTCCAACATTGCATCAAATTGCCTCCTCTTTAGACCTGAACATGCATAACATTCTTCAAGAACCTGACACGGACTTCCTCTCAAAGGTAATGGTCCCAATGCCACTACACCGTACTGACCATCATCGCCCATATCTATATGCAGCTGGAGGTCCTTCTCCTCCAAGTCACTAAAAAACTCTTTGTCTCCCATCATCTGGAAAGACGCACCACTATCAAGATACCGCACCAATCCCATGCATATTGAAACCAAGCAAGCGATCAAGGAGAAATCAAGCTCAAATTGTGAGGCTGAGGCCTCTCCAACTGCAGATCTAGCAGCCTGCTTGTTTTTCTTCTTCTGTGGACAGTTAGTGGCAAAATGTCCATGCTTGTGACAGTGAAAACACTTCACTTTGGACAAGTCCTGCTTCTTGCCTTTCGCACCGGATTTAGAAGGATTTTTCTTCCCCTTCCATTTCCTTGCTTTGGAAGCCAAAGTGTAATTCTCTTCATCTTCTGCTTCCTTCAGCTTGAGAAGATCCATCCCTCGGCACCGCCCTCGATTCCCTTCCTCGGGGACAAGATCCGACCTGTCGCTCCTATCCCTAAAGCCCACCATTGATAGAGTCTTCGTAGCTATGCCAACTCTTCGGAAGCCCAAAGAGAGCCAAGCTCACCAAGTCTTCTTCATCAACAGTAACCCCCACACTTCCCAGTTCATCCTTGCAGTGGACAAACTTCGTGAGGTATTTTGGAATATTGTCGCCTTTCTCCATTTTTATTTTTCTGAGCTTGTCTTTAAGCGCCAACTTCCTCTGGTCACTTCTACTTTGGAACAAGTCTGTCAAAGCCTTCCACATTAAGAATGGAGTGGCTTTCCCGTGAAGGCTGGACACAATATGGTCCTTCATACCTTCCAACAGAATCCTTCTCATCTTTGTTGTCTTCTTTTTCCATGCATCAAGTAATGCAGCATCGCTAGATCCCAGCTTAGGAACATCGCTATCGATGAACTCTTTCAGCCCATTATCCTCCAGCACCACCTCCATCATGTCCTTCCAGGCTATGTAATTCGAGCTCCCATCAAGGGCATACTCCAATCTCAACTCCTTGAAAGACATTTCAATGTATACTCGATTTCTGCACCAAGAGTCTTCTGTAGCAAATTCGAATTGTCCACTAGCACAAACTCACTTCACAATTGCAATCTTCAATCAACAATGCTTTGATACCATGTAGAAATTATATGCACTAAGCATGCATATGTCCTAGATCCACCTGATTTCACACTATTTAACTTTATGCAAGACACTGAATCTATTCCACTTGTTAATATTTTGCGGAAAAATTAATTGCACACACATGTGAAGCATAAACAAAAATAATCAATCGCACATAACACAGTTTTTAACAGGGAAAGCCTAAAGTTGAAAACCCCAACTATGTATTATGTAACATGGAGATCATATGACAATCTCATACAAAGCATACAAAGCTTATCACAAGCTCTCAGTATAGTACAATCGTCATACATTAATCAGGACCAATCTTGCAAATCTATGCACTGATCTTTCCCTCCTACTAGCCTGCCTCCACTGCGCAATCCCTGCCGAAGAATCGCTGTGAATGAATTCGAATTACCCTTGCCTTGACTGCGCAATCCTCATTGGCAACTCCAATGTGTGTGTGATGCAATCAATGCATCACTATAGTCACAATAGATAGTCTATCTTGCCCTTTCACCTATCTCTCCATTGGGTCTCCACTGAAACTGCCATGCACTGTAGTTAATTGCTGTATTGTTCAGTTGATTAATGAGTTATTATTTGTGAATTAATTAACTAATTAATTCACTCCACTCTCACTAGTGTATCAATCAGCTTAGACTAGATACAACTAGCCTAACTGAGTCTAACTCGAGTTAAACCGAATACAACTCCATAATCATTTCTTCCAATCAGAATACAACTGCCACTTCAGTTCTAATTGTGTCCTCCATGCATTATCTCCAATAAACCCTTGGGAATTGCATAATTCCCTCAGTCCACTGATGTGCCACATCTGTGCACTGAACTGAAGTGCTCCAAGATAATAAGTTGTTGTTTAGTGTCTGATTATTATTAAGAGCTAATAATAATCGACATGCATCTATTTTTAGATCAACAATCTATAAATAGACTTCGCCCAATATTCTAAAAATATAATTTCATCTATTTTTCCAACTTGATCAACCATCCACAAATAGCATCCTGCAACTTCTGAAATATGATCATCATGTCTAAAAATAGACTTGCGCCAAAAATAGCTTGCGGGCCCACTTAGTGAAGGCGACTCTTTTCACTAAGCTCATCATCTTGCTGAATCTCAACAATGGCTTCATCCAACATGGATTCTTCAAGTCTTGTCAGTAGTGAAGAGCTTTATGTTTCTACAGGAGATCATCAGCTCCCTCCAGAGAATTTTCCTTATGTCTCAAGTGAACCTTCCTCACAGCCGGTATCGCTCCCACACGATTATCGTACGTTGGGTCAAATCATTTATGGTGTTGCATCGTTGTATCAGAACTCGATATGGTCGGATACATCAATTCCCTCGGGGAGCTCGTTTGTCTCGATATCACGGGCATCACCCTCGACTCCCATGACGTCGACGATTGTAACCTTTGTTCCTGTCCGGCCCACTGTCTGTGTGGCTTCATCCGCATAGGTTCTTAATATGACTCAGTGATCGTCAGCGTCTTCTACTGTTCGTAGGTCCATTTTTATCAATCCCACGATACCTGTTAGGCCCATCGTGATTGTATCACAGCCTCACGTTTCAGGAACCCAACCTGCCAATAGTGCACCTATCACTTCTACTTCCATTCCTGGAGGTTTGACATTCGATCAGTATCTGTTGGCCATTCAGCAACAGAATTCTGCCCCTTAGGGTTCTCAGCAGCTGCAAACTTTTGTTAATCCTCTGCATCATTATGACGTGTATGGTAATCTCGTCTATTTGCCTCTGATTGATCCCAATCAGTTCATATACCAACCGGGACAACCCTATGGTCCACAAGGACAACCCTTACAGGGACAACCTTCGGTCCAAGAGGGACAACCCTTTGGTCTGCAGGGACAACCTTATGGTCCACAAGGACAACCCTTACAACGACAACCTTCGGTCCAACAAGGATAACCCTACGATCATGCTAGTTAAGTTCAACAGGGAGAGTCTTATGTTCCTGGGGGAAAATCTATCCGCAACAAGGACAACCTTTTGTGCAACAACACCAGCCTTACGTTCAGCAAGGCCAAACTTTTGTACAACAAGGACAACCCTACGGTCCTGCATCGGGTCAACCTAGTCTTCAGGGGCAACCTGGCCCATCCCAACCATCGGGCCAACCTTTTCCACAAGGGTAACCCGGTGGCTCTCAGCATCCAGGCCAACTTGCTCCGCAGGGACAGCCTGTCCAACCACAGTATCCGGGTCAACCTGCACCACAGGGGCAACCCGTTCAGCGTCAAGGCGCCACTTACATTCCTCTAGTTCAATCTCAAGTGGTATATAGTGCGCCCCACAGCGTTGCTTACATTCCTCAAGGTCAATCCCAGATGGTATACAATGCCCCTCAAGGCACTGCGTACATTCCTCAAGGTCAAACTCAAGTGTTATATAATGCACCTCAAGGCACTGCTTACATTCCGCAACAAAATCCATATGTTGCTCAGACAGGACCTTAGTGGTTCGCTCAGAATCAATATCTTGGTCCTCAACCCATGTATGGGCAGAACTATCAGGCTTATAACCCCTATGGATAGAATCCTCCAGGACAAAACATATGGGGGCAGAATTTCTCTCAACCTAGTTGGGATCCTATTAATGGTCTTTATCAACGGCTTGTGGTGCCTTTCAATCCACAATTACCTTTCCTTGCTACGTCGGAACTGCTCAATGTGTCGAAGTTGACGAACGATCCTATCCTTCATAATCCATATTGGCCTCCCGTTCCGACTAAAATCCCTAGCAATTGTCCCAAATTTGAGGGCAAGTCCAGAGAAGACCCCAAGCACACATTATAACATACCATCTTTGGTGTTCCTCTAACTCTTGGGTTGACGATTCCATTCGACTTCATCTTTTCGAAAGGACTCTCACTGGTGCCGCTGCCAAGTGGTACAATGAACTCTTCCACAGCGTCGTCCAAGATTTCAACTCTTTAGCCATGGCATTTCTCACGCACTTTTAGTTACCAGTTCGGTATGAAACTAGGACGCACCTCCTCACATCCTTGAAGCAAGATCGAGCTACTCATATCTCTGATCATATTCATGAATGGAGGCGTCATCGTCGTTTGATCAAGTTTGAGATTCATAATCAACTTCTAACTGATTGGTTCACTACCTCCTTCGTTGCTCCGATTGCTAAGGACAATGCTATGGGGGCATGTGTTACTAAGGAACAAGCCATCGCTCGTGCCCAGTACCTTGATCTTGTGTACTCTCAGTTCGGCACATTATACGAACTCTTGCCTGATGCCCCTCGACCTGGAACTTCTAAAGCACCGGCGACGCCATATGTCGACGATATCATTGGTTTTGTGTCTCAGACTTCTCGGAAGTCTTCTCCAAATCCTGCAAAGCAAAAATCTACTCCTTCCAATGAAACTACTTCTCAGCCACCTCCGAATTCTGGTAAAAACGCAGAAGTGAATGTCGTCCAGTCCAATCTGGTGGATAAAACTACCAAGGGTAAAAAGAAGGGTAAAGGTAAGGCCAAAGCTGATACCCCGAAACAGGATTCTCAAAAACCTCATGTTGATGATGGTTCGCAACGCAAACCAAAGTACCCTTGTCTGATTTGTGACAAAGAGCATTACACCAAGGACTGTCCCCGACGGGCCGAGGTGAGTCGACTACTCAAAGGCACCCAAGGCACTCCGGTTGTTCTCAAAGAACCATTGCCATCATAACAAACACAGTTGGTGGAGAAACCTCAGTCCTCTGCCTCATTTGGCTCTCAGGTTTTCATGATGAACGGTCCTGCATCCGTCTCCATTTCTACCCAATCGAAAGATTATACCGAACCACATCAGGCAACAGGGAAGGAAATCGTTGATGGTCCTCCTCCCCCGCCTGCTTCTGGCCCTCTTCAGATTGAAAGGTCCAGTATTGAGCCCGTTGTATGGCCACCCTCCAAAGGTGTACTCTGTAAGTCTTCCTACAATCCTGACGCCCGTGCCGCTCAGCATTACAGTGTTGTTGAGGAATTGGCTCAGGCGCCATCTGTTATGTTTGCATTGGAAGTACTTCAAAGTTGTACGTCACAACAGAAAGCTTTGTTATCTGCCATCGGAGGGGTTGATCCCGTCGATTCTAGCCTTATCACTTTCGATTTGGAAAATTTCGTCCCACGTCTCCCTCACCAGCTTGCATTGATCATCCAAGTTGGGATCAATGGAAAGAATATCCACCGAGCGGTCATGGACGAGGGTGCATCTACGTGCGTCATGTCCTCTGTTTGCTGGAAAGCCATCGGTTCTCCAACCCTTAATTCATCTCCAAATGCTTTAGAAGCTTTTGATGGAGGAGAATCTTGCCCTCTCGGTGTTCTCGCTAGTTTACCCATTACGTTGGAAGGGAAAACGGTCAATGTCGAGGTTGAAGCCGTTGACGCCAAGCTCAATTACAATCTTCTCCTCGGTCGCAGTTGGACTCACACCATGTTGTGCGTTCTGTCCACTCTCTTTCGTGTCCTTCGATTTCCGCACGAAGGAAAGATTATCACTATCGATCAGTTGACCTTTTTCACTTCTTCGTCTTCCGAGAGCAACGTCCCATATGTAGATCGTATTCCTACGCCTTATGAGAGAATAGGGTTGGGTCTTTTCAAAGATCCTGCCCTCATGGGTCTTTTCCCTCTTCCTCCACCCAACACTACGCAGGTCAACATGATCTGCAGGTCTTCTAATCCATGGGTCATCCCTTTGCCCGAGCAGATTGATTCGTTTGGTGACTCGATGCCGATAAGCCCAATAGAAATTGATTATTGTGAACTTATTTCGGCTTTGGCTCCTCCCCCCCTTGATCATGCTCCTTTGAGTATGTCTCTTGACTCTTATTCTCAATCCCCTTTGCTCGGTGCTTCAAATTCGCCCGATCCCTTAAACGAGATATTTCTCACTGATGAGGCCATCGTGGAAACTATGTCTCTTGAGGATCCTCCATGGGAAGACAGTCATCATCGTTCCTCTTTCACGCCTGGCCTTGGGGCCATGTCTACTTGTCTCGAGAAATTTGCTTCTCAATTTCCTTCTCATCTGCTTCAAACTCCCATCCTAACACACGAAGTCTTTGCGGAAGGTAACTTGGGAAACATCACGCAAACGATGCCTATCGACATCTCCGTCAAACCGGGGGTTGTCGAGAACATCCACATTGGGGTGACCTGTGTTCTCCTGATGAGATCGAAGTCTACACTAGTCTCTTCCACAAGTTTCGCGACGTTTTCGCTTGGTCTTACGAAGAAATGCCCGACATCGATCCGAGTATAGTTGTGCATGATATTCCTACTTATCCTGGTGCGAAGCCTATTCGCCAGCATCTTCGTCCTGTGAACCCTAGAAAGTCGGATGCCATTAAGGGAAAACTTGAAAAACTTCTTAAAGCTGGCTTCATTTATCTGATTCCCTTGACAGAATGGGTTTCTAATATTGTTCCTGTGGATAAGAAGCAAGGTACTATTCATGTCTGTGTCGATTATCGTGATATCAACCGCGCTTGCCCCAAGGATAATTATCCCACTCCTTGTATTGACCAAATCATTGATGAATGTGCTAGGAGTGAGATCTTTTCCCTTATGGACGAATTTTCTGGGTACAACCAGATTAATATTCTTCCGGCCGATCAACACAAGTTCGCCTTTATCGCCGAAGCAATGCCTACACTTACGGCTGACCGTAAGACAGCGGCACAATTTCTGTTCAATCATGTCATTACTAGGTTTGGTGTCCCTCAAGCCATTGTGACCAATCATGGTTCTCATTTTCGTCATTACATGATGGCTGAGTTGACTTCTAAGTTGGGTCTGTGTCACGACAGCTCAACGTCGTACTACCCTCAGGCCAATGGCCAGGTTGAAGCGTGAACAAAGTTCTAGTCAATATGCTTCAACGTACAATTGGGATGCACAAGTCGAACTAGCATCTCATGTAGTTTTCAGCTCTTTGGGCTTACCGAACCTTAGTGAAGGACTTCACTGGATTCACTCCATTCTAGCTTGTCTATGGTCTGGAAGCTATCCTTCCGATTGAATGCGAAATCCCTTCTCTCAATATAGTTGTTGAATTGTTGCCTAATACTTCGCGAGAAGAAGAGCTTCTTCTATATTTAGAGAGGCTTGATGAAACTCGCCGCTTTGCTACCCTTGTCATAGAAGCACAAAAAAAAGCAGGTCAAAGCTCATTTTGACCAATCAGTTTCCCCTCGTTCTTTTATAGAAGGAGACCTCGTCCTCCTATACGACCAAGCTCATGATAAGATGGGGGCAAGCAAATTCCAACCCATGTGGCATGGGCCCTATATTGTTAAACGCATTTTGCAGAACAGGGCTTATGAGTTGATTGATTATGAAGGTTATCCTTTAGATCAGCCTAGAAATGGGTTGTATCTTAAAAAATACTGTGCATGAGTTTCTCGTGCATGTTTCTTTTGTACATTCGTGTTTTTTTCATTTTTGTATATTTTTGGCTTGGTGTGCTTTGCGAGCGGTTTTCTTGCTTATTGTGTCATTTGTTTATTATGCAGATATTTGTCACTCCTTATTTTGGTTTCACAAGTGATGCCTCCTGCAGTACACTGAATTTGTCTTCTGCAGCCTGGGTGATTTATAATCCTAATGGTGAGTTGATAGACCTTCAAGGTATTTTTCTAGGACGAACCAGAAACAATGTCGTTGAATATAGTGTTGTCATTGAACTCTTAACCGAGGCCATTGCTCTCGACATTCGTGCATTGATTGTTAACCTAGACTCTCAATTTGTTTTTCTTCGGCCTAATGGGCATTATTCTGTCAGAAATCCTCAAATCTTAAGGTTGTATTTGCGTGTTCGTTTATTAGAACGGAATTTTGATTACATCACATATCAGCGTATTCCTAGATGAATGAATGTGTTAACTGATACGGTAGCTAGTATTATATTAGATAGGCATTTGCGTAATTTGTAAAACATCATCATCACATAATAATATTCATACAGGAAAATAGGCATATATATATATATATATATATATCGAGTTTTTGCATCCACGTGCATCATAAGTTCAAAAAATATGTATGTTTTAGTTACATCCTAAGACATCACGTCTCTCAAAAAATATGCAGAAATAAAAGCCTAAGTGTCTAGTCAGCATGATGCTCATGGTAGCATGTCACTGCCCACACAAGTTGCCTCAATAAGCAATGAACACGGTTCGACACCCCTGCAGTGTGTCTCTGGTACACGCGAGGAACATCATCAAATCTTGCATAGTTTGGAATTCTACTGGTGAGTCCCTCCAAGTTGCGTACGATTTCCTCCTCCTCACTTCCTTCACCATGAGGGGCCACATCAAAATCACGAGGAATCCTCCGTGCTATTGGAGACATTCATGCATGTCTTTCTAGGTCAACATTTGCATATACATGGATTAACATCAAGACATATATAATAAAAATAATAATAATACACATCAAAATCAAAAAATGAGTCTTACCCAATGCTTCATCCCAATCATCTCCTGCTGGGAGTGGGAGATCCGCATCACCCGTAAAGTCTGTGCCAGAATAGGGCCAGTCCTCCATGACAATGAGTTGTCGACAGAGCCATTCAAAGAATTCCGGTCTCCAGGACATCTGTTGACCGCCTCTTGATCTCGGCATCAAAGCCGCCCAACGAACCATCTGTGGCTCTTGGGCTGGTGGTGTAGGAACTATCACTTCCTGACGTTGAAAAATTGGTAACCGTTCCAAGATGGACCCATAGCCGAATTATTTTAATTTGTTGTTCTTGCATTTTTTCAATTGGCGTTTCATATTGATCGTTACTGCCTCTGCCCAGTTATAGAGAGTTGGTGCCATACAATCTACAGCAAGAAGTAACTGTGTCTTTGTGGCTTTATGCCAAGCCTGAGATCTAGCAGCGCGCATGATGGTGTGCAGCACTACCTTTAGTGCCAAATCGGGAATGGTTGGATATCCACCTTCTCGCTTTTGGATCCTTTCCTTGCCCCTCGACAAACTCTGTCGATGACCATGCTCATGTTTTCCATCATGGGACGGGTACCTGTCAGGATTGGTACTACCCCCCTCTGTGATAATCCAGTTATGAAGTACACATCCAAGACCTCAATCTCTAACTCCTGATTGTGAATTACGAATATTTTCTGATCAATGTCCCATACACTGATCAGGTACTGTAATAGCTCCAGTTGAGCTCGGAGATATGGTACCATGAAGAATTTTTTAAGCTCACAGTCCCTAAGAACATAAGAACATCCATGCATCTTATATTGCCCAAGGCTTGCTCATCTTCTTCACTATGTTCTCTTTCCTTCTTCGATCACCATTTTGTTTTTTCACACCTGCAAAAACATCAATGGGGCCATCATTAGTCAAATTATTTGCTATTGAAGTGTTTAAAACGGGCTAATTGGTTGAATTTACACACAAAAATTAGTGGTCGCAGTTGGCGCGACTGTTTTAAAAACAGTCGCGTCAAGTGGCGCGCCCTCGTTTGGATTCAAGACAGGTTGGCGCGAGTCCGTGCCCAAAACCCACGCCGACCATCGCGCCCTAAAAATTGAAAAAAACCCCCCACAAATCTAAAAAATGGATTGTAGGTAATGCAATTTACATCAGAATGCAAGCAAGGATATTAGCTCTCACCTTGAAAAGACGAATTCGTGATTGGCCTCCTGGATTGTGTCAGCTCCGCAAAATCACAGTGAAAAAAGGGTAAAACATTCTCAAGAGGTAAAAGTGAGAAGTAATTTATTTTTACTATTTTTAGTGTTTTATAAACTTTTCATAACCCTAATTAGGTTTTCGAGCATGTTTTTTTTATTATTTCAATATTTTTATCTCGAAAAATGGGTTTTACGTATGTTTCTTGTGCAACAACAAGTCCTCAACGTGACGACAATGAAGTAACGAGTTGTATTTTATACTTTTTCGAACTCGGTAAATCACAAAAAACTCACCCCCTGGAGTCATCTTTCATCTCTTTTCTTACTCTTGAAAACTGAAAAGATTGTCGAGATTCCGTTTTGAACTCGTTGAGGCCTGCGAAACGATATCTACCCAATATACGTTTACCCCTTTTTTCGGGCTGGGATAGATTTTTTACGAAAAAGGAATACCTTAGCCTATCGCGACTAAGAGGTTCTCTCAGATATCGTTTTCTACCTTTTCGGATCTGTGAGACTTCCTATGAAAAGGGACTTGCTGGAGTTTTATTTTCCGCTTCTTTTCAAACTCGCTAAACATGAAAATTTGTCGAGTTCTTCCTTTGTCAGACTCGTTAAACCTACACGACATCGGAAACCGTCACCATGATGTAACCGAGTTCCTCCTTCCTAGGGCTCGTAAAATGTACTAGGATGGATTTGTCTGAAGGACAAACTTATATGACAAGCATATGTTATCCCCTTCAAGCTTGTTTCCAAAATAATTGGGTTACTCGCCAGCAATGGTGGGAGAAAATGGAACCAATTCTCAGTCTTGTTGGCAGTATGTCGCTCTTGAACATGACACTCGTCTGCAGTTCGTGTCGAGTTGAGGACATCCCATTTCGTCATTTTTTGCCTCCATGGATTTGGGTAATCTGTTTTGACCTCTCATCTGCTCTTTGCCATGTCATCATGACCTCAGATCCCTTGATGTCGAATGCTGCCAAATTCCGGAGTCATGTCGCCAATATGTTCAAGAGAAGTTTCCTTTTGCAGTTTTCAAACCTCTGATCCTCTGTTTGGTCCTCATTCAGTATCATCTTGTTCCTCTGTCTCGTGTCGATGATGTGGGAAACATTATGGCCCTCCTTCGACCAGGTCACTTCTTATCGACTTCAACTCATTATCCAGGAAGCTGATCTACAAATTCCCTTCCAGTACCTTGGAGTTTGCATGCCTCAATGGAAAGTTCTTCGCATTCAACGACAGGGTCTCATCATTGGCCTTCGATCGAGTGATTCTGCGGGTGTTTGACGCCGGCTCACTGTTCACATTTCACAGATTATACTTGTTGTACCTTAATAGCCATTGTCATTATTAGTGGTTTCTCTCGTCCCTGTTAACAGCTTTCATCATTGGCTGGTAATCAGGCAACTTTCTTGCAAGTTCAACTTCAGCTCACTCATTCGCATGCTTGAATTTGTACTTGTTCGAGTCGAGATGGAGCGCAAGACCCTGGGTTTTGTCTGATAAAATCCAGGCTGCGAGACGTTTTGGTTTATCATGACTATATTGTGTGACTCTTCCGATTGGATGGTTGCAACCATACCTCGGCTTCATTTATTGATCCTTCTTGCCGGATGGTTGCATCCATACTCGAATCTTGTTTTTATATGTACTCTATTATGGATGGTTGGGCCCACACCATATGTTCATGTATCGCAGATATCGCCTGTAATTTTTCTTTTAGGTCTTCCAACGACGTGTTTGGTTTGGGCATGTTCTCATAAATAATTTCACTCCCTCCCTCTCTCTCGTACCTCATGCTTTTGGTGGGGCATCTTTTACACAAGATTTTGTCACCGGCCCCGCAATCCCCATCCCGCACATTGGAGGACCATTTCCCGTTGACTTATGTGTATTGTGATACCTTTCTAAGAGTGTCATTCGCATCCCTTGGCATGTCAAGAACATTTCCTCTCTTGATCACTCCTGCTGTGCTCAAAAAACATATATTTCGTCTAAGATTATGGGCAAGAATGGCCTCGCGCCGATAGGGAAATTAACATTGGACCCCGTGCCCATTGGTTCTCTATCCTGCCATGTCTTACACACATCAAGCAATTTTTGGAATGTCTTTTAAAAATAGAAGCGAATTTTCCATTCCTAACTACTTCGTGAGCGGATTCATCATGGTTTGTTCGATTGAATAATGTCGAAATACTCCCTTTGGCTTCTTGTTTACTACATTTTTGCAACTCCCCAAAGGGATAGGACCTCTATTCCACCTTATGAGGGATCCCAAACCACCCCCTCCTCTTTATAAATACATCCTTCTCACATGGTTTCATCTATTTGAACAAATTCTTACCATAGTCTTCCAAGGTGAAGAATTAGGCAGAGAGGAATCCATTCTCGAGAGAGATTTTAGGCCCATTACCTCACCAAGTCGATCCCCGACGAATGCTTGAGACACGCTTTACTAAACCCATCAAAGGAGGCCGCAACGTCAAGGCATTAAGGTTGTAAACTTATTTTCTCTACTTATTAATACATGACTAGTTTTTGGTTCCAATTTTGTGTTCGATCATATGAAAAATGTTTGATTCTCCTTGACCAATAGAATAGATGTAAATGAAAGTATGTTATTGTATGTTGTCACCGTTCACTTGATCCCCCAGTGTGCACACAAACATTATCATTGAAGGATTGGGACATGTGAAGACAAAGTTCAATCTGGGCTCGCTATAGAAAACTACAACAAAATCGCTTGACCAAGGTAGGCCATCTATCCTAACTCGTTTTCATTTATAAGCTAGGAGTTCGAAATACCAACATGTTCCCTTGTTTCTAGACCCACCTGCAGGCTAGAGGGACTCGCCTTGTCCATGGGGAGGGGATTTACCTACACACCAGGGACTTTCCCATGAAATTTCCACTCCCTACTATGCTCAAGCTAATAGACAAAGTTGAAGCTATTAACAAAGTTATTAAGACTATGCTTCAACGTAAGATAGGGGTCCATCAATAGGATTGGAATTTTATTATTTACGCGCCTTGTGGGCATACCAAATTTTAGTGAGGACAACTACCGGATTTACTCCTTTCGCTGGTTTATGGTCCGGAAGTGACCCTCCCCTAATGGAATGTGAGATTCCATAACTAAAACTAGCTATCGAACTTCTTCCTACCACTTCGTAGAAGAGGAACATATTTACATTTGACTTGTTCGATGAGACTCAACGTGATGTTGCTATAGCTAATGAAGCTCATAAAAGATGTATCAAGGTGCAATATGACAAAAGTGTCAAGCCCTAGCTTCTTCTCGAAGGAGATATTGTTATTTTATATGGATAAGTTAGGTTCAGAAAGTAACAACTAATGTGGTTAGGCTTGTATATTTTCAAGCATGACCTTGTAAAAGGATCCTACGAGTCAATCGACTTCAATGGAGTCCCTTTGGTGCACCCTAGGAATGGGTTGTACCTAAAAAAAATATATGATTGATCTCATGTGTAGTAC
Organism: Pinus albicaulis; assembly: GCA_034641835.2. NCBI lineage: Eukaryota > Viridiplantae > Streptophyta > Pinopsida > Pinales > Pinaceae > Pinus > Pinus albicaulis. The sequence goes on along the minus strand of CM076580.1, from coordinate 295,230,831 downwards.
ACTATGTACATATTTTTTATAGGTGTGTTGAGTGTGTTTGCATTGTGTATCTTCAAAGTTTCCTATGATTTATGTTTATCCTTTACGTTTTCTTTGTAGATGTCTAACTCAACCATACATCGATTTATGTCGATGGTGCTAGTTGTAGTACTCGAATCTATCCTCCGCAAATAAGGGCTCATATTTTCTCCAAATGGTGAGTTAGTGAGTCTATAATGGATTTTTATTGGTTGTTCTACCAAAAACATCGCTCGAGTATAGTGGAGTGGTCAAGTTACTATCTAATGCTATCGCACATGGTATCCGCCATTTAGTCATCATAATTGACTCATGCCTTGTGGTGCTACAATTGGCCAATGTCTATTCAATGAAAACTCCCACCATCTTACGCATTTTTATAGGGGTTCTCCCTTCTAGAAATACAGCTCGACTTCATCCGATACAAATATATTTCTAGAATCTAAATACACTCGGCGAATGCGCTAGCTAATCATGTTTTAGATGTATTTGCAACGAATGTAAATAATTTTCATTATACATCACATCAAGTGAAAACAACGATTGGAACATAGAAACACTCGAAGAGACGTATCTATATATATATATATATATAAAGCTTTGTTTACGTAATCCGTGTCCGGACACAGATGGCCACATGACCTACATAAAAAAACTATATGCGTATATGACTATGAACTCAATAGACTAATAGTGCTCATGATAATGTGTTATTTCATGAACCATCTTGTTCAATAGCCGAAAATATGGCTAGGCACTGATAGTATATCGTTGAAGTAGCATAGGATCCGATCAACCACAGCCTCATAAATCCCGTGTGTCGACTTCTAAGTGGTGCCCCACCTCTCCGCAGGGTCTCTCGCTACATCAATATCCCGTAATGCATCACATCCTATCGCGACTACATATGCCGGTATTGCAAACTCTCCTATGGCTCTCTTGCGTGATGGAGATATGAATCTCCTAGAGGTCGAATAGGTCCAACATCTCGCATGAAACAAATCAATAGTTTAGTCTTGGAAACATCAAAAAACACAAAAAAATGTGTAAAAATTATTAAATATTTTTAAAATGAGCAAACTTTCTACCCATAACACCCCATTTCTCACTTTAAATAAGTATGAGCTCAATTTCATCACGAAAATATGCTCTTGTGTATGAATAATCATAAATCATGTCAACTATTTATGTAGCCATCTCAAGAAGGTTGGTATGAAACTGACGCTCGATGGGCCAAATATGTAATGCCATGGTTATGTCCACCTCCTCATCCATGTAACCCCTACATTAATAGGCTCAGCATGATCTATTGAGGCTTTAAAATGGAATTCTCTCAAAGGAAAAAAGAAATCAAAATTGAACTTGGGGATTCAAAGTTTTCCTAGCTTTTCCTTTTTTTTTTTAGACAATTGTTCCTTCATGTTTACCAACTCCCCCTCGCTCCAAATCTGAAGTTGAATATTGTTGGCTCCCAACACTCTAGACCATACTCGATGTATGATCTTATAGCTACGTGAAGTGTTGAGCTACCTTCCAATCTAGCGATAATGAAAAGGATTGCTCGAGGTAGATGAGTCACATCTCTAATGTTGATCTTCCCATCTCTAGTCGATTCCGCTCGAGGTATACAATGAGTGAAAATGTAATCTCATCGACTCTCCCACTTATCCCTCCTAAGAGAGATATGGGAACCCCTCATGGGAAAACGTGTCATAAAGTATATGTCTTTCACTTTGATTTCAAGTAGATGTTCCCCTAACTTAAATGCTTTTACATGTACATCCCATGAATGAACCAAGAACTTAAGTTATTCCATATATTCTCATGCCGATTAACTTGAAGAATTTTAACAAACCACAATTTTTAGTTCCTAAATGGTGGAAAGATCATTTGTTGCATTCAATTCATGTTCTTCATGTTATTCTTTTCTCTCCACACAAAGCGCTTTGTGTGGATGAGTAATTCGAAACATCAATAAGACACTCATTAGGATCATTTTCATGCAAAAAAATGACAATATTTTAGGAAAACCGGAAATTTTAGCTAAGGAATTGCACTCAATGCGAACCTTAAGGGATGCTGTGAGTGCTTAACCCTCCCCGTAGTGAAATATTTCCGGTGAAACACAATTTTTGACAGTATGGCATACGTTAATCCTAGGTCGAATTTTGGAACCCCTGTGGCTCTCAAAAAAATCCATAAAATTTGCATGAAATAACAAAAAGGGACCATGAATTGAAAGAGAAGGGTCTTAGCTCCTCACTCCGAAAGTGACGGAATCCGGAAACAATCCACAAGATTTACCACAATCACTGCGAAGATCGAGGGAAAATAGGGCTCAAAGCTCTCACCATTGAAGGTGAATGTCAAATGGTAAAAATGAATAGTCATTTTCATTACTTATGATCATTTTTCATTATTTTATCATATTTAATGTTTTGGCATAGTAATCGTTCATTTTTTTTATCATGAAACATGTATGTTTGATTCCTTTTGTGGTGTTTTGAATAGGTCAGAAACTATTTAACATATTTTGTTGCATTATCACGGATCATTTTAAACAAGGAGTACACTTTTATCACTTTTTTGGACTCCATAAACTCATGAAAAGAACCCCCGGAGTTCTCTTTCAACTCTTTCGTAATCCCAAAATATGAAAATAATATCGAGCACTTGTCTTTTCGAACTCAAGTAAAGTAAATGAAAAGATGTTTACTCGTGATAAGTTTGACCCTTTTCCGGGATCGAGATAGACTATTTACAAAAAGGAATACATTTTTCGAACATGGCTAAGAGGTTCCTCTTGAGCATTGTTTTCTACCTTTCGTAATCAAGAGCCTACTTATGAAAATAAACATATAGAGTTTTTTTTTTACCTCTTTTTCAAACTCTCTAAGCATGAAAAACATGTCGAGTTTTACCTTTTTGGACTCGTTAAAACATACAACAACGATGGGATTGTAGAACATGACAAGGAAGAACCACTTCTTCTTAGGGTTCGTTAAACATACTCGAGGTATTCATACGAAGGGTGAACTTACAGATCAAGCATATGTTATCCCCAAGCTTGTTAAAACATAAAGAGGTACTAACCAAAGTATGGTTGGGGAAATTAGGAACAAAATTTTATTTTCTAATGGTAGTGAGTCGCTATTGAACACGACACTCTTTTCGCTTCATCTCCATGGTTGTTGGGTTGTGTAATTTTCTTTGCCTTTTTTGTTTTATCATACCATTTCAAAGCTCGATCCGGATTTATGAATGAAATAAAATACATAAATAGACATAAGCACATAGATGCAACAGAAGAAATACTTCATTTTATTAAAATCAAATGACCTAAATATGCTTACACACATAATGGAAATAAAAGTAGCTAGGGTGCCGTAGCGTATCTATGAGATGAGATGTGCAGCTACGTACCTTCCGAACCGTGTTAAAATGAGGCTCGAGGGCCTATTTATTATTGATAAACAATGGAGAACTCTAAATTTTCAAAACCTATCCCTAGAGATGAAGCGCCAAACTATGGACCCCGTTTGGGTAAATTGGTGTTTCAATCCCCGTGGATGTAACTTTGGCATCTAATCTCTGTTTGACACGCTCAATAGCTCGTTAAAGATCTATCCAAGGACTAAAAAATCTCGTGTGTGAGCAACATTGGTCAATAGAACCCATGTTGCTCCCGCCTTTCCCAAAAAACGCGTTTAGGGCCTCAAACCGCTCTCCGAAAGTTCATGACCCTAAAATCGCGTAAAAATAGTAAGTTGTGTTGCAACTTAAAAAATGAAAGAACTAATGGTGGGGGTTAAAATGGAATAGGTGGGTGGCCACCAATATCCACCCGGATCATTAAGGCCCCAAAACAGCCCTAGAGTGGACCAAAACCCTCGCTAAAAATAGTAAGTTGTGATGAATGTGAAAAATGTAAGAATTGATGGTAAGTGTCCAAATGGAATAGGTGGGTGGCCACCAATATCCATATGGATCATTCCTCCCTCCTTAGGAAGCAATGGTCCCCATTGTGTTGAGATCCTCCATGAGATGAGTGCAAATTATGTTGAACCGGATATTAGATTTGTTGAATATGTCATGGACTCATGGATGGACATGCCGGGATGCATTTAGTAAATTTGGTTTCTTTATCAGCTCAGATAGTACATGTGTGGATTTCGTATGTGTAGTTGCAGGAGGTATAGAAATATCGTGTGGCGATGCATCGGGGGTTAGATCAATGGAGTGCTTGTCCCTGACAAGCAGAGGAACCTCTCAGGAGTGAGGAGAAAAAATGTCCTCGTATTCTCCATGACTTTGTCCATCTATCAAGCCGTAAAGGGGAGACCTATTTCAAGGTTGTGGCCACAATATTCTTCTTTCCTTATGAGTGAGTTGTAAGGAAAATAAATTTCCTAGTTTTAAGAAAACGTCCTACAATCATACCGCGTTGTTTTGCTCCGTGTTTATGCCTATTTATTTATTTTATTGTGTTCCTACATAAATCCAGATCGTTGGTATCGAGGAGTACAAATTTTGGTGTGAGCAACATCTACGAATAGACCCATGTTGCTCTCGATTTTCCCAAAAACGCCGCAGGGCCTCAAAACATCTCTCGGGAAGTTCCGGACCCAAAAACCTACTAAAAATAGTAAGTTGTGCCGCAACTAAAAAACTCGAAAGAACCGATGGTGGGGGTTCAAATTGAATAGGTGGGTGGCCACCAATATCCGCCTAGATCATTAAGGCCGCAAAACGGCTCCGGAGTGTATGACCCGAAAACCTACTAAAAATAGTAAGTTGTATTGAATGTGAAAATCGTAAGAATTTGGAGGAAGTGTCCAAATGGAATAGGTGGGGTGGCCACCGATATCCACCGATCAAAGCCTCCCTTTTCAAGCTTTTGATCAATGTTGCCAACTCCATTTATCGTTGTTGTTGTGTTCAAGAGAATTCATTCAACCAATATCTGCTACAATACTCTTAAGCCTTCACTTCATGTTTGCATTTCGATCTAGTTTTGTATCATCATCATTCTATATCAAATCATGATACCGTTTCGTGTCGTTGAAGGGGGATACATCAAGACCCTCCCGCGATGGGTCACTTTCTCGTCGAAATCAACTCATTATCCAAGAAGTTGACTTATAAAACTCTCTGGCATTCGATGCTTGCATACATCAATGGAAATTTTCCTCGCTTCCTAGCGACAGTTTACATAAATGGCCTTTAATCAAAAGATTCGTGTGGTGCTCCGAAATCAACTAATTTACTCACACCATGCAAACATCGTATTGCACTACCTTGAGAGCCATTAACATCATCTATGGTTTATCTCGTGTTTGTTAACGACTTACATCATCGTGAGTAATCGTATGGTGTCTACCATGTTCGACTCCAACTCATTGATTCACATGGTTAGACTTTATATTGACCATCAGGTGAACGAGATAGAATACCTCGAATCTAGTTTCATCCATCCGTCCGATTTCAGATAATACAATATCACAATGTATGATGGATATGGTTATAAAAACAATCATCTAGTCATGGGTCCACCATTTTTCATCAATGGACATGTCTTTTGATCATTGTATGTGTAATATTAACTTATGTGCTGAGTATGGGTATGCCTCCTCAACAAATACATCATGATGTAAATGTATTGTAATAGAAGATGATCTCACCTGGGCTTCTTCTTGGATCCTTGACTTGTCACAAGATAAATCACTTCAGTAATGAGTCACCTTTCCTAAATTTTTGCTTTATGGGGAAATCTCGTTATAGTACATTTTGTCACATTTGTTCAAACAAATTCTACAAACTAGATTAATAAACTTCCTTTTACCCCTTGATATCATCATTACACAAAGCCTTATGCATGACACTCTCATATCCTGCATTTTCTCTCAAAACACCTTGTTTCAATATTTTTAAAGACCAACGCTCCCCGGCCTCCTATTGGAAAACATTCACCTATAGGTTGCTCCAATGTGGCTTTTCGATCACCTACAAAAGTTGCTCCACTATGCACTGCGTTTGTTCTGAAATTCAGAAAAAAGAGAGAAATTGCGGATGCCTCTTTTCCATAAGCTTCTATAATTTGTTACAAATCCATTTACCTCGCATAAAAATTTTGGATCCTATCCTATCCTACCTTGGAGTTTCCATCCCTTATCCTTCGATAGAATCCTCCCATCAAGAGTGGATCTCAAGCCTTAGATTGTTAAATGGATAGAAATCCCAACTTACTCCCCTTTCCTATATATTTGTGGCCATCCACAAGCTAGGGGTAGGATTTTGGAGATAGGATTCTACCCTCATGTTGTTGCCGTAAAGATTTAACGTTACATGCATTAGGGTGATTATAGGTGCACTTTGTGACAAATAAGGAACAAGTCATCTCTGAGGAGCTCTTCTAAAAGATCGACTTCTATTTATGGTTGTAACTCCTTTTCCATTTATATTAATGTAAAGGGTTCTTTGTTTTTCGTATGTTATGTTATGATTTCATGTATTTAGAAGCCATGTTGATCCATTGAATTAAGTATTTAGATGATGCTACATAGATTTTGTAGATCGTTGGCTTGTATTGTTTGATTGTGCAGTTCTAATTTTGGTGAAGGGAGCTAGGATTGGAGCATTCAAGCCAAGAAGGGAGTGAAGCATATGAAGGATCGTCATGTAGGCATCATCCCATTATCTATTTACTTTAAGGAAACAATAGCTACTTTGTATTTTTTTTTCTTAGACTAATCCACCCATCCTAGGGAAGACACTTCCGTTTATAGTCGTAGATTTCGTAACAATATGAAGGGTAGCATGTATGAACTTTTCATTCTTGGCTATAGGGAAGTATGCAAACTTTGCCTCACTTTGATTATTAAGAATTCAATCGACCTCATTAACAATGTGACCACCCATAATGACAAATTGTCATCCTACACAAATATGGAAAGGCCTCTATAGAGAATGTACTTAACTACCAAATGTATGTAGTGGTTAATCATTGCTAAGAAAAAAATAAACCCATTATGGTGGAGTTACAAGCTAATATAAACAATGTTAAAGTTAAAATATGGTTTAATCCCGATGCAAAAATAATTTCATTTCTCCATATACATTAGATAAATGCATGTTGGCAACCTATGAGCATAAAGATTTTAATTTGGTTATGATGGATTCTAGGGTAAAGTAGGTAGTCAGACCTAGTGTTCGTAAGTGTTTTCTAGACCTAGATGTATATAATACTAGGTTAAGAGTTTACATAATTCCCTGGGATTTATAAAATGGTCTAATTATTTCTTATGGACTAGCTAAATTCTCATTGCTTTCTTAGATGATTTCAAGCAAGGAGAACATTAAAAGATTAAGAATAACGATCAAGATCCATGCTAATATCAATAGGATGGTGTCTACAATCATCTTGATAATGATAGTAAAACTATTTTTTGAGAAAGATGCTAATTAAGTGAGCTGTTGGTATGATAGAAGGATGTCTTCACATTAGTATCTAGTTTTACCCTAATTCGTGGATTATTTTCTAAGTAGTTGCTAAGGTTACCTTTGGAAAGAGAACTTGATTTCATTATCAAGCTAAACTTGGTGTGGAGCAATTTCTAAGACATCTTCAAGGTGATAGCCCAGACCCTAGAACTCTAGATACAACCGAAGGAATTGTTGACATATGGATTATTAGTTCCAATGTATTTCCATGTGTGCTCTATAATATTCCCAATTTTATGTACTCATGGGAATATTGCATTTTATTTTCAATTTGCTTTATTCATGAATAAAAATATGGGAAGGAGGTTTATTAAACCCTAAGCTGGATAATAAATACATGCCTAATGTGAAAGGGGATAAATCTCGCTATTATATTAAACACCCCTAAGTGTGAAAAGGGGAAATTCATTTGAATGCGTCAATCTTGGCCCCACCTACAAAGATAGATTGGAGGGAAGTTTATCCATCAAGCACAACGTACTTCTAAAAGAGGATATATTGTGTGAAAGAGGATAAGTTGAAGAAGTTGGTTTAGGGTTTTTTCAAGCCCTCATGTTATAAAGAGAGGAGAGGCAACAAGCAAGGGTTGTTGAAGAATTTTAGAAGTTGGTTGCAAAGAACTCTAGTCTCTTGGTCGTTTAGCTCAAGGGAAGAGGATTTCCCGTTTAGAATCCTCTCCTTCCATGGAGTAGCTCTTTGGAGGAGATTTTGATGCATCTCTCCACTATCCGGAATTATGGACAAGCTTCATCTCTATAGCATCGTTGGTCCCGTTGAGGGTTTTGGTACCGCTTGTGAGTTGGTGCTGGGTGAACTAGATCCGCAAGATCTAGTTGTTTAGAGGAGATTTCTCTCAAGGAGGGTGTCTTGTGACCACCCGAAGAGGATCTCACTTTCATTTTACTTTCAGATCTCAGACTTTTATCTATTGTATCATTTCATTCAAGCTACTACGCAACTCTTCCATGAACTCGTGTTATTTTCATGTACATGTTCCACTACCGTCTAGATTTCTCATTGTACTTACTTTCGGTGATTGAGGCTTGCATCTCACTTTGAAGATTTGTCAAGTAGCTTGTTGATATATTCATATTTAGATCCGATATGTAATTTAATGAAAGCCATCTTCGTAAATCTCTCGAATTTTTCTCAGTCAAATGTATTAAAGCTAGATCTACACTTTTATTATGCAATGTTTTGATTAAACCCCAAGGGGATCTTTGTTAAGAAGGCCGAGTAGTTTCTAGATTTGGTATGGATTTGATGTTTCAGAAATATATCAGTTTTAGGATCTGATTTCCCTAACCTACAAAGCAGCCTAAAGCTCCTCATATAGGACGCTATCAAGTCTTTTCTCATAGCCTTTTCCATGTGTTACCTATAATTTCGAAGGATTCTTGCTCTCGCTTTCCATGTAAATTCACTGCTTCTACAAAGGAAATTCATTATGGATCTGATTTCTTGCTTCCATACTATAATATGAGTTTTACGGATGATTTCCAAAGGACTCGCAGAACCGTGCACTCAAGGAGGGTTTCTCTATTAACTCAATCCTCTCCTTTAGCCGATTTTCTGGGCCTAGTGTTGATTGTGGGAGATCCGTTTAAGCCCTCTAATCCCATTTTTTTTTTCTAAAACTCTGTATGGAGGTCCCACGTACCTAAAAATAAGGGAACCCAGCCCTGTTCTACGTTATATTTATATCGGCTTGCTTATACAATGTCTCCCTTGAGCCTATTGCATTTTCCCGAGAGTGAATTTTTTGCTTCTTACTTGTTTGGTTTTTGCTTCTCTTTTCGGATCCATTCTTTAGATCTATATATCTAAGGTTCCCAAGGGTATTAAACTCCAAGAGGATTGCTTCATCTCCACACTTGTTGTGTTTCATTATTCTTCTATAGACAGAAACCGGGAACGGCCAGAAGCCTCGGTTTTCACCCTCTTTAGAGGTGATATAACCAAGAATGCCCTACCGCCCATTTCGGGTTTAGAATTACCGGTGTGTTTCCATACCGCCGTGAATCCATAGTGGAATATCTTAAGATATTCCCTAACAGCCTATTTTTCCCATTTTGGAACATTGGCGTTGGTATCGCAGCATGATCTCTAGCACAAATTTTGTGAGATCAAGTACTGCTGAATTAAAGAGCAGGCGTAGATCGCCTTGATGGAGCAGATGAGATTATTCTCATCATTTTTTAGATCTAAGAAGGGCCTCTCCCAAGAGGTAACCGAAGAGAGAAATAAGAAGCACCGAGACTCCTAGAGGGTTTTGAGAAGAAGCAAGTTGTAGTAAGAGCCGCATGAGATTTCAAGAAGAAGAAGGAAGCCCTAGCACTTCCTATCGTAAAGCAACTTAAGACCGGAGAATCCTAGATCTCCTCGTAGATCCACTATGCCCACTTTCTTTGAAGAAGGTGAGAGGTATAGCAATGAAGAAAAGAGATGCAAAGAAACTCCTAAAGGGTTTCAAGATGAAGAGGAAGAACCATACACTTCTTGTCATCACAAGGCAAGGAGAATGACTCAAGAAGAGATATCATTGCTTCTTTTCCAAACATTGAAGAGTGTTGAAGGAAAGCTCTAGGAGTTTGAGGAGAAGAGGAAAAATATGAGTTTACAAAGAGACATCTCCCATGGAAACAAAGGAGAATGTCAATCTTGTCACTTTGGGCAAGAGATCTCCATTTTCACTACCCGCCGCCAAGGAGCCGCATCTAGAGAAGAGGCACTTGCATCTTTGCAAGGTAGTCTTGAGTTCTTAATATATGGGGTCCCATGCATGGATCGTGAGATGCATGAGGAGGAGAAGGAAGATACCAACACCGGTATACTTCAAGGAAGGAGGCCATCATCCTTGCCAAAGAAGCTTGGAGACATCATTGATCTCGACGGCGGGGAGGAACTCTTGTATTCTCGTCAAGAGGTTCCTACATATCATTTGATCCAAGGTATGCATAAGATTTCGAGACATAATATTTCAAGATCCATGCATAGCCAAGGGTTAGATCAAAGTGTTGATTTGAAGCAAAGGTATATCACAACGTTGTCACTTAGTGGTCAGACAAAGAGGCTTCATAATTCTTGGAGCATGTTGGAGGTTCTTCATATTCAAAGCTTCTGATCAAGTTTTGGAAGACCATACATGAGAGGAAGGTTCACTAAGAGATCTCAACAGAGATGCATTTTAGTATTCCATGAGATGCAAATTTCTTCAAAGGGGTTAAAGGAGATGGTATTCTGCAAATGGAGAATGCCATGATTATAAAAGACATCACTCAACTTCCATATTTGAGTGAGTGGATGAGGATGGTGAGCAAAGGGTCACATGATCACTTGCAGACATATATGGACCAGCAAGCTTGGTTACGTTGTTTTCCCTTGAAGCTTCTTATCACTCTCCAAAGGCACCTATTTTTCTAATATATGCCTTCAAGAGCAACGCTTATGAAAGGTATGAGGCATGGCAGTCACTGGTTGCCTTGGGGTAATCATGATCTCTACCAAAATATTTCCCTATCTCTTATCTCATGCTTGGTACACTTGCCAGTAGATTATATGAAGAGAAGCATGGATGATGTGGTTTTAGAAGGAGAGTTGACATTACATGTTAAATCTTGTGTCCATGTATTCACCTATGCTTTAAGTATGTCTCATATGTCCACATGCATTTCGTTGGAGGTATATTTCATTCATGGACTTTGGCTTGGGAGGAGGGATGACTCCCACATGATGTGGTATGAGGAGATTGCTTGTACTATGTTGATGAGACATTTTACATGTTCATCATTGTGTTTTTGCTCCAAGATCCACATGTCAACATGAAGCAAGAAGGCTACAAAGTCCTTGTTGCTATGGTTGCTTTTGGGTGAGTATGGTTGCTACCCAATAGCTCATTATTTTCTCGAATCATGCCTTGATTTCAATGTTATATGTGGCAAGAGAAGGCATACAATTTTGTTTCACTTGAGAAGTTTATGTGGCCACCACATGAAATCTCCTATGTCTATTTGTTTTGCATGGTGAGAAATTTGGCATGATTATCTCAAGATGTGCATCGATGATGGTAATTTTGTATTGACCGATGCAACATATCATATGTCCATTTAGCATGGTTTGGTTTCATGATGCACATGAGGAGGAAAGAGGGCAGCAAGATCCCTTGTTTCTTTGGTGCTTTGAATGAGTATGGTGACCACCCCATGGCTCATAATTTTCCGATTCATGCCTATGTATCAAAGATAACTTGCGCAAAGAAAGGCATGCACATCATCTTTTGGGAAGCATGGCTTGTCCATCTTACATGGAGGATATGGAGGATAGCAACAAAAGGCCTTGCTCCGTGGTTGATTTTGGGAGAATATGGTTTGACATATTTTACTCCATATTATCCTTCCCCTTCTTCTTTGCAGACAACGCCTCGAAATGATGAATTTTGGATCCAACAAGGCCAACAGGGCTAAGAATGGAGGAATAGCAATGCTCATTCAAGTTCACAAACATGGATGGGAGGAATGGTCCGCATGATGAAGCTTCTCCTTTATGGCAGGAGCTACCCTACTTTATGTCTCACATGTGTTTGTTATGGTGTTGGACATCATGTATTTGTCATCTTTTACTTCATTGTAAGAAGAGTACATCTAACCTCACAATTGGAAGTCATCTCATGCATGGGTAGAAGACAACTTTGGAACCAAACATACATAACCTCTTGCAAAGAATGGAGGAAGCCTTCTTATGTGGATGCCATTTGGAATGAATAGATGGCTTTCATCTACAATAAGAGTTTCTTGAGTGCAAACAACATTTTGCTGGAGAGACTGTATTATTCCCAATTTTTGCAGTGCCTCATGGGAATATTGCATTTTATTTTCAAACTTGCTTTATTCATGAATAAAAGTATGGGAAGGAGGTTTATTAAACTCCTAAGTTGAGAATAAATACATGCCCAATGTGAAAAGGGATAAATCTCGGGCTATTATATTAGACACCCCCAAGTGTGAAAAGGGAAAATTCATTTGAATGGGTCAATATTGGCCCCACCTACGCGTATTGGAGGGAAGCTTATCCATCAAGCACAAATATACTTCTAGAAGAGGATCTCTTGTGTGAAAGAGGATAATTTTGAAGAAGGTGGTTTAGGTTTTGGCAAGCCTCATGTTGAGGAAAAGAGAAGGAGAGGTAGCAAGCAAGGGTTGTTGAAGAATTTTAGAATTTGTTGCAAGAACTCTAGTCTCTGTTGTTTAGCCTAAGGGAAGAGGATTTCCCGTTTAGAATCCTCTCTCCTTCCATGGAGTAGCTCTTTGGAGGAGAATGTGATGCATCTCTCCACTACTTCATTCGGAATTATGGCCAAGCTTCATCTCTATAGCAAACATTTGGTCCCGTTGAGGTTTTTGTAGCCGCTGGTGAGTCGCAAAGAGTGGGTGAACTAGATCCGCAAGATCTAGTTGTTTAGAGGGAGATTTTCTCTGTGTGAGGGTGTCTGTGACCACCCAAGAGGATATCACTCTCATTTTACTTTCGTATCTGTAATTTTATTTGTTGTATCATTAAATTCAAGCTATTGCACAAGCCCCTTCCATGAATCGCGTTATTTTCATGTACATGTTCCACTACCGTCTAGATTTCTCATTGTACTTGCTTTCTAGTGATTGAGGCTTGCCTCTCACTTTGAAGATTTGTAAATTAGCTTGCTAATCTATTCATATTTAAATCTGATATGTAATTTAATGAAAGCCATCTTCAAATCTCTCAAGTTTGTCATAGCCTCGGCAGTATTAAAAGCTAGATCTACACTTTATTATGCAATGTTTTGATTAAACCCCAAGGGGATCTTGTTAAGAAGGCTAAGTAGTTTCCGTATCCGGTATGGATCTGATGTTTCAGCCATATATCAGTTTTATATCCGGAAGTCTTAACCTACATCAGCTGAAGCTCCTCATATAGGATGTTTTCAAGTCTTCTCGCAACTTTTCCATGTGTTACCGCTATACTTCGAAGGATTCTTGCTCTCGTCTACGTAAATTCAATGCTTCTACAAAGGAACTTCATTATGATATGATTTCTTGCTGCCATACTATAATATGATTTTAATGGCTTATTTCCCTGACTCCCATCGTAAACTACGCAATTCTTGAAGGAGGGTTTCTCTATTAACTCACCTCTCTCCTTTAGTTGATTTTCAGCTAGTGTTGATTGTGGGAGATCTATTTAAGCCCTATAATCCCATTTTTTTTTGCCGAAACTATGCATGGAGGTCCCAAAATCAGCCCTAAAATAAGGGAACCCTACCCTATTCTACATTATTTTTACACTATATTTCTTATACAGCGTCTCCCTTGAGCCTATTGCATATTTTCCCGAGAGTGGAATTTCCCGCTTCTTACTTGTTTGGTTTTTGCTTCTTTCTTTGGATTCATTATTTAGGATCTCAGAGATATAAGGTTTCCAAGGGTATTAAACTCCAATAGAAGTGTGTCATTCCCACACTTTTTGTGTTTCATTAGTCTTCTAGACAGAAACCGGGAATGTGCCGGTGAAGCCTCTGTTTCATCCTCTCTTTAGAGGTGATATAACTAGTAAATGCCCTACCCGCCTTATCTCCTGCTTAGAATTACCTGTGTGTTTCCATACTACCGGCGGAATCCATAGTGGAATATCTTAATATATTCCCTACCGAGCCTATTTTTCCCATTTTGGAACATTACATGCCTGGGAATTATGTTTACTAAAGAGAAGTATAAAGTTCCTTGCAATTGTGCATAAATTAAGAACATTTGAACAAATTCATAGTGAATAATATGCACTTGATACCTTGAATAAAATATCACTTTACCGAGATGAAAGGGTAGTGATTTTATTAAAAGTTGATCTACAATCACGTTATCAATATCTAAGTATTAAACAAGGTGACATTCTTAAGATCCCCTTCCAAAATTTGTCTGGGCAATCTGAATTTATAGTAGTGCCATTCAGCTTGAGCAATGAATCAACTCGTATCCATGAGTCATTTAGAAAGAAGTTAGACCTCTTTGTGAATGCCTTTCTATATGATATTCTCATCTATTATAGAAATGAAAAGGAACATGAGGAGCACTTGTTGTGAGTGCTATCATGCTTAAGGTCATTCAAATTATATGTCAAGTTGTCTACATGTTATTTCCATAAAGAGATGCATTATATTGGTTTTATTATGATAGTCAAAGGAATTTTAGTTGACCTCAAAAGCTGAAGAACATATTGGATTACCTAGTGCAAAAAAATTCTCATGATATGTGAAACTTCATGGGGCTAATTGAGTACCATCGAAGAATTAGGAGGGTTTCTCAAAATTTAAAAATACCATCACTACTTTGCAACACAAGGGAATTAAGTATGAGTGGACCAAGGAATGCAACATTTCTTTATTCATGATTAAGAGATTAACATCTAGTGCATTGATCCTACGAGTGCTTCATATGGATAAAGACTTCACAATATTCATCGATATACGTAAGCATGTGTTAAGTGTTATGTCAATGCAAGATGGGAGATTATAACATATGCATCTTGGAAGTTGGAACTTATGAGGATATTTATGCCATGAATGATTTAGAATTGGAAATAATGATGATATCTCTAAATATTTATACAGTAATATCTTCTAGGGCAAAGCCTATGCTCAAAACTAATTACCAAAGCTTGAAGGAACTCTTCACACAAAGGAATCTAAATTCATAGTAGATGAAACAAAGTGTTTATGGGTGATTATTACTTTGGAAATTTGTATATCAAGGAAATTAGAATGTATTGGTTGATGCCTTGAGTACAAGGCCACCAATATTCTTCTTAGCTCTCTTTAAAGGTCGATTTGAAGGTGTGAGTGTTAGCACAACTTCTTGGAGACAATTGGAATTTAAAGGTTACAAAAACACTTCATAATGAGAGGTAGTTAGAGACTAAGTTTGAAAGGTATGTCCTACATGCGTATGTGTTGTTGCAATTTTATGGAGGATGTACATTCCCCGAGGAATATGATATTCAAAGCACTATCCTCAATGAAACTATATAACACTTCATTAATAGTTACATAACTTGGTAAAATTTGAACCAAATAAAAATAAACACAAAACTTACAACCTCTGTGCACAATTACATAACCTATTAAAGATTTGAATGGAATAAAAACTAAACAAAAGACTCACACTTCCTAATTGGATGATTGATCACTAAATAAAATTTTAGTTTAAAAGCTCAATTTTTAGTTATAAGGAAAGTCTAAATAAAACGTTTTAATTAATATACATAACCAACAATTATATAACTTGTTAAAATTTAAATGAAAAATAAATTAAGCATAAAACTTATTTAATTTATCACAAAGTGAAATACAATTTTCATATGGATAAGGATATCATTTACCGATATGTTCTATAATACTTTAGCCTATCATCAATGACCCATTGATAACCATTTGGAGTATCATATATTTTAGTGAATCTCATCCTATCATGACGAGGAATAATCACCTTGTGAAAGTAAACAATAGGCTAGTATAAGTATCTTGAATGGGAATCAATTAGACATGAATAATCTGGATTTATGAACGCAATAAAATACGTAAATATACGTAAACAAAGAGATGCACAAGAAAAAATACTTCATTTTATTTAAATCAAATGACCGAAATATGCTTAAAGACATAATGGAATAAAATAGCTACTGTAAGCCGGTAGCGTATCTTTGAGAAGAGATGTGGCAGCCAGACCTTTGAACTATATTACAATGAGGCTTGAGGGCCTATTTATTATTGAGAAACAATGGAAAACCTAAACATCCAAACCTAACCCTAGGAGATGAAGCGCCAAACCGTGGGTCCCGTTTAGGTAAATTGGTGTTTCAACTTCCCGAGGATGTAACTTTGGCATCCGGACTCCGTTGACGCGCTCAATAGATCATTAGAAAGATATATCTAAGGAATACAACTTTCTATGTGAGAAACATCGGCCCATGGACCCATGTTGTCTTTAATTTTCCCAAAAATGTCGTTTAGGGACTCCAAATGTTTCCGTAATTTCAAAGACCCAAAAAAAAATTTAAAAATAGTGTTGTGTTGCAATTAAAACTGAAAGAAATGATCGTAGGCTTCAAATGGAATAAGGGTAGGTGGCCACCAATATCCACCCGGATCATTAAGGCCCCAAACGGTTTCTGGAGTGCAAGACCCAAAAACCCGCTAAAAATAGTAAGTTGTGCTAAATGTGAAAAGTCAGTAAGAATTGACAAACAAGTCCAAATGGAATAGATGTGCGGCCACCGATATCCACCTAGATCATTCCTCCCTCCTTAGAAGAAATTGTCCCCATTGCGTTGAGATCCTCCAGATGAGTGGCAAATTTTGTTGAACCGGAGTATTAGATTCGTCGAAGATGTCATGGACCTCCGAGTGGACATGGTGGATGTGTTTAGTAAATTTGGTTTCTTTATCACCTCGTAGAGTACATGTGTGGATTCCGTATGTGGATTTGCAGGAGGTATGGCAATAACAATACGCGATGCGTCGAGGGTAAGATCAATGGAGTGCTTGTCTTGATAGTGTAGAGGAACCTTTGTGAGTGAGGAGAAAATGTCCTCGTATTCCTCCATGACTTTTGCCATCCGTTGCGCTCGTGCAAGGGAGTCCTATTTCGAGGTTGTGGCCACAATATTCTTCTTCTCGTGAGCATGTCAGGTAAGGAAAATAATTTCGGTTTTGGAAACAATCTTATTGTGTTGTTTTACAATATTCAAAGAGATGATGGTGAGGATTACCCAGAATATGTACAAGTTATTTCCCAAAGTAATAATAATAGCATGAGGCCTAGACTATTATTAGCAACATGTCGCCTCCATAAGTATGGCTGGCCCAATAATAAATCAACTACATTAAGAGGAGAAACATCACAAAATACCCCCATCCGTGAATGGCTTTATACCTATTAACAAGGCGACACCATTGGCGTATGCATATCTCTCCCCGGGTGAAGACACCCGATGGTATATGGCTATGGGTGTGCTATGGCCTTAGAGATGAGCTTCTTCATGACCTCCAAAATGAGGTTCTTTGGCTTTCACTATCAACAAGGAATTGCAGCAGAAACCCTTCACCCACATCTACGAATGGAAGAGGTGCTCCCCCTCCTCCGGATCCTCGCGGATCCTTGTTGGGTGCTAACAGGTGTCTTTAAAAACTCCTAATTGGCCCACATTAATTATCAACTAGGGTAAGTCCTTTTATCTCAAGTGTGTACACAAGATGTGCAAGCTATTCATGCTAAAGAGTAATGCAAAACCAATCATTCAATATAGATACAATCATAAATCTTGAAGCTTAAAAAGGAAGTGATTCAACTACACATTAGAACACAAAACTATAATTCATTCCTAATTCAAATGATAATCAACCAAGAGCATTGAAGCATTAACGAGCTCTTTAAGTTGGATCTAAACTATTGAACAAGGCAAGTATTATAAATGATTGTCTATGCTTTAAGTAATCAAAACCAATTTCGCTTTGCTAGCAACTAATTCCTGAAGAAATAAATTAGAAATGCGTATTCAAAGAAATAAATTGGACATGTGTATTCAATGGAGATAAATACCGTAAATGCGAATTATCAAAAGTATTGCAACCGTAAAGCGAAAAAGAAGAATATACTTGCAATAAACAAAAAAGTATAACACGGGGAACAACAAGAAATCCACTCGTAGACTAGGCCCTTAGCCACCAACGAATACCGCTTGATTACTCCAATAGTTGAATAAACAAAAGAGCGCTAACTATGTATTAATCATCACAATGAATTGACATTATTAACATTATCGTTCGTAATCACGTTCGTGAATTACCATTACAAATTATGCAATTAAATGAAAGATACATGGTTCCTCCTCCCCAGAAATAGCTCTCCTCTCCCTTTATAGCTAAAAAGGAAAGATAAGTGTGATCCTCGAGATCAAGAGATCCTTATGGATCCATGACAAAATTCTCTTCTCGCATGCTTCGTTCGTCTCGCGCTATCCTTACCGATTTATCTTCAATTCAACCACATTTAACGCATCCTCTTCGCTCGCGTGATTAAGTCATGTTGTTCCTTCTATTATTTCCAACATAAAAATCAACGAGAATTAGTTTGGATGGTTAACCACATTAGGATCATTTTTCATTCATTCTTTCATCAAAATCCTTTCGTTATATTATTATATCATGGCACAAAATGGATAAGAAAGAGGAAAAAGGACAAGAATCAAGAGTAACAACACCTATTGCAAGGCTCAACATACTCCCTTACTTACCTTTTTTCATGTCCTCATGAAAAATAAATAATTATGATGCAAAGAATTTAAAGAGTAGGCCGGAGAAGGTTTGTTTGTAATAGCCCGAGACCATGATGTCGTGCCAAGTGTGCAAAGGTTGTCGCTTTCTGTCCTTCAGCAACTCATAACCAAGATGATATCCTTCAAAGAGGATACCAAATAATGGGGCTTCTATAGCGACATCCCACCCAATAAGGTCCTCCTCTTAAGATAAAGTTGTCGTATGGGACTAACCGTCTCGCAAAAATTTGAAATTTCCATAATTAAATGTTCTTTGTATTTAACATTGTTGCTTGAAACCTTTCCATCTCATTTTGGATGCAAACTGGGGATCTTTTCTGAATAGAGAGGAAATATGTTGTTCCTTCCAAAGACAAGTTCCTTATGTATGGGCCCTAAACTCTTAGTCACGCTCCCGTGTCATCGTTGTTTTATGCTTAGCAAACACTTGCAGGGTGAGTAGGTTCACTTCTTACCCAAAGATCCAAGTTGTGTTCCCCGTCTTTGGAACGAATTATAAGCATTCAACCACTTGAGTTGGTCAATCGCAAAAGAGATAAAGCTTCTCCGAAATTGAACATCTCCAATAAAAGGGCTAGGATTCACATCCACTTCTTTATCTAATATGAAATTATGCAAATAAATTCACAAAGAAGCTTTTGGACCTTTACTCCATGTGTATTACAGCAATTTATAAAATCCCCCATCATCTCTAGCTCAATTGGCTTGTCGGCTCTAACAGTTTTGATTTTTAACAATAAATATTGTTCTAATAAAAACAAGGCATAGTTCGTATAGGATCGACAAGTAAAGATATCCGAATATAATGAACAAATGGTGTCCAACCGATTCCTAATGTTGTTCAGCTTAGTTTTCATTCTATTCATTTTTTCTTCTTCCCGTCTAGCCTTATCAAAAGCCTCATTCTCTCGCTAGGGCTAATTCCTCAATTGTTTTTGTAATTTCGGTATTTTTGGCAGTGGAGATTGTCCGTTGTTGATGTTGTTCTAAAGCAAGGTGGGCTTACGTCAACTCTTCTTGAAGTTTTCAAATAATAGGTCATTCCTTGACAATAAGTCCTGGATTTTCCGTCCGAGTGCGTCGATGCCGTGAAAGAATACCTTTCTGCCTTATTTCCTTATTGTGGGAGGACCAACCCTCCATTTGAACAAGCTTGCATTTACCAAATTTGTATGCAAATTAACCTAGGTGGCTATTGTTCGATTCGCTTGAATTTCTACCGATTTATTCTCGCATATTCTTGTTTCGTGTAGCTACAAAAGTTACCTCAAGAGCGTGGTCTCGAGTTTCTACATTTTTTAACTTCTCGTCGTAGCCTTTTGACCTGCCTTTGGAGGTTCTAGTATTCTTGTCGCAACTTCTTAAGTTTTTCTCTCGTCCTTAGCTCTTTTGAGGAGCATCTAATCCACTAACAAGTTTATCAATGGCTTATAGAGCTGCTTGTTGGTCATCAAAGTTGTGTTCCAAAAGAATTGTATCGCCCGACCGATTGTCCGATTTGTGACTAACTTCTATGTTTGGCAGATCGTTGCCGGGTCCTCATGGTTGTGTTACAACAGAATCGTGTCACCAGATTGCAGTTAGATTCCCGAACAATTTATGTGTCCTCAACATCTAGAGATGGCAATGTTTCCATATGCCCGAAATTCTCTAGACTTGTAAGCTTCAAAGTTGCATATATACATTAAGATTTGCTAGGACCTCGGGTCCCCGTCTCGTAATCTTCCAAAGGATCATCTCGGTCCCGCTTCACTTCCCGCTTCATTATTATTATTTTGTTTTTGTTCTTGTTCTTGTTCCGAATTAGCCTCTTCTTTGGGTTCTTCTTTCGAACCTAGTCCTCTTCTTCAAGTTTTGATTCCGATTCCGCTCCTTCTTCGGTTTCAATGCGGAATTAGGTTCCTCTTCTTCGCATTTAGAATCTCTTATCCTAACCGGATTGAATATCTCCACAAAGTTGATTGCTTTCTCATCCCGAATATTTTCGTACATCCTCCGGGCTATTTCAATTCTTACATACCTCCCGCGTTTATGGGGTTCATCCTTTGAATAGCGTGCCTATTTATTTTCGAGATAGGGTTATGCCGGCTTGTCTCCGCAATTTCGGGATTTTGGATTATACGTGGTTTTGCATGCTCTCTAGGGCCGTCATGAAATCATCCCAAGTTAAGTTGTATTGAACTGCCATGATCGATGATTAATATAATCAATCCATGGTGACTTACTAGCGCTCGGGTGTCCGGCCCGTCTTATTCTAATAGCAAGATATGGTAAAAAAATTCAAAAGAGATGGCATATTAACAAGTGAGTTTTTGTTTCAAGACAAATTAATAGCTTAAGTTGTCGTGGTCTTACCACATCTCGACGTCCATCACAGGTAATGTATCTTTGGATAATTCTAATTCTTTCCATGGTTCTACCAGAGAAGATGGCCGGATGCCTTTTCCTTTCCCCGACTACTTGTTCACCCTCTTCTTTGAAATTTTCCACCGCA
This sequence comes from Pinus albicaulis, assembly GCA_034641835.2. NCBI lineage: Eukaryota > Viridiplantae > Streptophyta > Pinopsida > Pinales > Pinaceae > Pinus > Pinus albicaulis. The sequence continues at coordinate 295,209,461 of CM076580.1, read as the reverse complement.
TCTCTTGCAATGATACATATTTTGGTGACCATATAGTTCCTTCTACCTAAGAGTCTAAATACTTCACTTATTACAACAGTTCGTGACTATAATTCTTCTACCTTTCACCATGGATTCCCAATTCGCGTATGCCGTAGAAATTCAATGAAATTTCATTAGAGGGCCGAAATCTTGTGAGATAGGATATCCACCCCGCACCTGATCAGAATTTCCCCGTTCCGTCAGAGACATCTAACACTAAAGGTTCACTCGCATTAATCGTCTTACCACCCATAACGCTTGAATTCTTCCTACTATTGCAAAGGATGAGTGAAATGGAAAAATGCAAGAATACTCGAAAAAAACACAAAGAATACCGAAAAAAAACACAAAGAATACTTAGAGCGATAGAACAACAAGTTGTTGTAACCGCTTAAGTGCTTGATATTAATTGTGTTATAAATTTCCACATACCGTGATCATGGAATATCTTGTCACCTAATGAAATAATGACAATGCATGCCTTGTGTAAGGGAGTTCTCTCCCTCTCGAAAATGAGAGGTCGCCTATGACCGAATAGACGTGGAATGGTTGTTCCGACGGCGGATATAAGGATGAAGAGTACAGAAAGTACGTAAATAAATGACGAGACAATAAGAGAGATGGATAGAGTGAAAGCGTGGTGTATAATCATAGTAAATGATAAGAGACAAGACACTTTGGTTGATGATAGTTATATAATAAGGAAATAGGACAATAATATGTACAAAAAGAAGCTTTGCCGATGATAACTGGGTTGTACACAATATGATTGAATAAAAACATGAACGCATGCATAAAGGTTCAAAGCAGGGAAGTGTTTTAAAGGGAAATAATCTCTCCGATAAAAAGATAAATGGGAAGAGGGTATTATAATAATTATCTATTGAGGAAATAGAACTTCAATACCATATGCAGTAGCTTCGTTGCTAAAAGGTGCGTCCATAGCCTCGACAGTTGCTTTTTAACCCCATGAGCCAGGATCTCAATTTATAATTGAAATTTTTCATTGATTTTTTTTACGTAAGAGACCAATGTGCCGGCGTGGTAACCGCATAACCATACCGCCTTCACCGGGAAGTAGCAAAGTAAGCAATCGCCGTGATGACCTCCGTTTCCCAAGGATGTTTTAGCCATCCAATGGATCATAACCCGGTGTGGTGGCCATGTAGGAATGTCAATGCTTCTACCTTCTTATGAACGTGGTAGGTTGGCTCTTAATGACCCCCTATCCCCCCATTCGTAGATAAAATTTAGTTGTAATTACATATTTTTATGATAAATAGAGGGAGGCCGTACTACTTAAAAGTAGGGATGATGTAAGAAGTTGAAACATGGCAATAATAAGAAAAATTATAGCTATAATCCCATTGATAATAGATATAGAGAATTATAACCAAGAAGAGTAGAACCAACATGGTAAAGATGATCAATCAATATCATATAAAGTAGAAATCAATACAAGAAAGTGAAATATAAATAGTTGTGTCCCTTTCAATTGTTTTAAGTATATCATCAAGAAGTTGTCTTTGTCAAAGATCATAATATTAAAAATATTCACTCCGCTTTAATAAAATCCATAATTCTTATCCGCATTGAAGGTACCGTACTGTGCCATAAAAGGAAAGAAATAAATAAGGCTAAAATGAGCTAGAATAAGTCCATGAGAGGAAAGAAGTGTTTGAAAATATATAAAAAAGGTGTTGTTCGTAACACACAAAAATTGTACAAAAAAAGTGTTGTTCCAAAATTGGAATAGAAAACAAAGAGAGTGTTGTTCCAAAGATGGAATAGAAAAACTAAAAAGTGTTGTTCCGAAGATGGAACAACAAAACTAAAATTGCTGTTCCGAAGATGGAACAAAGAAACCAAAAAGTGTTGTTCCGAAGATAACAAAACCAAAAAAGTGCTTCTTCCAAAGAGGGAACAAGAAACTAAAAAGTGTTGTTCCGAAGATGGAACAAAGAAACCAAAAAGTGTTGTTCTAAAGATGGAACAGCCAAAATAGCAGAGAAAAAACAAATTGAATCACAATCCTATTTACAATTTATTTTCTTTTTTTTTTTTTTAGATAGAAAAGAAATGAATTTTATAAAGATGAAGTTGCCCAAGGATTATCTTCGCAAATAAAATTTGCATGGTGCAGTGCTTGCGTATTTTTCAAAAATATTCTCAGAAGTGGTCTTTGGTAGAGGCGCACCCGATGCCCATTTGCTTTAAAGGAACAAATATACCCATCAATGGTGGTCAACATAAGAGTGCCATTGTCATGTACTTCCTTTATTTTATAGGGACCTAACCACCTAGTCCGCAATTTACCAGGGAAGTCTTGAAACCCGGAATCATAGAGAAGTGCCCGCCGCTCTCATGAAATTTCTTTTTCTTTATCGTAGAGTCATGCCATTTGGCTCTTTTGTTGTTGAATAAGTGTAGCATGCTGCGCATCCAAAAGCTAGATTTCGTCTAATTCATTTATTTTTTATAATCTATTAACTGGGCTTCGCTTAAATCCGCCCCACTTCCCGTCGTCGTTAGTGTTTGTATCTCAAATTCTATGGGAAAAATAGGTTCCTTACCAACAATGTACCGATATGGGGTGTATCCAAAAGAGTATTCCTCCAAGTTGTGCGATATGCCCACAAGGCTTCGGTATTCGAGTAGCCCAAATTTCGTCCGTGCGATGAGACTGCCTTCATTATAATAGCTTCAATTACTTGGCTGGTGCCTACCCGCCCATTCGGCCAAGGGTGGTATGGAGAGGTAATTCGTGAATAACATGATGATTTTTTAGTGTAGCGATGATCTTGTGGCCCTCCATCAGCGTTGATTACTTCTCCGGGTAACCCATATCATACAAAAATTTCAAAAAGAAATTTTATCACAGCTTTCTTCGTGGCTCTTCGTAATGCTACTACTTCTACCCACTTAGTTACGCATTCCGTTGCAACCAATATATATGATTTTTGGTTGGATGATGGGTTGATTGCCCGTAAAAAATCTAATGCCCAATGCCAAAAAGGTTCTATGACCAAACTTTTGGATGCACCAGGGGCATCTCATCGATTAGCCAAGCCATCCCATCCTTTGACAACTATCGCAAGCCTAAACAAATTTCTTAGCATCCTTAAAAAATCATGGGCCAAGAATAGCCCATTTGTAAAATTTTATATCCGCCCGCGGTTCAAAATTTCCATCGCAAGGTCCATCGTGGCAATATTTTAAGATATCATAAATTTCGTCTTCCCCGATACACTCATGCGATGTGCATATCTACTTATATGAAATAGGTATCCTCCAATCCAGAGAACCGAGTGTTGTGCTATACTATCAATTTCCTTTCTCTCGGGTGTCATATGTTTAGGTAGTTTTCCCACCGCTAAATAATTTGGCTACATCTCGTGTACCATGGTGTTTTCACTAAGCATAAAGAACAGTGTTCATCCCGTAAACTGATCCTCTACTACTATTGCATCATCTCGTTTCTGGCACTCGGGAGAGAAAATCCGCCACAAGGTTTTCCTTCCCCGGTTGATCTCTTATAATTATATCAAATTCCTATAAAAGTAGCAACCAACGTGTCACTCTCTCTTCCATTTGTAATGGGTTTATTAGCTAAGTATTTAATAGTAGAGTGATCGCATACGTAATTATAAAGGGTATCTAGTTATATAGTGTCTCGAATTTGTTAATAGCATAAATAATTAGCCTAAAACTCCTTCGTTACCGTGTAATTCAATCTCGGGCGAGGAGTTAAGTTTTTGCTAATGTAATATATAGTGTAGGGTTTCTTGTCTTCTTCTTGGCCAAGAACTCGCTCCAATGGTTGTGTCTCGATGGCATCTAATGAAATCTCGAATGGTATATCCCGCTTCCGGGCCTCGTAATATCGTGTTGTCGATACTAGAATGCTGCGAAATTTGTAAAGGCAAGATCACATTTTTCACCCATATTAAATCACTTTTTCCGTTAAGACATATAATGGTGCAGCAATCAGAAAAAAATCTTGATAAATCTACGATAATATCCACCAATCCTAGAAAAATACGCACTTCCGTTTAAGTGTAGCGGAAGAAGAGAATTACCTATATTTTTTTTGATCTACCCGAATTCCGCCCATCAAAATGTAATGACCTAGATCGTGCCTTCTATCATCATACACTTTTCATGACTTAAACATAAGCCGGTAGCAATACACCGTCTTAACTTTTTCCAATGTTTGTAATGCTTCGCTTGAATTCATCTCCATAGGGTGTGAAATCGTCCATGCTTCCAATCCTTCATTTATAAAGTCCGCAAAATGTTGTGTATGGCTCTTGGAATGTGGCAGTGTGTGTTACACAATCCAAAAGGTAATACCCCGTAAGCGAATGTTCCCCACTCGACGTAAAGTTAGTATTATCCCGGTCTTCAAGCAATCTCGAATTTGGTTGTGCCACTGAAGCCATCCAGGAAAGAAAAAAAATTTCTTCCTCGCTAGTGTATCTAGGACCTAATCAATAAATGGAAGGGGGAAATGGTCTTTTTGCGTTGCCTTGTTGAGTTCTCTATATTCAATGCATATTCGCCATTTCCCATTCATTTTGGGAACCACAACTAATGGAGAAGCCCATTTACCGTCGTATATAGGATAGATAAAATTTACATCCAACGCTTTTTGAAGTTCTTCTTTAACAATATCTTTTAGGTGAGGATTTAATCTACGTTGAGGTTGTCGAATGGTTTTTGCATCCTTTTCAAGGTAGATGCGATGCATGCAGAGCCGAGGGTCAATCCCTTTCATATTTGAGTAATCCCAAGCGAAATCCCCTTTATTTTTCCTAAGGACTTGAATAAGTTTCGTTGTCGGTCATCCCTCGCATTATTGTTAATGTTCCAGACCTTCCCTAGCTCGATTTCAATAGGTTTATATTATAAATGCGTGGTTGTTGGTATTTTTTGATCATCGATATCTCTTAGGGATCTTCTTCAATTTCATTGTCAAGGACTCGCTTTAATCATGTGGCATTTCGAACTTGATACCGGTGGTAGGATGATTGATAAAAGTATTAATGACATCGTCTTCGAGCTTGGTTTTTAAATTCAAGGGCATCTACCACAAGCACGGTGACCGAATATTTTATGTTAAGTATGTTGCAGTTGCTTCCTCGGTTTTCATAATAGTCAAGCTTGGCTACAGAGGATATAGTTAAATTTTTCACATCATTCCCCCCTAGTTATGGCCATACCGCCTACCCGACAACTCGATATAAGCATCACGTCGCTAACCAAGGCCTTCCTAATATTAAGGGATGTCCATCTAGTCAGTTCCTAGGGTTAATAATCGACAACTGGCTTCAGTATTCCCGAGTGTCTATGTAGACCATCACATCTTGTAATGTTCCTTCCGTCTAATGACCGAGCGGTCGCCTAGTTCTAGTAAGCTAGTTGTTGGTTCCAAGGCCGTGATGCCAAGAATGTCGCAAGTTGTAGTTGTGAGAATATTAATGGCTACCCCTGAAACAATTCAAAGCATTGGGAAAAGAATTTCCATTTATCCGGACCGTGACAATGTGGTTTCCGGATCCTCATATTTTACAGAGTCTCTTTGCCTAGTAATAAATCATACAAAGTCCCGAAAACATGGACAGGGATTGTTTTTGTTTTCCTCACGTACTTCTTATACACAATTCTTTAATAGTTTTGGCATGTATTGGAATATCTTGATAGCCTGGAGGAGGGGAATTTTTATACAAATGTTCTTAAGTTCACCGTAAGATCAAAGTCGTGATATTCAATCGGCGTGGTATCGCAATCTTTCCCGGGAATGGGGGGAAGTGGTTATGATTTGTTCAGATTTCTTTGTCTAATCGTATCTTCCCCTTGTTTTATTTTTTGATCATCTACAATGTACTCGCTTATTTGTGTGTGGTTCTTTCGATTGAAAATATTTATGCTTATCTAGAGTGATTATGTCATCTGCATCTCAACTTAAGCTTGTTACATTCTTTCAACTCATCCCGAGGATCCAGACCTCTATGATTTGTATTGACCGAACTAGTCCGTTGTTAGGATTTGGGTTGGGCTGAGCCGGAAGTTGCGTCGTATATTAGATTGAGGATTCCCGCCGCAACGTGTAAGGTGCCGGTAAAGTTGGTTGAGGCAGGAACCGTCCCCATAGGCCGGTTTGTAGATCTTTTCCCAATTTTATTGCCGCTTTGATTTTTTGAGGTGGAAGGGAACCATTGGGAGGAATAAGGGTTGTTCGCTAGAATTGTGGTGGGTAAAGGAATTTCGCTAATTATTATTATTTTGGATTGACTGATTGGGCCATGGTGGTATAAAAATTTTAAGGTGGCAAAAGAGGTGGCCGATTCGCCATGATGCCTTTGAATATTGCCGAGAATTATATTGCAAGGAAGGAAAGAACGAAAATGGATCGATGCATACCTGCCCGACGCGCTTGCCATTGACGACGCTAGTTCAACAAACATATACCGGTTCCACTTCTTCTTCCGTCTCTTGAAAAGTGATTTTAATCCCGGGAGTGATGGGTAGCTTTCCGTGGTGTGCTCTTTAGTGCATATGGCACATGTTCGTATCGCATATAGGGGAATTCTTTATGACTATGCTTCGTTCGCAACGGCGTAAAATATCCAAGTTCCGTTCCGCATAAATTTCAATTTTTCTTAGCTTGCATGACATCCAATTGTTTCGACAGTGGTCCCTAGGATATCACAAATCTTCCAACAGATTTCCAATTTCGCTTCATGTAATGCTTCCTCCCGAGGCTTTGTTGTCTCCGCTCTGTACCGCGTCCGACTATTTTCAGCCTTGTACCGCCGGAACACTTGATGCACAAATTTATAATATCATTATATTTTTCTTGATAACCCCACCCTTACCCATTATATTTAAATTCTGTATCTACCCATTGGTCTTTCATACCTCTAATCATCGTGGTTTTTAGAAAATTATCGTAGTATATTTGTGTAAGGAGATATTTGTAGATTATATTGAAAACGCTCTACGTATTCTTCCGCAGTATCACTAGGCTTAGCTACCATTTGAAAATTTTCATCTTTTAATTCTCTAGTTCGACAATAATCTTGATATTTTTTAAGGAAATATGTTTTCATTTGGTCCCAAATATTGATGGTGCCTCCACCAAGTCCCATGAACCAACGCAGCTTCTCCTCTCGTAGTAGAGGGGAACAGTCAAATTTTCCGAGTGCTTCCGTAGTGTAATCATAACCCCGGCATAGGACATCAAATTCGAAAAGGAATGCATCTAAGGATCTTCCGAAGTTAGCCCATGAAAGGTGGGAATGTTCTTCGAATGGGATAGCCTTCATGGGGGCATTGATAGTTGTGTCAACAATAAGGTATTGCAATGTATAAGTTTGAGGTTGTTGGTTATTAGCCATTTGGTCAAAAATATGCCAATATTCTTCAGTAAGATCTCCGAAGCTAGAGAGTTATTCCTAGATGCTCCACAGAGGTCGAATAGTTCTAACAAAGACTACCTTGATCCGGAATACAGGTGTCCTCTTCTACCAATTACCAGGAGATCTAGGTTTTTGATAATTTAATTTCAAGGTTGCCTCGTTTCTCCTTCTCCTTCACACTTCGAGGTTGCAAGAATTTCCTTCTGTAAAGGGCGAGTTTGTGAATTCTCGCATCTTGAAAACTCGCTCAATCTCTTCAATCTTACCGTGAATCTCGCTGTTAGCTATAGATGGTGATCCCGCGGCTTGAAGGAAGCCGCAGGGATGTCTAGCAAGCATGAATTGTGGTCCTACTAATGAATGAGACTCGCTTTTCTTATGATTTATTCAATAAAAGTTGATCATCCAAGGGTCACCGATTCCTTAGGTTTTCCAAGTTTAGAAAGAGGAATTTTGTTTTTTTTAGGTCTTTTCCCTCTTATTCATTCATGCAGAAATAAAAACATTCATTCCTACCTTAAACTCTTACTAATTCTACTAGAAAGTAGGCTAGTGGACAGCATTTTACTCATTCTTTACGCAGTTCTTACCTTCCGTTTTTAATACCCAATTCTCCTTAATAGAAAAAACATCAATCGTACATTACTCTGCTGCAGTGGCAACAGTGTCTTTAAAAACTCCTAATTGCCTCACATTAATTATCAACCAGGGTAAGTCTTATCTCAAGTGTGTACGTATGTGCAAGCTATCCATACAAAGATTAATGCAAAACAATCATTTAATATAGATACAATCATAAATCTTGAAGCTTAAAAGGAAGTGATTCATCTACACATTAGAACACAAAACTTTAATTCATTCCTAATTAAACTAATTCAAATGATAATCAACCGAGAGCACCGAAGCATTAACCGAGCTCTTCGGCTCGGATCTAAAATATTGAACAAGGCAAGTATTATAAATGACTATCTATGCTTTAAGTAATCAAAACCAATTTCGTTTGCAAGCAACTAATTCTTAAAGAAATAAATTAGAAATGTGTATTCAAAGAAATAAATTGGACATGCGTATTCAATGGAGATAAATACCGTAAATGCAAATTATCAAAAGTACCGCAACCGTAAAGCAAAGCAGAATATACTTGCAATAAACATAAAATTATAACAGAGGGAACAATGCTGAAATCCACTAGAGATCGAGCCCTTAGCCACCGGCGAATACCGCTTTGATTACTCCGTAATAGTTGAATAAACAAGCAGTCATGAACTATGTATTAATCATCAAAGTGAATTGACATTACAATACGATCTTCGTTCGTAACTACATTCCGTGAATTACCATTACAAATTATGCAAGTAAATGAAAGATACATCGTTCCTCCTCCCCGAGAACTAGCTCTCCCTATCCCTTTATAGCTAAAAAGGAAAGATAAGTGTGATCCCTCAAGATCAGAGATCCCTAGGGATCTAGTTCCAAAATCCACCTTAGGGCCGAAATAAGGCAAGAAGGACAACACCAAACCACGTCGTACCCTCGTAGCTAGCTCCTACGAGGACAGAGAGGGCTCTCTCTCCTGTGTCAATCTCAATGAAAATATTCAAAAGGGCTTGAGATGACTAAAATAACAATGATCTTTAGGCTAGATATACAAATAGGGAGGGTTTGATTTTGATTTTTTGGATTTCTTTTGTCGGGAAAAGGGGAAAGACAATTTTTGGGCTTCGGGATGAGACCAATTTCTTGCAGAAGTTCAATTTGGGGCGAGGGTAGGCGCCGGCTTTGATGTCTTAGATCAAATGAATGGATTGAAAAGACCGCTCGAGGAGCCGAAGAGGGAAAGAGAGTGTAAGGATCCTCTTCATCATCCTCTAAGTGCCGAAATTGTGCTAGCTCGTTTTTTTCGCTTGTTGTCCACTATCTTTACCCGATTGCTCAACCGTGATTTCCGTAGCCGCCTTTTCTTTCGAAAATTTTCCGAAATTCTCGATAATCTCTCGAATATCTTCTCATTCAACCAACCGAACTATCTACATCATTAAAAATATCGGCAAACAAAACAAAATACTCTACATCTGTATGTACATAATTAAGTGGATGATTAACCGGTTTCTCCTTAGTGGTAATCATATACTTCATTTTTTGTTCCCGATACAACTTTCTCATTTGGCCAAACACGGGAATCGTCGCATAGGAGAAATCTAACTGTAATGTCCCTTTCAATTTTTCTCCCCAAGATCTGGAAAGCAACATACCAAATCTCGGAGGAATGTCTACTACAACAACGTCCATCAAAACATTCTTTGTAGGAATCTGATCCAAACTTACAACCAAGTCTTTAATGAGCCCAATACATCTCACTCTGCTAGAATCAAATGAATAAAGATCGTGGTACTTCCTGGTAATGTCTAAACCCAACTTCTCCATGATTTCTTTCGGCATAAGGTTATGGGAAGCACCGGAATCGAACATGGCGTTATGCAACACAAACTCATGCAACCGAAGACTAATATAAAAAGGAGGTACTTCGCTGTCCGGAGACTCACCATCTAAAGCTGGTCCAAATATCAGTTCCGGTTGATCATCTTCAATATTCACCATGTCAAACATGGGATCGAAATTCAAAATTCTAGAAACTTGACCTTTATAACTGTTGTTCCTCATTAATTCAGTCAAGGGGATGGATACCTTCAATTTTGAAATTTCATTCTCCAAACTAAAAGCTGAACTCTTTTCGATCTCTTTGGCTGGAACCTCTTTCTTTTCAGCCTTCTCCCTCGATGCAATCGACTGATTTGATTTTTCTGCTGATGATGACTTAGTGGCAGCAGGATCAACTACCTCTTTTGCTTTCTTTTGTGCAACAGGTGAATCATTTTTAGGTGCTGAAACTTCCTTCCTCTTCTGAATTGGATTGACTGGTACGTCTCTATTTCTAAGAGAATATTGCTTCTGCTGAGCTGACAATGCATTCATATATCCTCTCTGATACTCATCCGACTCTTCCTCAAGGGCTGCATCATTAGCTAGGATAAAATCCTCGTCTCTTTGTACCGCTGAACTTTCTGCACATTCATCATCTTCGGTGATATAAATGGGTAAATCATCAGGGGTAAAGAAATGATTTTTCTCTCCTACTAGATCATCTTCATCATCTGAATCCTGACCAACAAAATTCTGCTGAAGAGGTGTTTTTACTTGCTGCTGGACTGTTGGTTCTTGTGCTCGCTGTTCTCGTTGCTTAATCCTGAATTGGGGCTGCTGCTGACCACGGAAGTTAGGATTCCTAACTTTTGGTTCGAGCTTATCAATAGTGAGCCTTTCGAACATCTTTCCGATTTCGCGAAGTATCTTATCCGTAGATGTAGAAGCTTCTTCTTTTATCAAAACTTTCTTCTCAGCTTTCAGTCTAGCTCTCTTATCATTCAAGTTTGCCTCAACACTTACGGCAATCTTCTGCATGTCCTCTAAAGTAGGCGGATCTCTATCTCGTAATGAATAGGCCATCTCAGGATCAAAACCATCCGGGAATTTTAACAAAGCTGATTTCTTAGAAGGCCTCAAGTCATCAGGAATTGCATTATACACCGCATTAAATTTGATAATATAGTCTTGGACGGACTCACCAGGATTACGCTTGATGCTAGTATACTCAGAAGTGATTTGCAGCGGATCTTTCTTCATCTCCCACCGATCTAGAAACTGTCTCTGAAGCTCGGCTAATGTAGCAATACTCCTGGGCTGCAAAGCTCTGAACCACTTACGTACCTCACCTCCAAAAGTTTGCACGAACAATCTCATGGTGACATTCTCTTCATCAATTTCATGGAGATCAAAAAATTCTGCCATTCTATCAATATGCTGCTGAGCGGGCACACTTTGAGGAGTTCCATCGAACAATGGGATTTTACTCTGATAATCAGCGGGCATAGCATCCAATTTTCCCGGCAAGGCAAGAGGTGCGAATCTAGCAGCCATTGCTCTTGGTGGATTTATGATCTGTCTTGGAGAAACAGGTGGAACAGGAGCAGTAGGTGTGCGAGGTGTATGTGGTGGAGACGGAGGAGGAACTACTGTTGATTGCTGATCAGATATAAATGGTTGCACTGGAATGGTAGGAATAAAAGAAGGCTCAGCATGAACTTGTGAATCAGATGTAACTACTAATGGACTAAGAGTTTCAGAAGCAGATTCAATAAACTCAGGAATATTCGTTGCCACAATGGAGTTTTGAAGATTCAGAATGTAATTATCAATGGATCGATTAGCTTGTTCAACCTCAAGATACTTAATGAATTCAGGATTTATGATGGTAGAACTAGTAGCACTTTCAGATTTGGTTTCAAACAAGGACAACTTGAACTGATCATCAAACTCAATATCTTCGATGTATTCAAATACAGTAGGGTATGAATGAGATCTGACCAAAGGAATCACGGGAGCTTCTCGACGGAAAATTCTTGGAATCAGGTTGGGATTCTCATACACTGGAGGCGGATTTGGATCAGGATTTGATCTAGTATGTCTTCTGGAAGCCAGTGTGTTGATCTATTCAAAAATCAAAGGACAAAATGATCTATTCAGCCTGTCAAATTCTAAACTCAATCATCCAAAAGTCCAGAACAATATAATGTACTGGGGTAAAACACAAGACAAATGTCACGTTCACAAGCTAAACCGGAGATCGACTGAAGCAACGTTTATCTACTTCCGCTTATGCATATCAAAAGCATTTCGAAAGCTACCTGGCGTGACTTCAGACTCCGTCTATAACTTATGAAGAAAATAACATCAACGAGCAAACCATTGAAAGCTACCTGGCGTGACTTCAGACTCTGTCTATAACTTATGAAGAAAATAACATCAACGAGAAAACCATTTTCTCCCCAGTATGGTCGCCACTATGTTAGTTCCCAAATCCACCACAGGCTGAAATAAGGCAGAAGAAGGACAACACCAAACCACGCTCAACCTCGTAGCTAGCCCTACGAGGACAGGAGAGGGCTCTCTCCGGGTCAATCTCAATGAAAATATTCAAAGGGGATTGAGATGACGATAAAAACAACTGATCTTAGGCTAGATAAACAAATAGGAGGGTTTTATTTTGATTTTAGGGGTTTTTTGTTGAAAAAAGGGAAAAACAATTTTTGGGCTTGGGGATGAGGCCAAATCTTGCAGAGTTCAAGTTGGGGCAGGGTAGGCAATGGATTTGATGTCCAAGATTGAATGAATGGATGGAAAAGACTGCTGAGGAGCTGAAGAGGGCAAGAGTGTACAAGGATCCTCTTCAAACTGACGAAAACATGTAAAATTAAACAAAAGTCTAAGGCAGAGCACCAACAAATCAATGAATTCTACCTCAAATACTACCTCAAATACTCATTTGTTTAATTAAGAAGCATAGAGAAGGATGGCATACATATAAAATTAATGAAACTTACAATAACATGAGAAGAAACATCATCAAAACTCAGAAGCCACAAGGATCCCAACAAGTGCTGCAAAACTCTGGTCTTTCCTTTGCCAAAAACTGAAAATGTATGTACAATGAAGTGCCAAACTTTTCCCAAGTATCCAACCCTGAAAATGTCTCAGAAAATAAAATATATAGACAAGTATAACCCCTTCCCATGCCTCTAGGGGTCGAGCTCATGCTTCTAGGAGCAGTTTGAACCAATTCTAAACATGGAGCTAAAATCTAGGCAACCAAACAACTTGCCTCTATAAGCTAGGAAACTGATCCATTCACTTGATTTTCACTTTTTAGTGAATGAATCATCTAGAACAAGTAAATACATGCCAAAATTACATCATGATTACCAAATTACATCAAGATAGATCAATCCTCTCATGAAAAATTAAAACTAGTCAAAACTGGCCGAATTCTTGAGCTGGAAGGTGAAAAATAGGCTGAATTCCTCTATGCGCCGCGCTCAAAAGCTCTATGCGCTGCGCTACTTTGGACCTGATTTTGGAGCACTTTCCGAAGTCCAAATCGAGCTCATGATAGCTCGTTGGAAAGCCCTGGATGTCTGCTATCCAACCCAAGTGGAATTTTTCAATTTGGAGCTCATTTTGCCCTCCAAAGCTTCAATCTCCCAAACGTACTTCCCGCTGGTGCAAAAGGTGGAAAGAAGGTGATTTTCATGGTGTTTTTGGCCCTTAAGACCACCCAGAACTTGATGAAATCTCTCAGACATTCCTGAGCATGCATAAATTACCATGAAAAATCCAAAAATGTCAAGTTTTCTTCCAGAAGGTGTCCCAATCATAAGCGCGCGTCGGGTGGCGCGACGCGTCGGGCGGAAAAACCTGTTTTGCAACCAAAATTTTCAAAATGAAAAATCTTCTCCAAATTTGCTGAAATTTGGAGTGAAGGTCTCCCATCATGTCTCATGCTCAGCCAAGGAATCTTTGGCCAAGATTCGGAGTGGGTCCGGCCTCTTTCGACGTTTCAGTGCCTTTCTCAACCTTGCCTTCACGATCTTCATTTTTGCTCTGCAAACATGTGTACGAGCCCAATAGTGAGTCTTCATGTGTCTGAGAATATCTTTGTCCCTATTGGCCTTTGCCAAGAGCTTATCAAAATGAATGTTGATGTGTGTGAGGCAAGTCTCTCGCTCAACCGGTGTCATGTCACGAGGTCTCTTGCGGGCCAATGCACGGTCCTCACGGATTTGCCGCAACTCGATGAGTGTGTGCTGATCCTCCAGCTGTTTATTACGCTGCTCCAAATAATGTATAACCCACTGAGCTCTCTGAAACTTCACAGTCAAAGTGTCAATCTCAGCCTTTTGTTCCTGGATGATCTCTTTCAGCTTCGAGCTAGGAGAGCTCGCATCAACATCGATCAAAACAATATCAGTATCTTGGCCTCCCGAGGGGCCCTCATCGTGCATAGGCCTCTTGCCTCTATCCTGAACCTGTACCTGTGCTGATGTAGATGGCGAGACCCCTTCCACACCATGTGGAGATAGTACTCGCGCTGCTGATGAAGTCAACGAGACCCCTTCCACCCCTAGTAGAGATAGTACTCGTCGTGCTGCTGCAAATAAGGCTCTGACGCCTCTCTGATATGTAACTGCCACTGGCGCACCGCCCGATAGGGCCCGACCCCAGAACATCAAATCCGAGGTGAAGGCTCTCCTCATTGTGAAACATCTTTAGAGGAGGGCTGGCGCTGCAAAGAAGTCACGGGAAATGAACTCATCCCATGCGATGCCCTGCTGTGCGAGCTGATGTACCACCATGATCTTGATGAGCGCGTAATGGTAAATGTTGTTATGCTGCTGCGCTGGGGTATTCTTCTGCACAAGGACCTTCATCCGCTCTATGTTACGGTACATGAAGTATGGAATGCTCATCAACCACACTCTCGTGAAATGCATCAACAGCTGGATGTGATATGCATACAAGCGTGAAAAGCGCCCTTCACAACTGAAGTACCTAATGATAAGTTTCATCAATGGTGCATATTCTTCCTTCAGAAACTAGAATGGAAATACCCTGCTCAACTGCCTCAAATACCCAGGTCTGATGTATGGCTCATAATAGGCTCTATCCAGCTGCTTCCTCTTGTTCCACTCCTCACCGATGTTTGGTATCCCGGTGGCCTCAGAAATAGTCTCTGGTGACAAAGTAAAATTCACTCCAGCAAGGTTTACACGACCATTATGCAAATGTAGGACAAATATGCGAGCTAACTCATGATGATGTTGAGTTCAGGCAATCATCTCACAATACTGGAAACATGACTGACGCTGAAAACAATCCATTGCAAGCGGGCAAGCCTGCAATTGTGTCAAAGAAGTGGGTTCTTCCCTGACATGCCTGCCACTTTTGTGAGATCTCCTTGGCACATTAAGCTCGGTAGATGAATCACTGTCCTGCTCATACCCCTGCTCATATGGTGAATCTGTTTCTGACATGGTGCTAAAATGTATTTGTCAACTGTGTGCTTGGTTGGTTAGAAAATGAGCAATTGGTGAATTTGTTTCAATGTCCAAATGTGTCACATGAAATGAGAGGCTGCAAGGAAGTGTCAAAGTGAATACAATGGATTTTCACCTGACTTTGGAATGGAAAGACATTTACTCACTGCTTTGGAAAACTTTGAATTTAGACACCTTTACAAATGATATGGGACTGGGTGATAGTGATGGGACTTGTAGTTTTGAGGGATATGTATAAATGTAATGTCAAGGAAACTGTCCTTGAATCTTTGGTAATCAGGATTTATCAATGATATGAGGTGGTGGGAAACAATAGGATTTGGGAATTTAAAACATGGGACAAAAGGTATAGGGATATGAAATAGTGGTATAACAATGGGACTGTGATATGATAATATGGCAGTGACAGCAGTGATGGAATAGGAGAGAGACTGTGGGATTGTGGTGTATAATGTGACAAAACTAGCAGAGATAACAATGATAACAAATGAAAATAACACACATGTCAATGAAATGAGGGTTTATACACCAAAACTCAAGTTTTTAACCACCTCCTTTCCAACCCTAAGAGAAAATTTTGAAGTGAATATAGGGTTAAATTTTTTTCACCATTTAACACTTGAAATTCTCCTTTTCAACACACAGCAAACACACCATAAAATCAACGAACATACTTGGACAAACTTACTTGGAGAAGATAGCACTGAACCAAATCGAATTTTCACCGGGCGGAATTGATTTTCGGCCTTAGGGCTCTATGTGCCGCGCGCAAACCCAATGCGTCGCGGCCTTTGGGTGCGCCGCGCCTGTGGCAATTTCAACTGTTGATTTCGGCCTAATGCACCGCGTGCATTCTATGCGCTGCACCTCTTCCTTATGCGCCGCGCGCAATGTTAACACACAGTCACGACCTTTGAAAAACGCAGTTTGCTTTCCAAATTTCAATTTGACTTCTCCTTTGGATTTTGTGAATGATTCTTGAGGCAAATGGGTTAAATAGCATTGAAAAATATATTGCAAGAGATGGTTTTCATTTTTTCTTCTCGAAAAACCCATTTTGTAATGTTTTTTTGACTTTGGCACTTTGTCATTTGATTTCAAGTTCTTTCTTTTGCTTTCTCACTGATTTTTTGAGTTTGGACTAATGAAATTATTTGATTTTTGCAGGGATATTGGCATTGATGTTTGGCAAAGGAAAACCAGAGCCTGCTTTGAAATCTTCAATACGGAAAAATACATGATTATTACAAAAATGAATGCGACAATTTCTTATTCAAAACATATTTTTGAACAAGAAATGTCCTCTCAAGCATGTTTAATGATGAAAATTTTGAATTGAAAACTTATTGAAATCCTCCTCATGGCCTGTGGGCATTTATTGAACATGTCAAAAGACTAAACCCTAGACTCAGAAACCAAAAGACTCTTTTTGACCAAAATAATCATTTATGACTGTGAATGACATGAACTGAACTTTGGTAAATTTGGAGGAGTTTTGACCAACCCAGCAGGTACAAGCATGAGGGAAAACAAGAGAACCTACCCTTCTGTCAGTCAATTGCATGCCCCTAACGGAATGCAAATGAATGAGCGGAATGAGACACCTAAACAATGAAATGCAATAAGAGGAATGATCTCGACAGAGGGTCAGAAGACCGACTTTAACAGTATGATAAGTGGAGAGAGAAACAACGTGGGATGGACATTTTACTCCCACAAATTTAGCTATGCAACCCACCTTATTTGCAGGAAGCTAAGGTGGAGGAGATGTTTCAGGAGTGACCATGTTGGAGGGTGACTCACTTTTTGTGGATGATATCTTGGGGATGGAGGCTTCACATGGGGATGATGATTCCCAATATATTTTAGATTCCATGCCTCTAGAAGGCCTCTAGACCACATGTAGTTTTTTCCATGTACATCCCACTTTCTCATGATGAGAGCCATTTGGATTTTTCACCAAAAGGCATACTTTTACACATGGGAGGAACAACCTGAGGACATATTATTGAAAAATATTGTTATTTGGAGGAACTTACCATTTGAGGATACTACAGGAGGAAGAAGAGAGGCTCTTCAGTTCTATCCTTGTAGTTGCTTGAGGACAAGCAACATTTGGGAGGGGAGGACTGCAATATTCCTAAATTAGCATGTAGGTAATTGGAATATTAATTTTGCTCCAAACACATGGTTAGATGAAAAAATGGGTCGGGAGACCCATAAATATTTTTAGCAGCAATAAAAACCCTCTTAATGGGAAAGGGGATCATATTCATAGCTGGATAAAACACCTTCATATGTGAACAAGGGCTAAATGTATGTGGACAAATTCAAGTTTGACCAAGTCAACTAAGGTAGTATGGAGGATGTGGAACATTAATGGAGATAACCCAGTGGGAATATGGATCAGTTTAGATAGTTATAATAAAGCCACCTTGAGTGTGGAAGAAGACATTGCATGGAGATCCATTCAAGATTGACCAAATCCATCAGTGTTGTTATGGAGGAGTGGTATTGATGATGGGATAGTGCAGTTTTGGAGGGAGATTCATTGCATGAAGATGGAAACCCTAATGAGTGGGACCCAAGGTAAGAAGGCTCACATTATTTATAAGGAAAAGGATGGAAGCCATATGGGGTTAGCTTATGATTATGATTTTCTAATATATGTTCTATTTAGACATATTTCTTTCTCTAGTTGTTTAGCTTAGATAGAGTGTTATTTAGCACAGGGTGTTCATAATCGAGAATCCCACCTCTTCCATTCAGTAGCTCTTGGAGGAGTCTTGCACCATATTGACCAATATCTGGCTGAAGGCCAAGCTTCATCTTCCTCTGACAGTGCAGATCCTATTGAGGGTTTTTCTGTTTCAGTAATTTGGAGCAAGTGGAAGCTAGATCTTTAGATCTAGTCCATTTCAGTTCCTCTTTTCAGTGGAAGAGGGTTCTAATCCATTGGAGGGACAATATTGAAGGTATTGAGCTTCATTTTCATATATTGATATAGATTTTCATACAATATTGATACATTTTCCCCCTACAATGCAGTATTGATACAGATATATGTAATTTCTGAAGGAGCAGTTGCAGGGTGATTTAGAGCACCATTTAGAGAGCTTATTTTCTAAGTGTTGGGGATCTACCCTTCACTTTGGAGATATGTTGGAGGATATCCTTTTATTTTTCATATCAGATTAGATCCACTTTCCATATCTATAATTTTTAGTAGATCTGCATTCTTAGATCTAATATCTACACTTTGTACAGGGTGTTTCACTGAAAACCCCAAGGGGGTTCATTAGAGGAGCCTGTATAGTGCATGGATCTGATATAGATATAAATTTTTATGAACATAACAGCTCTAGATCTGGTGTACAACTTACTGTTATTGCAGAAGTAATAAAATAACATTTTCAGGGTATTTCCAGTTTTATTCATGGTTGCATCCCCTCTTTTTGCATGATTTTTGAGAAATAATGGCTTGGGAGGCTTGTTTAACTACGCTACCATGATTTGTTTCAGATCTCCTTTTGTACATGGCTGTTATAATCTATGACTGAATGGATCCATTGGCTGCATTTAACTATTTTTGCATATATTTCTGAAAAATGCATTTTTAGTGCATGTATTGCTGAGTTTTCCCATTTGGTAATATTACAGGAGGAACGTCTCTTCCACTACCAGATGTGGGTAAATGGTTCCCTGCTACAATTAATTGTCTATAATGGGAGCCAAAAGAACCTCATTTCAGTAGAAGCTAAGAAGAGATTAGGCTTGTTGACCACAACACACCCACATCCATACACCATCATGTGGCTTCACCAAGGACGGGATGTAATATTCCTAAACAAAAAAAGCAACAATATAGTACATAAACATGGAAATAGCAGTGTAGAACATCACATAAAAAATGGAGACCAATATGGAGCCCTTTAATTAATCATAATAGCAGCAAACATGTACAAAATAATGGGTCTCAAATCATACAACAAGAACCAACAAGCCTCTAATAAATAAACCTCCCCAAGAATGAGGTGCTGCTACTATATAGAATGCCAGAAAGCTACTATAGCGCAGAAATAACGAGAATAGATGTAACAAGAGATCATACAATAATACAAGTGGCTGATATATGCCTCTATAGATACTGAATGAAAATATCTAGGCTCTATAACAATCTCTCAAAAGAACCCAAGTGGGTTTTCAAAAAATACACCAATATACAAGAAATGAACCAAATCCCTAGGGCTAAAGATTCACTACGACTAAACAGCTGGAAAGATGTGGCTGATATGATATAGGAAAGAATGAAGCCTCCTTCAATAGACTCTCCAGATGAAAGGCTGATCCCTTCACTGGAAAACCTTCTCTCCAAATGGTGTACTGAAACCACCCCTGCAACTCCTCCCTAAAATAACGTAGTCCAAGAATGAAACTGCAGTGTAGGGGAAAATGATAATGTGGCCTGGTGCCAAATACTGCAAATACACTCTAGGGACTTCCTTGTTGGCCTCCCAATGGAAGGAAACCTTCCTCCATTAAAAATGAGCACTGAAGTGACCCAAATCAACCCTTCACTGCTACACCTTGCAACTCAGCACATCTCTTAACAGAAACTGCACTGCAGAACAAAGATGGAGCTTGGCCAAATGCCAGAATGTGGAAATATAGTGCATATACTTCTCCTGAGTAGGCAGTCGAAGTCCCTCGAGGATGAGGGTGGGATTCCCACTCGGGAACACCCTGTGCTAAACAACACTGTAGTCTTAGCTAAACAACTGAAGAGAGAAAATAGTCATACAGACCATCTCAAAATGATAATCTAAAACATGTCTTCTATGGCTGGAATCCCCTTCCTTATATAAGTGGCAAGCTTCCTCACCCTTATCCCCACTCTTTTAAGTCACTACTTCCATGCATGGAGTCTCCCTCCCCCATTGCCCGAGGGTGTACACGGAGTTTCCTGGGGTATACATCCGGCTAAAACTAGGATCTCTGAATCAGGATGAAAATCAGGCTCTGTTAGCCATCAATAATTTTTTGTCATATCAAATGATGGATAAAACAGATCTTAAGTCTTCAAGAGATTATTTTCATAGAAAATTGCTCATTCTTGAGGTCTTTTGATGCTACCTAAACTAAAAATTTATTTCCACTAATGTTTCATTGAAGAAATCCACTAAGAAACCATGCTGATATCCAAAAAGACTGTTTTTAGGCCATGTTCCATCATTTTCTAAACCTATTTTCACTCATTTTTTCCCTTATTCATCCTCCATTTTTCTCTGAAATATCCCCTTTTCTCCTTCTCATTTTACCCTCATTATCCTCAAAATACCTTCAAAATCCCTTTTAAACTCATAAAAATCCCTTTTTATGGTTTAAAAACCATTATTCTACCTACCGAAACACTAAAAAACACCTAAAAAAGGCTTCATTTTAAGCCTTTTTTATCATATTAAAATTTGGGGTTTTTAGCCCCTTCCGGCTTAACCCCCAGCTCATTTTCTGTCATGAGACCCAGCCCCGCAACCGAGCGCTTAAAACTTTTCTCTCCAAGCCCATTTTCCCTTGGCCCCGGTTCTGTGTTCTCCCATAGGACCACGCCTTTTTCCTAATCCATAGCCCCTTCCCTTACCTTTTGTTTTCTCCGTGCTCCCGTTATAAAAATTATTTTCCCTCGTATTTTCCCCCGTTACCTTTTTCAAACCCTGACGGATCTTGATTATAGATCCACATGATCTAATGGCGGTAATTCACCCCCATCGTCCCTTCCTTCCTTCCCTTTTTTTCCCTTATCCCCACCTTATCACTCCACAAATCAATCTTAGCCGTAGATCATAGGCCTCAAGCCTTGATCTAATAGCTATTAGACCATCCCTTCTATCCTTTGATCACCCGATCCATTTCTATCCTTTCACCCTCCACATCAAATCTCACCGTTGATTTATTTAATCTAACGACCCCGATCAAACCTGACAACCCAACTCCGCAGGGGCCTACCTTCCACTACACTAAGCGTTGCCTAATCATTGCTTGACACCTGGCTTCCATTATTTTTCCCCATCGTGCACCTCTCTTCCTCACGCTCTCCCGTAGCCATTGGATCTTCCTCCCCAGATCCAACAGTCTACATTACATTTCGCGTAAATATTCTGTCCAAGGATTAACCACTCAAATCCACGCGAGATAGCTGGTTTCATAAGGGATGTGTGTCGCGCAATATTTGGACCGCGTTTGTTTTATAAAAAACCACTTACCACTTGATCACCGTGCGAAAACTAGCGATGTTTTTTGCAAAACAACCAAGCCACAAATTCGCATCAAATTCATTTTTAAACCTGGTTTTTTGCAGATTTTCTCCATAAAACCTCCTCCGCCTGCATATTCACCTCCTCTGCACTATTCCTCTACCTTCGACAGCCTTTGCATGTAGTTTTTTCCAACCCCACAGGGTTTTACGACATATTTGCTGGTTCTTTGTAGGTTTTTTGTGGTGGTTTTAAGGCCGAAACCCTCCCCATAGTCCAGTAAAGGGATAGGGTTGAGGATGACGATCCTCGTGGCCCAAAACAAAAGAAAAAAGTTCCAGAGGGATGAAATCCATGTCACAAGCAGTGGATCATGGCCATTTGGCATTTCAGGGAAACCCTTCGCGTACTAAAAGCCACTTATAGACAGCAAAAAAGGGAAAAGTCAACAGATAATCAAAGTGAAAATATTAAGGCATAATGATCAAAGGTTTAAAGGTTCAAATCCTATGTTTTTAAGTTTAAAACAGGTTTAAATGTGAATACAATTAGAAAATGAAGTTTTAAGGCCTCGAAGATGATTATAAAGGCCCAAAAGCAATATCAAAGGCCTAATTGAAGTTCAAAATGCCAGATCAACACAAATCAACAAATAAAGCCTCCAAATGCCACATCTTTGAGGAAATTACTCCTCAAGATGCCACCTACAAACTTATTTCCTCAAAATAATCCACAGTAAATGCACAGTCAGAGATATTTTGCCAAAGACAACTCAAAATTAATTACCAGCCTACCAAAAGCCTCCAAAGTCAACAAAAGTAACTATGGTTGATGAAATTTAATGTAAAATTGATTAAAATAGAGACAATTATCTGAAAATTTCTCCCTTAGGCCTCCCAAAAGCTGAGAAACAATTACTCTGTATTAATTGCACAAATAGACCTCCTTCTTACTTGACCTCCTCAATTTCACCTATAAATATCATATGAGGAGTTCATTATTATTGTTGGTTGAATACTTATCAAGTGTAAATAGCTTTGAGGTTGTTGAAATTATGTTTTTTAATTGAATAAAGATAGGCTAAGATGAGATGTTTGAAGCTGTAAAGACCCATTGGAGTTGAAGATTGTAACTGGTTTGAACATCAAATACATAAGCTAATTTATGGGATCCTGGTTTATGTCAATGATGATGTTTTTCTTACTGTAATTGTCATTTTCTCATGTTTTCCAATACTGTCCATTTTATCTGATAAAGAACAACAAATATAGATTAGGATTTACTATCAAGTACCCTAAATATCACTGATTATTCTTTATATTTATGTTTTCTGCTAATCATGGAAAATTTTAGGGGCTAATATTCGCAGGTGGGCTAATTTTCCATGATTTTTCCAAAAAAAATATTTTCCAAATTCTATTTTTTATAAAAATGATTCGCCCAAATTTTAAAATATAAAATTATTTCACGTTAAAATTTTCCAATATTATATAGAGAGTATATATAATATCATTATATATTTGTATGATTTTACAAATACATCAGTAAATATTTTATAGTTTGCATATTAGGGACTAGTGAGATTCGCCAATTTTTTAAACTTCAAGATAATTTTCCATCCTTAAAATTTTCTCTGCTGCTAATTTTGTATTTAAGGATAATTAAATAGAGTGTGATCAATAAAGGAATGTTGGTGAGCCCATGTTTTTCTGAGTAAATCTTGAAATATTATCTTTACAAGTTCTTGAAAAGTCTGCTAAGTAAAATTGAATTAGGGAAGTCTATGGTTAGCCCTGTCCTCTAATTTCTTCTCCAACAATTGCTTTCAAAAGTTCCCTTGAGAGTATGCCAAAAGCAGGATAGGTTCAAAGTCCTTACCTAATCTTAGGCTGCTCTTTATGTTTATCATGAATGTTTTTTCTTTAAGTATGTTGAAAGCAGGCTAGGTTAAAGGTCCTTACTTGATCTTAAGCTATTCTTCATTTTTCAATGTTTTCTCTTCAAAGTATATCAAAAGCAGGCTAGTTTAGAGGTACTTACCTGATCTTAGATTAATTTTGTGTCTTTCTATTAAGTACATGCCAAACGGAGATAGTTTAAATACTTACACTTACCTAATCTTAGGTTGTCCTTTTTTTTTCTTGTGTGTTTGGTTCTTTCACAACACTTTTTATGTTTCCATATCATCAAATCAATCTAAAGAATCCTTTGACATAGATGACTTGCCCCATGGACCACCTTTGAAACTTGTTGTGCAATTAAATCCTTTTGTGACTCCATAGCCCAATGGATTGATGTTGTTTCTTACTTATGCTATCAGCTGAATCATATTCAACCTACTCACACCTTTACCCTTCATAAGACTTCCTTCACTTTGATGATTTTCATCCCAACCA
This sequence comes from Pinus albicaulis, assembly GCA_034641835.2. NCBI lineage: Eukaryota > Viridiplantae > Streptophyta > Pinopsida > Pinales > Pinaceae > Pinus > Pinus albicaulis. The sequence continues at coordinate 295,185,423 of CM076580.1, read as the reverse complement.
AAACAAACAAAAACTCTTGTGCCTTATAAATAGCCTAATATCATAAACTAAGCCTTCAATATAATATCTTTGAAAACACTTACATAGAGATATCCCTCTCTGAATCCAGGAGGGCTAGATCCTAGGATTTCAAAGTGGTTTTGATGTTGGCCTCTACAGATTTTGTTCTTGCCAATCTTTCAAACTAGAGAGACCTAACAAACTGGCGACCATACTGGGGAAATTATTGAGTAATAGATAACTTCACAACTCAACTAGCCCCTATTTTTAATGAAACAAGTGTCACCAAGACTGGTTTTTATTGATTTTTTATGGTGAACAACAAAAAAACCTTGAAAATAACTAAAAATCCTTCACCTGGTGACTCCATCGGTATTCAGTAGGCCTGCTGACCCCGTTGGTTGTTCCTAAGACTCTGTTAGCCACCTATAATAATTTTTCAAAGCAAATAGGTGGCTAAATATGTTTCCGAGCCTTCAAGAGAAACATTTCCTTTATAAATCTATCATTCTTGAAGCATCCATGTGTTTTCTATCCTCCAAAAGTGTCTACACTACTGTTTCCTTCAAAGAGTCTTTAAAGCACTGCTGTTTATAAAGGAAAACTGCTTTTCATAGCTCCATTTGCCTCAGTTTACCCCTCCATTTACATTTTCATCATTACCCTCATATCACTCCTTTTTTTCCCTTATAAATCCTTCCTTCCCTTCATCGGATCCCTAAAAGTGTCAAAATCCTCCTTAAACCTTATAAATTCCCCTTATTCGGCTTTAAAACTCTTTCTTCCCTCTACTGAAACCCCTATTTCGGCCTTAAAAATCTTTATTTTGGCCTAAAAATAAGTCTTCTACACTCTATTGGTCTTAAGCCCCAAGGGCTTATGTCCTCAGCCCCTTTCCTCACATGACCTCATCCCATGACTAGGAGCTAACCCCCATCACGCAATCGCAATCGGGGTTTACTGTTTCTTTGTTACATTTTACTTCAAAACTCCGATGCGATGAGATTTTCGCTAAACTCCCCAATGCGATAAGCCCTTTATTTTTAAACCCTCGGTCTCCTTACCTCTTTCATGGGACCACGCCCCCTGCCATCGTAATCACCAAAGGTTATTTCCCTTTGTTCATTTCTTTTTCCCTCGACCCCCGACCATGCGATGTAATCCGGGACATTGATCTGAGAAGATCTACGACCATCGTATCACCTATTCCCTTGACCTCCACTCGCTCCACGACAAAAAAGATCATGTCATCTATCGGCCCCACCAGTTCTTCCACCCAAACACATTGCCGCTATCGCATGCAACCCACATCGTCCGATCAATACCAAACGATCTAATAGCTTAAACTTCGTTTCGCAAAATTTTTGTGCCCAAGAGTTAACGTTTCAAATTTTTGCGAAATGGGTGGTTTTGAAGATCTACGTGTCGGCCAATGTACGGAATCGCATTCCATCCGCTCAAAACCACCTCCCCCCATTTCATTTTGCGAAAACCATCCTCGGTTTCTTGATATACCATTTCCCTCCGCAACGTCACTTTCGCTTTTAATCCCATCTATCGATCTCTGAGATCGAACGGCCCACATTATATCACGATCGCTTTCATTTGCTTTTTATCCCTATCCCGAAACACTTGATCGGGAGATCTCCACCATAGATCGTCTTGATCTAATGGTCCACGTCTCTCATCGTGCTCAAACCACCATCGGACCTGGTTAGCTGCTTTGCCAGGCTTTTCCTTTAATTTTTCTGCTACATCCACATTTTTCCTCACGGCTCCTCCACCCTTGCAAGCCTTTGTTGCGTTCATACCCCGCCATAAAGTTTTACTTAATTGGGTTATCTTGTGTTTGCAGGTTTAATGGCGCTAGATATATAATGCTTTCCCATAGTCACGAAGGTGACACTTCGGTTCAGAGTGATGAATCTGTAACCTATCAATACAAATGGGAAGCCATTGTAGGGTGAATTCTAAAATTGATTTATGCATCATGAACATCAATCATACCTGTAAACCATCCAGCTCAACAAAAACCCTGGATACCTGTACAACATAAGTTTACAATGTATCAAAAAGAGATTAAATGATTAATGCATAATATTGAAGACTTAATGCTTATATCCAATGTTTAGAAAGATAAAAGACACAAATAAAGACCTGAAGATGATCAAGGAGGCTTAATGAATCCTAAAGCACAATCAGAGCTAGATCAGTGAAGCATAAAGGACAGATCAACAAAGAAGCCTTGACATGCCAAATCAGAGAGGCTAGTTACCTTCCATCATCCCATACTGCCACTTGCAGTCCTATTTTCATCAACACAAGGCACAGTTAAGGCAATCAGAGATATTATTGACATATATTCAGCTTAGAAGTAATTTCCAGCCTTCCAGAGCTTCCAAAGTCAACAAAAAAAGCCAGAGTACTTCAAAGAACATACCTGAAGTTATTGTCAATCTGACAAAGAATTCTAGACTAGCCTAAAGGGCACCAAACAGTTAATGCATAGCCATTAAGCAGAGTGGGCATTCAAATACTTCCTCCCCTATGTCTTGATGAATCATTTAAGTTCATATCTACTACAAATCGCCATTCTCACCTATAATAACTCATTGAAAATACATTGTTGGTTGGTTGGGATTTTATTGATTGTTTGAACTATTATTAAGGGGAAGTAGCTGAGTAGTTTGTAATATAGTAGGCTGGGAAGAGAAGTTTGTACTGTAAAAAGCCACTGGACTCAAAGTATGTGACTGTTTTTGCACATCAATTGAACAAGTAGATTCATAGGATCCTTGTCTATATTATTGGTGATGTTTTCCTTACTGTAATTGTCTCCTTTCATGTTTTTCACACTGTCCATTATTCTCTGATAAATGAAAAAAGGTATAGATTAGGACATACTATTGGAAGTACCCTAAGTCTCACTGATAAGATTTATCATTATGTTTTCCTCTAATTGTGTATTTAAGGATAATTCTATAGAGTATAAGCAGTCAAGAAACGTTGGCGAGCCCATGTCTTGCTGAGTACAACTTGAAACATTGTTCTTGAAAGATACTTTCACTTCATCATAAGTAAATATTGAACTAGGGAAGTCTATGGTTAGCCCTATCCTTTAATCCTTCTCCAACAGTTTGTCTTGAAAGTTTCCCTATGATTTAGTGTCAAAGTAGAGAAGGTTAAAATTCTTTCTCTGTTCTTAGGCCTTACTCTGTGTTTAATCTTAAATGTTTTCTACTTTCTGAAAGTAGTTATGAGGATTGTTGGATTGTTTTCCTTGAGAGTATGTTGAAATAAGGTTAATTTAAAATTATTTTCTTGATCTTAAGCTACTCTTCGTGTCTTTATTGAGAGTTTCCTTTGAATGTATGTCAAAAGCAGGATAGGTTAAAAGTCCTTACTTGATCTTAGGCTGCACTTTGGTTTCTTTCTTTCACCTCACTTATTAATGTTCCACCTCACCATCTATCTCAAGAGATCCTTTGGTATAGATGACTTGCACTATGGAAACACTTGGACAGTTGTTATGCGAGTAAACCATTTTATGACTCCATAGCCCAATGGATTGACACTTTCCTGACTTATCTTCCCATGCTTAAACATCCTTCTACTTATTTCCTCCTTCACTTCACTTAACCTTCTCAGTTAATGATCTCTAACCAAACAAAACCAAACCCCTGTGCTTCATACCTAGCCTAATACCATAAACTGACCTTAAAGATATATCATTCTTTTCATTTTTAGAGAGATCCCTCTCTGGATCCAAGAGGGCTAGATCCTAGGATCCCAAAGTGGTTTGATGTTGTCTTCTCTTTTGGTCTTGCCAATCTGGCCAAAACACAGGAACCCCAACATAATGGCGACTTTGCTAGGGAACTGAGTGAATTTCATTCACACTTAAACATTCCTCAGAAGACCTACTACCCTTAATTGATATTATTTGGTAATTTGTCCCATTTTCGTCACTAAGATATTGGCGACTCCACTGGGGAATTCTGAGTGAATTTAATATTAGATACCCTTAGGACCTCAGAAAACCCCTTGATTCAAGAATATTTTGTGTGTTAGCCAGTTGAGTCCCCAACATAATGGCGACTCCGTTGGGGAATCTGAGCGAATCTCATCTCAAACATATTTAAGAACTTAGAAGACCCCTTAAATTTTTTTTAGATTGGTATTTAACTGCTGATGGTGGACAACAACCCTCATTAAAACAATGAAAATCCTCCACCTGGCGACTCCACAATTCCTAATAGACCTAAAAGACTCCACTAGAGGAAGAACCTGAAACATGACCAAACATTCTAGGAGGATAGAACATTGAAGCCTGATTTGGTTTCAAGAACTCATTGTTTTTATCTACAACTACATTCTATCCTACTTCAAGCCTGGCTAAGGGCACAACATTGAGACCCACATTGATTATTAGAAAGATCTCAAGCCCAAAGAGGTTAAGCCTAAAAATGTAGACTAAGAGTAGACCTATTCATCTGTTCTTACCTCATACTCATCTGTGAAATCCCTAGTGAAACAAGAGCCTCATGCTGCATCTTTCACCCCTAATGAAACTTCAAGAAATCATAGGTCTCTTGTTGCACTACCTACACCCACAAAGTTCATAGAAAGATATAAGCCTCTAGTTTTTCCTCTTATCTTCTAGCCCCTTCCTACGGAACTTACAATTAAGATGCCCCTTTTTTATGGAGAAAATACAAATATCACTGCTGAGCAACACGTTCAAAATCTTCAGGATTTACTTGACTTATTTGAAATAGGAGAAGATGATGTGCATATTAGAATGTTTTCCTTGTCATTACAAGGAAAAATTAAGAGCTGGTTTAAATACCTTCCAGCTGCAAGCTTTATCAATTTTCATCAATTCACTCAAGTTTTCCTTGATAAATGGGCAGTCCTGGGAAATTTTTTCCTCATCCTAGAAGAATACCAGAATTTGAAAAGAAAAACAGGAGAGACAGTAAAAGACTTTTCAGCCAGGTTCAATAAAGTATACAATACAATACCTACTAAGATAAAACCAGCCTTGGGATGGGCTCTATTGCACTATCCGAGTTCTTTTTACCTTGAGGTGGAATTCCATATAAGAGAAAGAGAGCCTTCAAGCTTGGAAGAAATTAAGAACATAGCAATTACTGTCGAATACAACATATGGTATAGGGAGGAAAAATTAAATGCAAGTAGAGCAACGAAGGCTGATCTCCGCAGAAACCAAGTTGGAGAAATTTATAGAGACATCCAACAAATTGATAAACATAAGAGAGGAAGAATATGAGGGTGAAACTAGAAATGCTTATTCGAAAAGAACCACACCTTGTCCTCAGGAAAAAAAAACCAAATCATTGCAAGACATAAACAACATGCAAAGCATGTATGATAAGCAAGATTTTAAATCAGAAAATGAACCTACAGATTGTTTTGAAGAAAGACTTGTTGAGAATCCAGTAGGTTTGATTAATAAAATTTCTTATAATTATGATTTTTCTAATTTTGATCTGTATGAGGATGATTTTTTCCAAATAGAATCTAATCTTGCAGCACCATCATCAGTAGATTTGTGGGAGGAAGATCATATACATCAACTTCAAGAAAGTAATGAGCCAATGCAGGCTATTTATGATATTGATGAAGAAAGTTATGAAAGGCTGATAGCAGACAAAGATTCATTGAATCTTCGCTCTGCTATACATCAAATCATCAGTAATAATTTTCATGAGGGTGGAATTCAGTAGCCTTTTGGCTCAGAGGATGAGGAGGAAATCAATGAAGAAACTCTGGAGCAAGTTGAATATCCTGAACCTTCTCTTGAAAGGGTTGAGGTAATCAAAGAAACCCCTGCTCAAGGATATGTTAATCTTTTCACAGAGTTCAGCCCACTCAAGCAGAACCTACCAGGGTTACAAGAGGATAGCACTGCCACATATAACGAGTCCTCCAGTTCAGAAAATGATGAAGATGAGGAGGATTTTCTTCCTCAAAAGAATCTTTTTCTTGATCCAGTGGAAGAAGAGATGATTCTGATTGAAACCCACTTGTCAAATAATCAAAACTAGGTATTATTTCAAGATCCTTATGCTCATTTCCTGCAGACATTTAGAGAAGGATCAAAGGCCATCAAGAGCAGCTTGTTGCAGACAACAAGAAACATTTTAGAAGTTGCTGCTAAAAAACAAAGAGAATGGGAGTGGCCCTGCCTGTCCAACATGCTCAAAGAGATGAGCATAGACCAGTCATGGAACCATCTGATTGACTGGATGTATTGGAAAAGAGAGTTTTTCAGCTAGACATGTAAACATCTCAAGTTAGAATAGGGTAGGTAGGAATCTCAATAAAGCTCAGCCTGTGAGCATTTAGTTAGTTGTTGATTTTACTTTGAAATAAAAATTCAAAAAATACAAAAACATTAGAAAGGAAAGGTTCAAACATGCTAAAATCCTGAACCTATGAAGCATTAAAAAAAATAATGGCTCTAATCAAATCGAAATCTGAGCCAAAGGAACAAAAAGTACTGGTTTTGATATGCTCAAAACTTGAACCATAAAAGAAGAAAAAAGATAGCTCTAACAAGATCAAAATCAGAGCTGGAATGAAGAAATAAAGGTGACTCTAAAAAGCTCAAAATCTGAGTCACAAGAAGAAGGAAGGATTCTCTTAATTTTCAGAATTTCAAGCCTTCGTAATTTTGTGTCAATTTTATGCAAAGTTTGAGTTCATGTGCATCTTTTCTTTATGCCATGGACCCACGCAAATCAGACAGCCTAATCCTGGTTTGGTTTTGTTTTCAATTTCTATTTTAGAATATAGAGAATGAAAATTTTCCAAACAGTTTAATCCTGGTAGATATTAGTTTAGGTAGAGAAGCTATGAGTCCAACTGTTTAATCTGGTTTCATGGAGGAATAAGGGTAGAATTAGATTATTTTTTTCTTTCAATAAACAATAATGATGAGGAAGGTCTACAAGTCTAAATGCACCTTGAAGAAAAAATGTTAGGACAGTAGGATGGGTAGGTAGTTGTTTGGAGAAGTATTGCTACTGATATAATGCTTTTCACTTTTGTAGCAGTTGATCAAAGAAGAAAAAGATGGTCAAAGACCAGGCTCTGGCCCACCTCCAAAGATTATATCTGAGATTATTGACACCTTCAAGAAGATTCCATCCCCATGTGGAGCCACTGTTAGCCACCTATAATAATTTGTCAAAGAAAACAGGTGGCTAAATATGTTTCTGAGCCTTTAATAGAAACATTTCCTTTGTAAATCTATCGTTCTTGAAGCCTCCATGTGTTTTCTATCCTCCAAAAGTGTCTTCACTAGTGTTTCCATCAAATATTCTTTAAAGTCCTGTTGTTTATAAAGGAAAAATGCTTTTCATAGCTCCATTTCCCTCAGTTTACCCCTCCATTTACATTTTCATCATTACCCTCATATCACTCCTTTTTTCCCCTTATAACTCCTTCCTTCCCTTCATTGGATCCCTAAAAGTGTCAAAATCCTCCTAAAACCTTATAAATTCTCCTTATTCGGCTTTAAAACCCTTTATTCCCTCTACCGAATCCCCTATTTCGGCCTTAAAAATCCTTATTTTGGCCTAAAAGTCAGTCTTCTACACTCTATTGGTCTTAAGCCCCAAAGGCTTATATCCTCAGCCCCTTTCCTCACATGACCTCATCCTGCGACCAGGATCTAACCCCCATCGCGCAATCGCAATTGGGGTTTATTGTTTCTTTGTTACCTTTTACTTCAAAACTATGATGCGATGAGCTTTTCGCTAAACTCCCTGATGCGATAAGCCCTTTCTTTTTAAACCCCGGGTATCCTTACCTCTTTCATGGGACCACGCCCCCGCCATCGTAATCCCAAAAATTTATTTCCCTTTGTTCATTTCTTTTTTCCCCAACCCCCGACCATGCGATGTGATCCTGATCGTTGATCTAATAAGATCTACGACCATCGCATCACCTAGTCCCTCGACCTATGCTCGCTCTGTGACAAAAAAGATCATGTCATCTACCAGGCCCACCATTTCTTCCGCTCGAACACATTTCCACTATCGCATGCAACCCGCACCATCCGATCAATACCAAACGATCCGACGACTTAAAATTTGTTTTGAAAACCTTTTGTGCCCAAGAGTTAACGTTTCAATTTTTTGCGAAATGGGTGGTTTTGAAGATCCACGTGTTGGCCAATGTATGGAATCGCATTGCATCCACTCAAAACCGCATCCCCCTATTTCATTTTGTGAAAACCATCCCCAATTTCCTGCTATACCACTTCCCTACGCAACATCAATTTCGATTTTAATCCCAGCCGTTGATCTCTGAGATCGAACGGCCCACATTATATCATGATCACTTTCATTTGCTTTTCATTCCTCTCCCGAAATTCTTCATTGGGAGATCTCCACTATAGATCGTCCTAATCTAACGGTCCACGTCTCTTGTCGCGCTCAAACCCCCATCGGACCTAGTTAGCTGCTCTTCCAGGCTTTTCCTCCCATTTTTCTGCTGCATCCACATTTTTCCTCACTGCTCCTCCACCATTGCAAGCCTATGTTGCAGTCATACCCTGCGCGTAGGTTTTATTTAATTGGTTTATCTTGTATTTGTAGGTTTAATGGCATTATATCTATAATGCTTTCCCACAGTCGTGAAGGTGACACTTCGGTTCAGAGTGATGACTCTGTAACCTATCAATACAAATGGGAAGCCATTGTAGGGTGAATTCTAAGATGGATTGATGTGTCATGAACATCAATCATACCTATAAACCCTCCAGCTCAGCAGAAATCCCGAATACCTATACAACAGAATTTTAAAGTGTATCAGAAAGAGATTGAAGGATTAATGCATAATATTGAAGACTTAATGCTTATATCCAATGTTTAGAAGGATAAAGGACATAGATAAAGACCCTAAGATGATCAAGGAGGCTTAATGAAGCCTGAAGCACAATTAGAGCCAGATAAGTGAAGCATAAAGGACAGATTAGCAAAGAAGCCTCGACCCGCCAAATCAGAGAGGCTAGTTACCTTCCATCAACCCATACTACCACCTGCAGTCCTATTTACATCAACACAAGGCACAGTTAAGGCAGTCAGAGATATTATTTACATATATGCAGCTCGGAAGTAATTTCCAGCCTACCAAAGCTTCCAAAGTCAACAAAAAAATCCAGAGTACTTCAAAGAACATACCTGAAGTTATTTTCAATCTGACAGAGACTTCTAGACCAGCCTAAAGGGTACCAAATAGTTAAAGCAGAGCCATTAAGTAGAGTGGGCATTCGAATACTTCCTCCCCTCTGTCTTACTGAATCATTTAAGTTCATATCTACTACAACTCTCCATTCTCACCTATAAGAACTCATTGAAAATACATTATTGGTTGGTTGGGATTTTATTGATTGTTTGAACTGTTATTGAGGGGAATTAGCTGAGTAGTTTGTAATATAGTAGGTTGGGAAGAGAAGTTTGGACTGTAAAAAGCCACTGGACTCAAAGCATGTGACTGGTTTTTCACATCAATTGAACAAGTAGATTCACAGGATCCTAGTCTATATTATTGGTGATGTTTTCCTTACTATAATTATCTCCTTTCATGTTTTTCATACTGTCCATTATTCTCTGATAAAGAACAACGGGTATAGATTAGGACATACTATTGGAAGTACCCTAAATCTCGCTGATAAGCTTTATCTTTATGTTTTCCTCTGATTTTGTATTTAAGGATAATTATATAGAGTATAACCAGTCAAGAAATGTTGGCGAGCCCATGTCTTGCTAAGTACAACTTGAAATTTTTTTCTTGAAAGATACTTTCATTTCATCCTAAGTAAAGATTGAACTAGGGAAGTCTATGGTTAGCCCTGTCCTTTAGTATTTCTCCAACAGTTTGTCTTGAAATTTTCCCTGTGAGTTAGTGTCAAAGAAGAGAAGGTTAAAAGTCTTTCTCTGATCTTATGCCTTAATTTGTGTTTAATCTTAAATGTTTTCTACTTTTTGAAAGCAGTTATGAGGACTGCTAGATTTTTTTCCTTGATATTATGCTAAAATTAGGTTAAGTTAAAAGTGTTTTCCTGATCTTAAGCTACCCTTTGTGTCTTTATCGAAAGTTTCCTTTCAATGTATGTCAAAAGCAGGATAGGTTAAAATTCCATACCTGATCTTAGGCTGCACTTTAGTTTCTTTCTTTCACCTAACTTATTAATGTTCCACCTCACCATCTATCTCAAGAGATCCTTTGGTATAGACGAATTTCCCTATGGAAACCCTTGGATAATTCTAATGCGATTAAACCATTTTATGACTCCATAGCCCAATGGATTGACATTTTCCTTACTTATCTTCTCATGCTAAAACATCCATCTAGTTATTTCCTCCTTCACTTCACTTAACCTTCTCAGTTAATGATCTCCAACCAAACAAACAAAACCAAACCCTTGTGCTTCATACCTAGCCTAATACCATAAACTGGCCTTAAAGATATATCATTCTTTGTGTTTATAGAGAGATCCCTCTCTAGATCTAGCAGGGCTAGATCCTAGGATCCCAAAGTGGTTTGATGTTGTCTTGTCTTTTGGTCTTGCCAATCTGGCCAAAACACAGGAACCCCAACAGACTCCACTGGGAAAATTTTATCATAACATCATATCAATTCAGTAAAGAATACTTTGAGGATTAAGTTTTCCTTGAAAAAGATTAGTTATCCTTTCAAATACTTTCATACTTGGCTAAACTTTTCTCATCATTAGGGTCAAAAAAAAATTTCATAGTGGCTTCTAGAAGAGTTCATACTAGAGCTTTTCCTGACCCAAATCCTCCTAAGATAGTTGATGATCCAGAAAGTATCCTTAGGAGATTTCCTAAATACAAGACTTCAACTGTAGTCAGAACAATTCATAGAACTAATTTTGTCCATGAAAATCTCTTAGCTCTACAAGATACACAAGTTGACTTAAGAAATCCTTCTAGAACTAAGTCACTTAGTGATGTTTATCAGATAGAATTTGATCCTACACACTCACCCCAGCATAATAGTGAGCATACTGATATTAGAGAAACCACTCCACCTGACCTTCATTTCATTCATAACTTTGGTTTTTCTCATCCTAGATATGCTCAATAGTCTTTTGTTGGTCCAAGTACCTCTGTTTTCCATAGACCCACTGTAAAAACTACTCCATTCCATCCTCCTCCTCCCTTCATAAACCCTCCACCTGTTAACCTCCCATTTTTTCCACAACCTCCTATCATGGCAGCATGGTATGCTCCCCTAATCCTTCCTTTACTCAGCCACTTTTTCGTCAGACTATCGGTCCAAAATCCCAATATAAGAGACGTGTTCCATCACCGTTAAATGTAGAAGTTGTAAGATGAATGACTATTTTGATAGAAATGAAATAGATGATGAAACAATTAAACTCAGATTATTTGCTCAAAGTTTAGGGGGATAAGCAAGAAAATGGTTCAAAGGCTTAAACCCTCATAGTATTAAATATCTCCAAGCTTTTCATCAAATATTCATAAACAAATGGCAAGTTAGGAAGAACCCTCTCCAAATTCTTTCAGATTATAACAACCTCAAAATAAATGCCGGGGAAAGTGTGCAAGATTATTGCGCTAGATTTAATAGTGTTTATAATGCGCTACCCCCATATTTAAAACCTCCACAAGGCTCATATTTAGCCAAATTCCCTGAAGGATTTGATCCTGAAATGGCCTATCAGCTTAGAGAAAGAGACCCCTTAAATTTAGAAGACATGCAGAAGGGATCTCTTAGTGTGGAAACAAATCTGAATGAAAAGAGAGTAGAATGAAAATTGAGAAGAGGGTATCCTATAGGGAAGACTATTATAGCATCATTTTTCACCCTCATGTGATTCATGATTGTCTCTATGGCCTTGGGCACCCATTCCCATGCACTGAACAAAACGCAAAAACAGTTAAGTTAAAAATCCCATACGCGGGTATGCCTGCATCTTCCACGTGTATACGAGTCCATACACGATTTTCCGTATGCCATTAAAATCATTTAAAAATATATAATATCTCCTATTTTTAGGTCAAGGATGTGTTTACCTCCAGCCTAACCACCTCAAAGACGTGGCCAACTGTTTCCAACTGATTGAAACTACTTTGAGGGAGTATAAAAGCCCCTCATGTGCATGGCCTAAGGGAGAGAGAAATTTATAGATATTATACTCTGTTGGAATCCCAATTCAAGTCTGATTTCCCGTGTCTCCTGCACTTTCCCAGATTTTTACAGGAAACCCTTGTTTCCTGGAGATGTTCATCAGTTTATATGTCATCTCATGTGCACAAGTCTTGAAAGTATCCTAGTGAGGCAAGGGCGGGACGGATCCGGACGACGGTCTGTTCGAAGATCGTGGAAGGATTCAGGTGATCTCTCCACTTTTTATTACTGTACATGTTGTTCGTAATGAAGAAGAACCATCTTGTTCCTGAATTCACGTGTTAATATCTGCTTGCATATGTGAAAATATTATTATTTAAGCATTTATTATTTTTTATATGATGTTTCACATGGATTTCACTGACATTTAGGATAAATATATGCTGTACAACTAGATTTCCGTGCACGTTTCTTCTTGGTTTTCAGGTTGAGGAGGAAGAAGGGTTGTTGGGGGTTTGGACCCCGCGGGATCTACATCAAACGTAGGATTACGGGTGAGTTCTACTATCGATGTTATCTAGGTTTTAGCATACAAGTGTGGTTGTGTGAGTCCTTCTTGAATAGCATGCCCTGATCTGTGGAGGTTTTGACCCAACAAACCTCTAGGGAGTTATTTCCCGAAACAAAGACACCACACCTTCCACATCTGACTCAAAAATGGAAAAGATGATGGAGAATATGATGGAGAGAATGAGCATGCTTGAGAGAGCCCAATCTAGATAAAATCAATCAGCTCCTCAAAATAGAAATCAATCACAAAACCAAAATCAGAACTTTAGGAGAAATCAACCTCAAAATAGACAAAGAGATGTTGATCAACAGATCAAACCTCCTTTCCAAGAAAATTATGTTAATGAGGATGAAGAAGCAAATGAAAAAATAGAGGATGAGCACATGAACATGTTGGGAGTAAGCAATGAAAATCTTGATCTCATTTCTGATATAAAACAAGGTCTATACACACCCTATGATGATAGAAGACAAGAAAATGAGCTATGAAACAGAATTTGAAAATTCCATCATAGGATCCCCTAAAAAGTATGACCTAAGAAGTAAAAAGAATCAAGAAACTCCTAAGAAAAAAACCTCTGAAAATTCTGCCAAAAACAGCCCTGAAAATACTTCCAAAAAGACAGTAGAAAATCATAAACAGTGGTTGAAAATTCTGATTCAAATAAGGGAAAAAACACCCAAAACAATTAAAAGCACAGTAGTGACCCTAGAAGCACTAGTATTTCAGCTAGTTCTCCTAAAAAAACCATTTTAACTATTATAAATACTAGAAATCAGCAATCTGATTGTGATGATGAATCAGTGACTAAAACGGTTGACGAAAACATTGTGAAAAATCAGATTCCCTTTAGCCTTGAGAGTGAAATAGCCAAAATCAAAATATTTGTCCCACTCACTGAGTTAGTCACTCAAAATATATATAGATGTCAATTTTTGAAAGCTCTAAACATAGAATATATTCATGATACTTTTAACCTAAATGATGATACACCAAAGCTTCTGTTTGGTCCTAAAATTGAAGGAAAATTCCAAGAAGGAACTACCCCTCTTTTCTACATCAGTCTGAACATCCATGATAATATTTTTCATAATGCCATGCTTGATTCAAGGGCATCACACAATCTCATGCCTAAAGTAATCATGGAAAAACTAGGCCTTGAGGTAACTAGACCTTATAAGGACTTGTATTCCTTTGATTCAAGCAGAGTGAGATGCCTAGGCCTGATAAAAGATCTATGTGTTAACTTAGCTCAAATCCCAGCCAAAAGCTTAGTAATGGACATTGTAGTGGCTTATATACCCCCTAAATATGGCATGCTTCTTTCAAGATCATGGGGTGCTAAGTTACAAGGTACTATGCAGATGGATATGACTTATGCCACCATCCCTGTCTTCAGTCAACCTAGAAGACTCTATAGGGAAACACACATGAAATATATGGTGAGTAACCAAGAAAGACTAGAGAATTTTCCTCTCTATTACATACATACTAATCTTGACTCATTTATTCTTTACAATGATGAGATTCCAAATGAGCAAGAGTTAGTCAATGAAACATCACCCAATCTAGTGTTCCCTTCACATCCAAACATAGGGGCAACTATAGATAAAGAGGAAAATAAGGAGAAAACTAAAAGACAGTTTACTGATTCAGAAAATTACAGCAAACAAATCATAGGTATTGAGGTCCAAAATAGTCATAAACTTGGTACTAATCATGAAAATCAAAGAATGAAACCTCCAAATATTGAAAATCTTGAGGAACAAAACAAAATTGAGAATAGTACAGATCTGCAGGAACCACACACTGACAAATTAGGCAAACAAAACAGAGAGGAGAATAATGAAGTAAATGCCAAATCTGAAAACAGTCCTCTCTGGAGTATGAGTTTTGATGGGTCTTGCACTAAAAATGGTGCAGGAGTGGGCATATGGTTACTCAACACTAAAAACAATCATGCCGAGGGGAATTCCTACTGATTAAAATTCCAATGTACAAACAACATCGCTGAGTATGAAGCTCTCCTTTTAGGCCTGCATTTATTGAAAAAATTAGGGGCCAAAAGAATAACAGTTCATAGAGATTCAGAGTTGATAATTAGGAAAGTGAATGGGGAATACACTTCCAATCATCCCAGACTTAGAGCCTATAGAGATGATGCCATGGACTTGTTAAAAAAATTTGATGAATTCAAGCTTACCTTTGTCCCAAGAAACCAAAACATTATGGCTAATGGATTAGCCTTTGCTGCTAGAACTTGTCTAACACCTTATGAAACCAAGCAATGCACCACCCAAGAAAAATTTAGACCAGCTGTCCCAGATAATGAAATATAATGGCAAGTTTTTGAGGGAGATAAACAAATAGAAGACTTCCTATAGTCCAAAAATGAATTTGAAACACCAAACTCAGATTCAGAGTATGATGAAGACTATCCTACTAAAGAAATCCCACTTACTAAAGAAGAAAAGTCTCTAGAGATTGATAAAATAAATCTGTTAACTAATGAACCCAAACATATGATAGAAAATAACACATATTTAGAAAAATAAAACTTAGAAGTGCTGAAATATAAAGACCAAAGCTTGCCAAAAAGACTGGTCCCTTTAGGGGAATTGTTTGACTTGAATGATGTGGCCAAAAAGCCAAAACTGGAACTTATTGAAACTGAAGTGGAAGAATGCAACATAGGCAGTGAGGAGAAGCCCAAAATGATCAAATTATCTAACACACTGCCAAGTCACAATAAACTGAAATACATTGAGCTTTTTAAGGATTTTTCTGATGTGTTTGCATGGAGTTATGAAGATCTGAAATCATATGATACGGAAATAATTCAGCATAAAATACCCCTCAAAGAAAATGAAAATCCTTTTAAAAAAAATTGTGTAGAATCAACCCTATTTGAATACCTTTGGTAGAGAAAGAAATTTAAAAAAATGTACGATTCTGGAATTATAGTCCCTGTTAGATACTTAGAGTGGGTGTCTAATATTGTATCTGTTAGGAAGAAAACAAGAGAAAAAAGGCTTTGCATTGATTTTAGAAACTTAAACAAAGCCTCATTAAAGGAAAATTATCCCTTACCCGAAATGGATCATATCTTACAAAGGGTAGTTGGTTCCAGAAGAATTTCTTTGCTATATGGCTTCTCAGGTTACAATCAAATATTGGTACATCCTCATGATCAAATTAAAACAACCTTTACTACACCTTGGGGTACTTTCATGTATTTTAAAATGCCTTTTATTTTAATGAATGTTGGTGTCAGATTTCAGAGAGCCATGGATATTTCATTTTTGTAAGAAATAGGTTACTTAATAGTGATTTACTTAGATGATATCACTGTCTATTCAAAAACAGATGAAGAAAACCTAATACACTTGAAAATGGTCTTTGAAAAATGCAGGAAATTTGGGTTGTCCTTAAATCCAAAGAAAACATTGTTTGGTCTCCAAGAAGGTAAACTTCTTGGACATATTATATCAGAAGAAGGAATAAGGATAGACCCAAAAAGGATTGATGGTATATTGCAAATCAGCCATCCTAGAAACATCAAGGAACTTCAATATTTCATTGGAAATATTAATTTCTTGAGAAGATTCATACCCAATCTAGCTGAACTCCTTAGAAACATGACAAACATGCTTAAAAAATAAGGAGTTAAATGGACCTTAGAAGAAAAGAAATCATTTGAGCTGGTAAAACAAGCCCTTACCAAAACACCAGTTCTCATTAGTCCTGATTTTACAAAATATTTCTTCATTTTTTTCATTTGCATCAAAACACACAGTAGTTGTTGTCCTATTATAGAAAAACTTGGATGGACAAGAGCAGCGAATTGCATTTTTTAGAAAGGCATTAAGAGATGCAGCTCTAAAGTACAATATAATGGAAAAGCTAGCCTTTGCTTTGGTAAAATCCTTAAAATACTTCAGAGTTTATATTTTACACTCCCACATCATAGCATTTGTGCCTCATTCAGTTGTAAAAGACATTTTGACCCAAGATCCAGATGGAAAAAGAGGAAAGTGGATTGCTATGATTTTAGAATATGATTTTGAAATCAAACCCACTAAGCTCATAAAAGGTCAAGGAATAGCAAAACTTATGGCTGAATCCAACTTTCAAGCTCCTGATATAAACATGTTTAATGCATTAGATGAACAAGAGGATTCGTCAGATCCAATTATTGAAGATAATTTTTTGAATTCATCTTGGTATGCTGATATTTTGTATGTTTTTCTCAATGTTAATGTCCCTCCTGGTTTGTCAAAAACAAAGGCAAGATTCTTAAAGTTGAAAGTTGTAAATTACTGCATTTTAAATGAATTTTTATATTGGGAAAATCCTAGTGGATTATTGCTTCAATATTTTCCTGAGAATGATGCAGATAAGATCAAGCATGAGTTTCATGAAGGAGAATGTAGATTCCACCTATACTGGAAGTCAACTGCAAAGAAAATCATTAGAGCTGGTTATTACTGGCCCACCCTCTTTCAAGATGTCCATAAAATTATTACTACCTTTCACAAATGCCAAATTTTTGCAGGCAAAAGAAAACTTCTTCCCTTACCTCTGCAACCAATCACTGTTGAAGCTCCTTTTCAGTGGTGGGGTCTAGACTTCATTGGGGAAATCCATCCTGGCTCATCTACCCAACATAAATGGATTCTCACAGCAACTGACTATTTTACCAAGTGGATAGAAGCAATCCCATATAGGAATGCCACAGATTCAGTCATCATTTCATTTCTTGAAAACCATATACTGTCTAGATTTGGCTATCCTAGGAAGATCATAACTGATAATGTTGTTGCATTTGGGTCTAAAAGGATGGTTGAATTCTATCATAAATATCAGATTATATTGGGTCATTCTACAGCTTATTACCCTCAAGGTAATGGGTTGGAAGAATCATCAAATAAAATTTTGGTAAACAATATAAAGAAGTTGCTGGAAGACAGCAAGAAGTCATGGCACAATAAGCTAGTACATGCTTTATGGGCAGACAGATTGACAGTTAAAAATTCAATTGGGATGTCTCCTTACCAGCTAGTTTATGGAATAGATGCAATATTTCCAACCAATTTAGCAGTGCCAGTCATGAAGCTGATACAATAAGCACAGTCTGAAGATGATTATATGACAAGAAGAATAAACTAGACTATACATCTCCAACAAACTAGAGAGGAAGTATACATCAGAGCACAAAAACTACAAGAAAACATCAAGAAGCTGTTTAAAAAAAGAACCAAGGCAAGTGATTTTAAAATTGGTGATAAATTTTTAAAATGTTACTCAAGGAGAGAAGATAAGGGCAAACATGGAAAGTTTGATAATTTATGGCAAGGACCTTATCTTATTCAATCTGTTGTTACACAATAATTTGTCACTGTCCCTGCAATCCCCGTCTCGTACATTGGAGGTTAATTTTTGTGACTAATTAGAAGTGTTATGCCTTGCAAATACCATCATTGCATCCCTTGCCATGACGACAACATTCCCTCTGTTGACCATTTCCTGAGCAGACCACTAAAAACACATGTTTTTTCCTTGGCGCTGGTAGCCCGTTATGCCCTCGTGCCAATGAGGAAAATTAACACTGAGCCTGCCCCAGATGGCACTCTGTCTCAGTGAGCTGCCCGCGCCAATCTATTTATGGAATTTTTTTTAAAAATAGAGGCGAATTTTCGATCGCAACAACTTCGTGGAAGATTCATAGGGAGTGGTTCGACTGAATAACCACGACCTTCCTCCTTTGGCCTCTTGTTTCCACCTTATGGGGAAACCTCCCAAGGGATAAGGCCTCCCTTCCACTATTGTAGGGATCCCAACCTCATCCTCTCTGTTGATCATGTCAGCATTCTGTTAAATTTGGTTAAATTCTGACAAGAAATCCCCCTCTAAAAGCCCCTCTGTTTGGCCTAAAAAATCATTTTCCCGCCTACCGTTCCCCTCCTATAAAATCAAAATTGCATTAAAAAGGGCCGAAAACCCACATTTGAAAATATATAAGGTTTGGCACCTTTCGGCCCTAGCTCCTCAGTCTTTTTCTCCACATAACCTGAGCACTAGACCGGAAAGTACTTATCGCAGGCGGATATCGGATGCAGTATTATCTTTCGATCTATACAGATCGGACGACCTTCATTGATCAGCGTCGTGCCCGTGGTCCAACCCATTTACCACTTCGATTGCCTATCCACCATCCAATCAAACCATAAATCAATGGTACACAGCTCACCCACCTTTGTTGTCCCCGTGCCCAAAAACACTGTTCAAAAATTGGTGGTATCCATCGCACCGCCTTTGGAGGGGGGGAGGTATTTTCCATTTCAGAGCGATTCCACTCAGCGTATGACACATGGATCCACCACTATTTCAAAACCACCCCCTCATTGCGCATTATTGTTCAGCATTTGACCTGGCATGATATGCATAATAACCATCCGATCTGGGGCTCTCCATCCAACGGTCATCACACCCCGAAGATGCACATAAATTAACCCAAGGTATCCGTACCCCTGGCCCGCCAATCTGCCACCCTCCGATATATTTTCCACCGTCGATCTCCCTGTGAGATCGGACGGTCCAGATTTATTCACACACCCATCGTTGACTAGTCCCGCCATGTCACCATTCCATGTGTTTTGTCACGTTTTCCTCCGTCCCCCTATATTTTTCATTCAAAGGTCAAAATGTTAAGTTTTCGCGTTTAATTTTTTTCATTCCTCCAATCTTCACCAGAGCATTTCTCTGCCACTCCGCTGCGTTTTTCTGCCATTTCTCCAAGCTACGCTGTCATCCTCATTATCCTTGTTGCATCCACCCTCCCGTGCATTTTTTTTCTTGACTATTTTGTGTATTTTGCAGGGTACGAACGGCGGTAAACTGCCATGATTCACAGTCTCGATTACAGTAGCAGAGAACACCGGAAAGGACCATTTTTCAGAAGCTAGAATTATGGATAAAGGGTCTAGGAAGCTGTTACGACATGACCACCATTAAAGAAGCAGGGTTAAACTCTGTCAAATCCTCCAGAGTCATTCAAAGCGCAGATTTCGCGATCGGAGACATTAATATTGCAGACAAAGAGTATCAGTGAAAGGTAGAGAATTAAAGGCATGTAATTGAATATTTTGGAGCCTTAACCTAACCTTTTGAAGGAAAAGTACCAGATTGAAGACCCTACAGATCACTCAGAAGGTTTATGCACAGAAAAATATACCCTCAAGGCTTTATTTCAGTAGAATTTTCTCTCCAAGAAAGGAAAGACTACCCATGAGGTTTTTATTTCTATACCGTGTTCCTGAAGAGACTTCCACCCAGTGCATTTATTTCATAAAGCAGGCCATAGAGTACATACAGCACTATAGAGTCATCAAGTAGTATGGGCGTGCACATTTCCTCCATCCTATCTTAAAGAGGCAGATTAAATGTTCATCATCGACTTCCTTTACAAGTTTTCTTTTTCCCCTATAAAACCCCCAAAGAACAGATTATTGAAGGTTCCAGATTTTATCAGAAAATCATGCATAAGAGGATTTTTGTATGCATTTTGTAAAAATATCTCATATGAATGTACAGAGCCTGTCGGGTTTCAGTGAGGAGGAGTTCCGTCTTTAAAGAGGATTCTGATCTTTGGTGTCTCACAGTGTGTAACTTTCTCTTATATGTGTTAATTTAATGGTTCATTTCGTTTCATCCGCCTTTCTTGTATCATCTTTCTGGAATGCGAGTGGCTCACTGGTTTTTGGTATGGATTTATCCTAGTTGATACCCATGCTATAATTATTCAATCACTTTAAATATGGCTCAGGCATGATATACTGTTTCACCATTCACTTCAACCATATTTTTGTTATATTAGCTTCTTTGGGAGGTTATTTTTAAAACGCTATTGTCATGTATGGATTCTTAAATTGATAATCCCATCACATGGTGATATTTTGTATCTAGATATCATCTCAATGACAACTAGTATCCTCTTAATATTTCATACATAGTAAACACCCTCTGATAATTTATTTCTATGACATATCTTTTGAATCGGCCCTCTTTACAGTAAGATGCCTATGAATTGTCTGATGCATTTGTATTAGAGTTCCTCATAAATTGACTCTGTAGTATTCCTGTCCTAGTGTCAACTTTCTAAAGGTCTTGGTCCCATTCAAATTAATATTTCTTATTTTTAGGAGATAGCATGAGAGCCTTTTGTTGATAACTCCCCCTGTTATATCACACGCTCCTTGCTATATAAGATGTCGTAGGCACTGCTCTTTCACAACTCAAGGCTGTCTCTAGGAACGAAAACATATTTTTGGCACCGTTGCTGGGGAACGAAGTTGAGAAAATTTAAATCCCTAGGCCTCAACAAAACCTAATTCACTCTTAAAGTAGGTGAGTATGGAGAGTTGAGAGTTTTAGATCCCTCACCTTGACGACTCCACATTCGTTTATTAGATAAATTCACTTGCAGTCATGGCTCCTCGTAAGCCACACCTGAGGTCAGATACGTCATAGCCAAAGAAAAATTCAGTGTCTGACCCAGAAAAGATCATAGATAGGAGGAATTAGAGGGAAAGGAAATCAGTCCACACTGAAATCCCTAAATTTTCTATAGAAAAATTTCCATCCTCTTCTTCCCAAGTAGCCCAAGTGCTAGGTCCTAACTCCACTGTGGGAGATATCGATTACTATTCAGATAGTCCACCCCGGGGAGGTGTCAAAAATAAAGATAATTTTCACCCTACTCCTGAGGTCGAAGAGGTCAAGGAAGTCACCGAAGTATCTACTATTAACAGACCATTGTTCCCCTCAACACCTCAAGCTGTTGTTCATTACATTCCTATTGTTATTCATACCCCACTTCCACCTCCTCCTCATCCTTTTACACATAAAACTATTGCACTACCTCCACCCCCTCCAATGGCCAATGTTCTAGGCTTCTTGTTAAATAAATATGCCCCCCTTGCATTACCTCAAGTGTTAAACGATATGCCACAGGATTATCTGAACATTTTACCCTGATTCAATGGGGAAAATGAGATTGATTCTCAAAAAAATCTTGAGGTCTTCTGCTCCTTTGCAGAGAACTTTAACGTGGAACATTTAGATGTAGTCTTAAGGCTGTTTGTCCAATATCTTGATGGTGAAGCTCAAAAATGGTTTAAGACATTGGCAGACTGTTCTGTTACCACTTGGGAAATAATGGAAGATAATTTTCTCAGGAAATGGGGAGAGAAGAAAGATCATGGACATTGTCTTACTGAGTTCAATACACTCAAGAAAATACAAAATGAAGGGGTGTCAGAATTTATCAAGAGATTTAATAAATTGTATTTGAGTCTTCCTGCTGATATGAAACCTCATCAAACTGCTGCTAAAGTTGTTTTTGTAGCAGCCTTTGATTCAGAATTCAGTTTCTCTCTGAGATAAATAAAGCTTGCTACTCTAGATGATGCTCAGACAGATGCACTAGAGTTGGAGGAAAATTTTGCCTCCACTGGTAAATCAAAGGGAAAATCTGAACAAGATACTAGAAGAAGGGGCAAAGAGGAGGTATCTATCTCTAACCAAGACAGCGACTCAGCTAATGACAAAATTGAAGAAATGAGCAAAATGATCAAGAACCTTTATGGTAAATTGGTCAAACTTGAATTGGAGGCCAAGAATTCAGCCTCCAAGAATTTCCACAATGCTCCAAATAGAGGTTACAATCTTCAGTATAGGAAACAACCCCTGCAAATATTTCGAAGGGAACTAAAGGAACAACAAGATCAGGTACCACACCCATTATACTTGGAAGGTCCAGTAGACGATCCTACTGAAGACACTGCCTATGCACTGGAGGATGAAAATCTTTCTTTCTCGAATAGTGATGGAGAAGAATGCCCCTTGCAAGGAAGTAATGGAACCGCATGCTCATTGCAAGAAGAAGAAAAGGCTAGAGACACAGAAGACTCAGAAATTTATCACTATTGCAAGCAATTTCTTGATTTCATGCAAGCACAATTCAATAGAAAATATGATCTCAGATCTTCTAGGAAAAGGAATCGTACTCAAGATCAAGAAGAAGAGCTACCCCAGAAGGAAGAACCTGCTCAGAAAGAGTAAAAAATGCAGAAAGTCACAGGCAAAGGTAAGGGGCCTCTAAACAAACCTTTGCAGTCTAATGATCAAATTCCTTCCTCTTCAAAACTAGTCATTCCCCCTAATACCAAGTATGTGTCAAAAGAAGTCAAGCCCTCAGCTAAAAATAAAGAATCAAAAGAGGTTGTAATAAAGAAGTCCTCTCCTGTTTTCAGTCTGAAAAAGGAACTTGAGAAAGTCAAAATCCCAGTTCCCTTGACTGAACTATTGAAGCAACCTTCATATCAATCCCAAATCACCTCTTTCATGATCCCTCCAGAAAAAACACTCATCCCAGATAGTCTCAACCTTCAAGAAGAAATACCCATGGTTGTATTTGGCCCACGTGTTGAGGAATTAGATGCTTCTACTCCTCCCTTCTATGTGTCTCTAGTGATTCATGACCTGCTATTACATAAATGTATGTTAGATTCTGGAGCTTCCCATAATCTACTGCCTCTATCAATCATGGAACAACTAGGATTACAAATCACCTATCCATACAAGGACCTCTATTCATTTGATTCCAAAAGAGTTAAATGCCTAGGGATGATAAAGGATTTGGTGGTCAATTTGGCCCAAATCCCAGCAAAAAGTGTGGTAATGGACATCATGGTGGCTGACATCCCAGCTCGCTTTGGCATGTTACTGTCAAGGTCCTAGGGAACAAAAATTGGTGGGTCAATTAAGTTGGATTTAACATATGCCACTATCCCAGTTTTTGGTGGCCAGGAGAGGAGGTTGTACAGGGAAACTAGATTTGTCAAGATGGTTACTAAGGCTGACAACTCTATTTATTCACTAGTTTACAGTAAAGAAGGAGATTTCTCATGCTTGATGCTGGAAGAATATCAAGATTATGCTCATGAACCATCCTTCTGCCAGATCAAGGCTGAGCAGCCTTCAGAGAGCCATGAAGCAGGAATCTGGACACTTCATTTTGATGGAGCAAATTCAAGAGAAGGTAATGGAGCTGGAATACTATTGATTTCTCCTACAGGAAAATGGGTCCCATTGTCTTTCAAGCTAGAATATGAAGCTACTAATAATGTGGCTGAATATGAAGCACTTATGTTAGGATTGAAGGCATCCAGGAGAATGAATATACAAAGTTTAAAAGTTCTGGGAGATTCAGAACTGGTGGTTAGAAAAGTCAGGAATCAGTGTCAAACCAAACATCCTCGCCTGAGGGCTTATAGGAATGAAGTTTGGGATATGGTAGAGAATTTTTTCTTGGCATTTAATATCTAGTTCATTCCCCGGGAACAGAATAGGATGGCCGATTCCCTTGCTGTGGCTGCTAGTACATTCCGTCCACCTTAGAACCCCCTCTTAAGATATGAAATTGAGGTACGTTATCGACCATCAGTCCCAGATAACATCAAGCACTGGCAGGTATTTGAGGATGAAGAACAGATGAAGATATTCCTAGAAACAGTAGGGGAATTCTCCAATATGGAGATTGATGCTCGTGAAGAAGAAGAGACTAAAGACACTTCAGAAAGAAATTGGGAGAAGAAAATGACAGGTAATAAAGTGTTGCAATTGAAGGGAAACATTATACCTAGAGGGTTGGTGCCTCTAGAAAGATTATTTGACAAGAATGATGTCCCACTGCAACCAAGAAAAGTGGTAGAAGAAAATTAGGTAGAAGACCTGAATCTTGGTACTGATGCTGACCCCAAAATTGTAAAATTGTCCAAGAAGATCCCAGAAGAATATAAAAATCTATACCAGAAATTATTTCAGTCTTAAAAATATGTGTTTGCATGGTCTTATCAGGACTTAAAAACTTTTGACATCAATATAATGCAACACAAAATTCCACTAAAGGGAGATGCAAAACCTCATAAGCAGAAGCTCAGACAAATAAATCCCCTGCTACTTCCCTCTATTGAGAAGGAAATTAAGAAGCTGTTAAAGGCCAAACTAATTGTGCCATTGAGGTACTTTGAATGGGTGGCAAACCTACTCCCTGTCCGAAAGAAGAATGGAGAAATAAGGCTGTGTGTTGATTTCCGAAATTTAAATAGAGCATCCTTAAAGGATAATTACCCACTTCCTAAGATGGATCACATCCTGCAGAAGCTAGTTGGAGCTTCTAAGATGTCAATGATGGATGGATTCTCTGGTTACAATCAGGTGGCTGTACTTCCAAAAGATCAGAAGAAGACTACTTTCACCACACCATGGGGTACATTTATGTATGCCAGGATGCCTTTTGGGTTGATTAATGCAGGGGCCACTTTTCAAAGGGACATGGACATTTATTTTGTTGGGGAGAAAGATAATTTTTTGGTCGTCTACCTCGATGATATCACTGTATTTTCGAAGAATGATACTGAGCACATTGAGAATTTGCGTAGAAATTTTGAGAAATGCAGAAGGTATGGTCTTTATCTCAATCCACAAAAGTATTTATTTGCATTAGAAGAAGGCAAGCTTCTGGAACATATTGTGACTAAAGATGGGGTAAAGATAGATCCTAAGAGGGTAGGGGTTATAAATGGAATTTCTCTTCCTAGAAATAAGAAGGAGGTGCAGGTGTTCCTAGGGCACATTAATTTTCTAAGGTTTATTCCTAACTATGCTGAAATAGTTAGACATAACTGACATGCTGAAGAAAAATAATGAGGTTAAGTGGTCCCAGGAATCATGATAGGCCTTTACGAGAATAAAAAATGCATTTGCAGAAGCCCCTGTGCTAGCTGGACCGGATTATGCTAAACCATTCATGATATTTTCTTTTGCATCACGTCATACATTAGCAGGAGTGTTATTGCAGAAAAATGAAGAAGGTTACGAGTAGGCCATCACCTTTTTCAGTCAGGTGCTCCGTGATGCAGAATTAAAATATAACATATTAGAAAAGCAAGCATATGCCCTGGTGAAATCCCTTAATTTTTTCCGCATGTATGTCCTGCAGTCCCTTATCACTGCATTTGTGCCTACAGCAGCTGTAAAAGTCATCCTTGTACAAGGGGATAGTGAAGGAAAAAGGGGAAAGTGGATTGCCAAAATACAAGAGTATGAGCTGGAGATCCACCCCACTAAACTGATCAAGGGGCAGGGGGTAGCCAAAATCTTATCTGAATCAAACTATCAGGCTCTGGGTATAAATTTTTCCATAATAGCAGGTGAGGAATCTGAGGAGAAAGAAGAATGAAAGGGAATTGAGATAACTACTCCGAAAACGCATATAAAGTACCTCACCAGTCAGTGGTACAAAGAGATAGTAGAATATCTCCTCACACTCAGCTGTCCTCCAAGCTGTGATAAAACTAAATACATAACGCTAAGGTTGAGATCACAGAAATACATAGTCGCCAATGGACAACTATACTGGCGAGATCCCTTAGGCATTCTACTCCTGTGTCTCATAGAGGATGAGGTAGAGAGTATAATGGCCGAATTTCATGAAGGAATCTGTGGGGGTCATTACAGCTGGAGGGCCACTGCTCACAAATCCTGAAGGCTGGTTTCTATTGGCCCAAGATTTTTGGAGATGTTTTTTCCCGGGTTAGAGCTTGTGAGAAATGTCAGAAATTTTCTGAAAGACAGAAATTGGCACCTCTTCCCATGATTCCCGTTCACGTGGACGAACCATTCAGGCAATGGGATATTGACTTTATAGGTGAAATACATCCTCCATCGAGTGGTCAGCATAGGTGGATTTTAACTGCCATTGATTATTTCACAAAATGGGTGGAAGCCATACCTGCGAGGAATGCAACAGATGCTATGATAATAACGTTCATGGAAGAAAACATCATATCCAGGTTTGGCTGCCTTGCCAGAATAGTAACTGATAACGCTCAGGCCTTCAAGTCTGCAAATTTTGTGAGCTTCTGCCAGCAGTATAACATCACACTAAGTCACTCTACAGCCTATTACCCAAAAGGAAATGGTTTAGCAGAGTCTTAAAATAAAACTGTCGTGAGGGCACTGAAGAAGGCTATCAATGAAAATCATAAAAACTGGGATTCCCAGTTGAAATTCGCTCTATGGGCCAATAGAATTACCAACAAGAGAGAAAATGGGAAATCCCCATATGAATTAGTATATGGGAGAGTAGCAGTATTGCCTATACAGTTAGCCCTACCAGTAGCCTGATTCAGGCAAGAAAGTGAAGAAGAGCCTGATGATATGACCAGGAGAATAAATCAACTGGTGGAATTAGAAGAAACACGAAACCAGGTAAGTCAAAGGATGACTGAATATCAATAGAAGATGAAGTACCTTTTTGATCAGCATTCTAAGGACAGGAATTTGCAGATGGGTGATTTAGTGCTCAGATGGGATATCCGGAGAGCTGAAAAGGGAAAACATGGTAAATTCGACCCACTCTGGTTTGGCCCCTTCAAAATCATAGAACAAGTGGGTAACAACACTTTCAGGTTGGAAAATTTACAGGGAGACTTGCTTGATGCCCCTGTAAATGGTCAAATCTTTAAACCATACTTCCAGTTCTGATTCAAGCAGAGATAGCCTGATGTATTATATTGTACATTAGTTTCATGTTTTCCATCTTTGTTTGAATAACGTGGGTATCGTGTTGAATCATGAAAAGAAAGTAGAAGTGTTGAAGGGCAGAGTCCGCATATAATATTAACTGGTGGTCTACAAAGTTCTCGACACACCCAGGGATGAACGTGCCATCCCCAGGTGGAGCCAATGTTGATCATGTCAGCATTCTGTTAAATTCGGTTAAATTCCGACAAGCAATCCCCCTTTAAAAGCCCCTCTGTTTGGCCTAAAAAATCGTTTTTCCGCCTACCGTTCCCCTCCTATAAACCCAAAATTGCATTAAAAAGGGCCGAAAACCCACATTTGAAAATATATAAGGTTTGGCACCTTTTGGCCCTAGATCCTCAGTCTTTTTCTCCACATAACCTAAGCGCTAGA
Organism: Pinus albicaulis; assembly: GCA_034641835.2. NCBI lineage: Eukaryota > Viridiplantae > Streptophyta > Pinopsida > Pinales > Pinaceae > Pinus > Pinus albicaulis. The sequence continues at coordinate 295,157,657 of CM076580.1, read as the reverse complement.
CCAAGTGCTAGACTGGAAAGTACTTATCGCAGGTGGATATCGGACGCAGTATTATCCGTTGATTTGTACAGATCAGACGGCCTTCATTGATCAGCATCGTGCCCGTGGTCCAACCCGTTTACTGCTCCGATCGCTTGTCCACCGTCTGATCAAACCATAAATCAACGGTCCGCAGCTCACCCGCCTTTGTGGTCCCCACACCCAAAAACACTATTCAAAAACCGGTGGTATCCATTGCACCGCCTTTGGAGGGCAAGCGGTATTTTCCATTTCTGAGCAATTCCACTCAGCGTATGACACGTGGCTCCGTCACTATTTCAAAACTGCCCCCTCATCGCGCGTTATTGTTTGGCATTTGACCTGGCGTGATATGAATAATAACCGCTCGATCTGGGGCTCTCCATCCAACTGTCATCGCACCTCGAAGATGCGCGGAAATTAACCCAAGGTATCCGTACCCCTGGCCTGCCAATCTGTCGCCCTCCGATATGTTTTCCACCGTTGGTCTCCCCCTGAGATCGGACAGTCCAGATTTATTGACACACCCGCCGTTGACTGGTCCCGCCACGTCACCATTCCACGTGTTTTGTCATGTTTTCCTCCGTCCCCCTATATTTTTCACTCAAAGGTCAAAATGTTAAGTTTTCGCGTTTAATTTTCTGCATTCTGCCAATCTTCACCAGAGCATTTCTCCACCACTCCGCTGCATTTTTCTGCCATTTCTCCAAACTGCGCTGTCATCCTCATTATCCCTGTTGCATCCACCCTCCCATGCATTTGTTTTCTTGACGATTTTGTGTATTTTGCAAGGTACGAACAAAGATAAAACACCATGATTCACAGTCTCGATTACAGTAGCAGAGAACACCGGAAAGGACCATATTTCAGAGGCTAGAATTATGGAGAAAGGGTCTGGGATGCTGTTACAACATGACCACCATTAAAGAAGCAGGGTTAAACTCTGTCAAACCTTCCAGAGTCATTCAAAGTGTAGATTTCGCGATCGGAGACATTACTATTGCAGACAAAGAGTATCAGTGAAAGGTAGAGAATTAAAGGCATGTAATTGAAGATTTTGGAGCCTTAACCTAACCTTTTGAAGGTAGAGTAGTAGGTCGAAGACCCTGAAGATCACTCAGAAAGTTTATGCACAGAAAACAACACCCTCAAGGCATTATTTCAGTAGAATTTTCTCTCTAGGAAAGGACAGACTACCCATGAGGTTTTTTTTCTATACCGTGTTCCCGAAGAGACTTCCACCTAGTGCATTTATTTCAGAAAATAGGCCACAGAGTACATACATCACTACAGAGTCATCAAGCAGTATGGGCGTGCACGTTTCCTCCATCCTGTCTTAAAGAGGAAAATTAAATGTTCATCATCGACTTCCTTTACAAGTTTTCTTTTTCCCCTATAAAACCCCCGAAGAACAGATTATTGAAGGTTCCAGATTTTATCAGAAAATCATGTAGTAAGAGGATTTTTGTATGCATTTTGTAAAAAACTCTCATATGAATGTACAGAGCCCGTCGGGTTTTAGTGAGGAGGAGTTCCGTCTTTAAAGAGGATTCTGATCTTTGGTGTCTCACAGTGTGTAACTTTCTCTTATATGTGTCAATTTAATGGTTCATTTCGTTTCATCCGCCTTTCCTGTAACATGTTTCTAGAATGCGAGTAGCTCACTGGTTTTTGGTATGGATTTATCCTAGTTTATACCCATGCTCGAATTATTCAAGCGCTTTAAATATGGCTCATGCATGATATACTGTTTCACCATTCACTTCAACCATATTTATGCTATATTAGCTTCTTTGGGAGGTTATTTTTAAAACGCTATTATCATGTATGGATTATTAAATTGATAAGCCCATCACATGGTGATATTGTGTATCTAGATATCATCTCAATGACAACTAGTATCCTCTTAATCTTTCATATACAGTAAACACCCTCTGATAATTTATTTCTGTGACATATCTTTTGAATCGGCCCTCTTTACAGTAAGCTGCCTCTGAATTGTCTGATGCATTTGTATTAGAGTTCCTCATAAATTGCCTCTGCAATATTCCTTTCCTAGTGTCAACTTTCTTAAGGTCTTGGTCCCATTCAAATTATTTTTTCTTTTTTTCAGGAGATAGCATGAGAGCCTTTTGTTGATAACTCTCCCTGTTATATCACACGCTCCTTTCTATATAAGATGTCGTAGGAACTGGTCTTTCATAACTCAAGGCTGTCTCTAGGAATGAAAACACTCTCCTATATAAATATAGCCATATTCCATTGATGTGCTAGTTGAACAGATAACTGAAAAGTTAGCATAGAGGAGAAGCAATCATAGCTTCGGGATAGTAGTGCAGAGTGTGATGGTTTTTGTGTGTTGAGAACATAGTGAGATTTTGGACCTTTGTTCATGAGGGTGTGACAAACGTGCTTGGATACAGACCTGCCAAAGGAGAGCTTCAACATCAAGTCTTGGTTGTAAACTCCCCTTGTCTTTATCATAATAAAATGCATCTGATGTTTATCTTCCACTCTTGTTTACATCTATAATGAGATTTCTAGCATTCCTTGATCAGTTAGATAGGTTGTAATTGTTTTTATATTTTTCATGGTTTTACACTTGTCATGTTGTCTTGACTGTTTGTACAAGTAATCGAACGTTGGTAGCAGCGTGTATCGAGCTTGAGAATAGCGACGGATCAAGAAGCTTCGGCAGAAGACGACAATATAGCATCAGAACGAGGTAGGTCATCTTTCTCTATATGAATTTAATTTACAATCTAGGAAGGTAGATGTTAGTATGTTCCCGTAGTTGCTAGACCCACCCTAGGGCTAGAGGGATCGCCTCTGTCCGCAGAGGTGATTTATCTCTCCAACAAATTGGTGACTCCGTTGGGGATTTTCCTTTGAGTTTTTCACTCTTTGAGGTCTTAGTCATTTGACGGATTTAGTCGAATGACAATTTCCCTGTTTGCTCCTATGTTTTTCATCAATTACGATCTTTTAGTTTTTGCTTGAAGTGGCGAGTCTGGTATTGGTTGGGAGAAATTCTTTTTTTTTTCCTATTCAGGCATTGGTGCTTTTATTTTTTTGACAATCGTGCCGATTGGCACTAGTTGTCAGTTAGAAACCCGTGCCAATTGGCCATTGGAGCTAGTTGTCAATGAGCAAGTCGTGCTAGTTGGCGCTACTTTCACCCACCAAAGTTGTGCCAATTTCAGGGTGTATGAAAAATTGAGGTTTTTTCACTAAATCCTTCACCAGTGTGTCTTTCCCTTCCGATATTTTTCTCTATATGATTTAATCGTTCTCCCCTCTACTTTTTCACTTATGAGCATAGATTACATTGCTCATTTTTCAACTAAAAATTCTTCTTTCTATGATTTCTTGATGTAAAAGGGAATGAATGCCTTGTTTTGAGCTCATGCTTTGGAAGTCCTTTTTGTGCTTGGCTCATATGTCTTGTAGCCTTTTGAGGAATTTCATTAAAAAGTGTTTACAAAAACGATTTCATTCTTAGTGTTTGTTTGCATCCCTTTTGCATTCATCCTTCCATTAAGGAAATTTGCGTTCATTTAGTTTTTGTCTTAGAGTTTTATTTTCGTTATAATGCATTAGATCACATTGCATTGAAAAGTATTCTTGAGATTTATCATTGAACTTAGATCACATTGTTTAATGATTGAAAACTAAAGGTCGCATTGAGTGCATTCTCTTTCATTAAAAGAATGCATTAAGTAGATTCTCATTCATCAAAAAATTCATTGAGTGCATTCTTATTCTTTCAAACAAAAAAGGAAATTGTGCATAGATTACAATTGCATAGTTTTCAAAAAAGAGGATTTTGCATAGATTACATTGCATAATTCACATCTTTGAATGTTTTAGATTACTTTTGGATAGTGAAAGTCATCTAGTTTAGAAAAAAATTTGTTTGCAGTGTTGTTGTTTGTTGCATCACTATTTGAAACTCTTCTCTTAACTAGATAACATTCATCGAATTAAAAGATTTCTTTCCTCATATAGCTGCATATAGGAGATTTTCAGGTGACATGTGGTAGGGCCTTGAAACCAAGACATAATTTGAGATCAACTTTGAAATTTATTCAATTAACCTAAGGAAGCATTGAAACCTAACAAAAAAAATTTAGTGGTCTAGGCTAGAGACGTGTTCCGACATCTTAAAATCTAGTAGCTGTCATTCGCTTTGGCTCTAGCTAGCGCTAGTACGGACTTGTGCTCCCCGTACTGTCGAGTATATAAAGGGAGACCTTTCTAGGTTGCAATCCTTTTATCCATAGGAATTTGAGTCTGTTGCCTTGTAACCGTGATACACCGAACACAACATTAAGGGAGACTACCTGTACGTACGTCAAGTCCTTGGTAATTTATATTTCATTTGATCACCAAGGTGTATATGGAAGTTTACAAAAAATTGGTATACCCTCTTGCTTATATTACCTCAGCAGTCATTTTGGTCTTTTCGTGACGCTTTAAAAGTGAAAAGATCATCGAGATCTTGTCCTTTCATGCTCGTTTCAACATGAAAGTGACAGAGTAATATTTTGCCTATTTCTTGACTCTTAAAATATGAAACGGTAGAGTTTTGTTCCAGTGTCTTAAAATATTAACTACCCACGAAATATTCCTGGTTAAAGTTATTTTCCTTAGCATTTTATTTTACGGTTGTTTCCAATGGCAACATTTCTGGAGTTTACCAACCAAGGAATCCCCTCTGAAGGGAATCCTAGTCCTTTTCCTGCTTTTGGGAATGTTGGCACTCCTTATATGGAAACATTGTCCCTTCCTGGGTTAACTGTTGGTTTTCTTATTTGGTTATTTTCAACCTCAATGGTCCCGAATGCCTCGATCTCTGTTCAACCTTCTCCTCCACCTAAAAAACATCATGTTGATTCTAAAGTGGGCCCCTCCCCTTCTTCACCCGTTTATTTTTCCTCCTCTTCTATTTCACCTGGTGAAAGTCTGGATTCTAGTAACCAGGTGGCTAAGAAGAAGAAGAAGTCAGATAAGGGAGAGGCTAACGCTACGGCTGTTGTGCCTAAGAAACGTTCCATTGATAAACCATCCAACCTTCCATGGAAATTCAAATTCCCTTGCATGTTTTAAAAAAGTGACCACCTTATTTGAGACTTCCCTCACATTCCCAAGGTACTTGAAGTATGGTCTGACGGACGTCCGCCATTTCCTTTGGCTTCTGGAAGTCATATTGGTGGCACATCTTCAACTAGTGCTAATAAGACTCATAAGAAACAGGGTAAGATTACGAATCTTTATAATTTGTGTGAAGGGAATCATCCCATTCACCTTTGTCCATACATGGATGAAGCCAAGAGAGTGTTGGACAAATTGACTGTTTCTGCACCCTTCCTTCTAACTGGTTACTAGAAACTTTCTTTGAGTCCTCTGTTAGTTGATTCCACGATCGGTCAAGAGTCATCCTTGGTCGATCCCGCTCCCTCAGAAATTCAAATTCGGGAATCCATTCCTGACCAACCATTGGACGTGGAATAGATCAACTTGATCCTGCCTAAGGTAAATCATGTCTTTTCCGTCGAGAGTGGATCTCATCCCCCTCACGTTCCTCTTGTTTCTTCAGATTCCTCGGACTTGGAGAAAGATCATCTCGTCCCTGTAATTCAAGAAGTTGCTCCTCCTGATTCCATGATGGAGGTCCAGGAGGATGCTCCTCTTGCTTCGGTAACACCAGGGGAAGACCATCTCAGTTCGATGGTAGCCCCTCCAAGTAGTTTGGTTGCTTCCTTTGATTGGAGTAAATTTTCCAGATACCGCCTTCTGTCTTATGTGCCTTTTGAGATAACGGTACATACTTTTGATCTGGTCATACCCAGCACCATTATAGATGAAGGCACGTCTATTAGTATTCTGTCTTCCACTAATTGGCAGGCTTTTGGTTCTCAATCACTTATGCATGTTACTCAGAATCTGTTGCCTTTTAACAGAGGAACCAGTCAACCGTTAGGGATCCTTCTGAAGTTTCTTGTTACTTTGGGAGGGAAAACCATCCATATGGACATGATGGTTGTTCCAGGCCCCTTGGATTTCAATTTACTCTTGGGGCATTACTATACTTATGTCATGGGTGCTCTTGTCTCTTCCCTCTTTTGTGTGATGTGTTTTCCACACAAAGGTCGGATCGTGACCATTGATCAACTTTCATTCTTTGGTCCCGATATGGCAGCTGGCCCACCATATTCCCTTCCCAGTATTTATCCGCTGGTTATGTCTTCCTCGCTGCAAGTTAGTTATGTGGCTACCTGTCCCATGCCTACATTCAGTGATAGTGCCATTGTGCATCATGTGCAGGGGGCATTGGGTCTTGATTTCTGAGATGTTGTTCTCCCATCGGATGAGACCCTCTTGGAAGCCATGACTTCTTATTCATGATGATGAGTTTTCTTTGGAGTAGAGTTCATTTTATTATGTAAATCTCATTAAAAATGAAACAAGGTGTTCGGCGCAGAGTTTGTTTTCTTGTGTCAAGCTCCTTAAAAAATGAAACAAGCTCGTCGGATCAAATTTCATTTTCTTGTGTGAAACTCCTTAAAAAATGAAGCAAGGTGTTCGGAGCATAGTTCGTTTTCTTGTGTCAAGATCATTTAAAAATGAAACAAGGTGTTCCGAGGATAGTTTTTCTTCTGTATAAACCTCGTTAAAAAATGAAACAAGGTCATCTGAGGATAGTTCTTTTAATGTGTCAACCTCGTTAAAACAATGAAACACTTTCCTGTTCAATTCGAGTCTTTGATAAGATATCGTAAAACCCCAGTCGAGTCTTTCTCTTGATCTCATAATTTGAACCTTCACTCCATCTACCTTTCATATGGATTGAAGCTTGGGGGGCATGTACCTCGAATTGAGTCATCATGTTGGGGGCATGCTTACTTTTTCAAGCATAGTTTGTTTCCATTTCAAGCTTGTGTAAAAATGAAACCGGTTTCAAGCATAGTTTATCTCTGTTTCAAGCTTGTGTAAAAATGAAACCAAATTCAAGCAGAGTTTTCTTATTTCAAGCTTCTGTAAAAATGAAACCATTCCCATTTTACCTCTCGTGATTTCCATTTTATTAGTCTGTTTTTTTAGATGAGACTTGGTTTTCTCATTTCATCGTCCCCATCTTCTTGGCCGATCATACACCTTCACTTGATTTTTTTACCAAATCCTGAGGAATCACTGCGATGAGTGGTCTTATTAGCCAGCCTCTTGAAATTTAATTGTTTTGAGTAGTTCCACCATCACTGGAACTAGTTACTACCCTTTATACCACTTGTTCCTCTAGGAGGAGTCAACTTTCAGCTCTTTTCTAACTCTTAAAAATTGAAAATATTACCAAGAAGCTTGTCATTTTGAACTCGTTAAATGGATGCCAAGCGATATCTACCTAGTATACGTTTACCCCTTTTTTGAGATGGGATAGATTATTTACGAAAAATTAATACCTTAACCTATCGCGACTAAGAGGTTCTCTCAGACATAGTTTTCTACCTTTTCAGATCTGTGAGACTACCTACGAAAAGGGACTACTGGAGTTTTCTTTTCTGCCTTCTTTTCAAACTCTCTAAACATGAAAATATGTCGAGTTCTTCCTTTGTTAGACTCGTTAAAACTGATTACATCGGACTCCGTCGTTATGACGTTATTTGAGTTCCTTCTTCATAGGGCTCATAAAATATACTAGGTTGGATTTTTCCAAAGGACAAACTTATATGTCAAGAATATGGTATCCTCTTCAAGCTTGTGTAAAAATAAAGAGGTACTCGCCAGAAATGGTGGGGGAAATGGAAGTTATTCGTCAGTTGTTTCGGTAGTATGTCACTCTTGAACATGACACTTGTCAGCAGTTCATGTCAGGTCGGGATATCTTCACTCTGTCACTTTGCCTCCATGGGTTTGGGAAATCTGTTTACCTCTCATTTGATTACTAATTTTTTCAACATGACCTCTGATCCTATTTGATTCAAATGCTTCCAAATTCCAGAGTCGTGTCGTCGATATGTTTAAGAGAAAATACTTCTGTAGTTTTTACTTTCCCTGATCCTCTGTTTCAATCTTGATTCACACTCATATTACCTTCTCTATTTTGTGTCGATGATGTGGGATTCATTATGACCCTCCTTCGGCAGATCACTTCCTGTTGACTTCAGCTCATTATTTGGGAAGTTGATCTAGAGACTTCTTTCTGGTACCGTAGAGCTTGCATGCCCTACTGGCAAGTTCTTCGCATTCAACGACAGGTTCACATCATTGGCCTTCGATTGGGTGATTTAACAGGTGTTCGACTTCAACTCACTATTCACATTTAGTGGATTGTACTAGTAGTACCTTGATATCCATTGAAATTATGGGTGGTTTCTCTCGCACTTGTTAACGGTTCACATCATTGACAGGTAATCAAGTGATTTTCTAGCATGTTTGACTTCAACACATATATTCACATGTTGGAATTTGTACTTTGATCGAATGGTGTCAGAGCACAAGACCCTAGGCTTCGATCACAAAAGTCCATGTTGCGAGGAGTGATGAGTCATTCATGATTATATACATGATTCTTTAGACAGATGGTTGCGACCATACCGTGGGTTCTCTTGTTTCGATCCTCTCTATATGGATGGCTGTGTCCATACCATGGATCTATTTCACATGATCCCTTTATTTGGATGGCTACGTCCATGCTGAGGATCCATTCACATGATCCTCTTCTTGATGGATAGTTGCGCCTATACCATGGATTCATGTATCTTTTATCAGAGGTTTGATTTATGTATATATATCTATGCCTGATTTGCAGGTGTCCTGACAGTAGCATCTGGTTCCTTCCTGTACTTGTAAATCATTTCACCCCTCACTCATGTTCAGACTTCATACTTTAGGGGCCATCTGTTACACAGTAATTTGTCACTGTCCCTGCAATCCCCATCTCGCACATTGGAGGGTCATTTCTGTGACTAATTAGAATTGTCATGCCTTGAAAATACCATCATTTCATCCCTTTCCATGATACAACATTCCATTTGTTGACCATTTCCTAAGCAGACCACTAAAAACACCTAATTTTTCCTTGGCGATGGTAGCCCATTATGCCCTCGCACCAATGATGAAAATTAACATTGAGCCTGTGCCAGCTGACACTCTGTCTCAGTGAGTTTCCTGCGCCAATATGTTTATGGAATTTTTTTAAAAAATAGAGGCGAAGTTTCGATCAAAACAACTTCATGGATGAGTCATAGTGAGTGGTTCGACTGAATAACCACGGCCTTCCTCCTTCGGCCTCTTGTTTCCACTTGATGGGGAAACCTCCCAAGGGATAATGCCTCCCTTCCACTATTGTAGGGATCCCAACCTCTTCCTCTTCTCTATAAATATATCCATCTTCCATTGATGTGCTAGTTGAACATGTTCTAGTTGAACAGATAGCTGAAAAGTTAGCATAGAGGAGAAGCAATCATAGCTTCGGGAGAATAGTGCGGAGGGTGATTGTTTTTGTGTGTTGAGAACATAGTGAGATCTTGGACCTTTGTTCATGAGGGTGTGACAAACGTACTTAGATACAGACCTACCAAAGGAGAGCTTCAACATCAAGGCTTGGTTGTAAACTCCCCTTGTATTTATCATAATAAAATGCATATGATATTTATCTTCCACTCTTGTTTACATCTATAATGATATTTCTAGCATTCCTTGATCAGTTAGATAGGTTCTAATTGTTTTTATGTTTGTTGTGGTTTTACGCTTGTTGTGTTGCCTTGACTATTTGTACAGGTAATCAAACATTGGTAGCATCATGTATCGAGCTTGAGAAGAGCGACGGATCAAGAAGCTTCGATACAAGACAACAATATAGCATCAGAACAAAGTAGGTCATCTTCCTTGATCTAAATTTCATTTAAAATCTAAGAAGGTAGATGTTAGTATGTTCCCATAGTTGCTAGACCCACCTTAGGGCTAGAGGGATCACCTTTGTCTGCAGAGGGGATTTACCTAGACAACATTTTCTATTGGAAATAATGCATTCTTTTTACAAGAGTTCGATGGAGCTAAATTTTTTGGAGGTCCTGTCAATGGCAGGATGCTCAAACATTACTTCTGTTAGCTGATATTTTAGTTTTAGAGCTTGATGGCATGCCTTCCTGTTATACCCACTCTTAATGCATATAGAAATGCCTTTCAAATTTTAAGGCCCCAAATAAATTTCAATAGGAAATTTAAATAAGTATGTCTGGAAGCTTTAATATCTCAAATCTAAGATTTGAGATATTAAATTAACACTTTTATGTTTAAAAACCAAATTACCAAACTCATATGCAAGAAAATCACATTCTCTTCCCTTTAAATGCACAATGGATCAATCTATTTAACCAAGATTCCAAACATCACATATATGGCGACCTTCCACTTAAATTTCCCTTCCTAAAAAGGGTTGACTGGCATTCAAAACTTCAATGTTTCTTTTAGGCCCACATAATGGTTATCGACTTTGGGCAGAGCTCAATATGGTGGCCCACTCGCTCTTCACCATATGTTATAAGCCATATTTTATATTAATTTAAATAATTATTCCCCAACCTTTATGTATTTCGGCTCCATGCTTCATAGTATTCATTCATACAAAGGCTTGGTTTGTATTTTAACCCAATTAAGACGGCCACAGCTTTAATAGGCTCCCCCTCCGTGTCATTTAAACGTTTGGAATTATACCTTAACCTAAACCAAAATAAGCCAACATATATCAATGTCCTGGGCCCACAATAAATAATTTCTAAACGGGATAATTGATCACCATACCTTACGCTATCTCATGTGCAGCTTTGAAAGTGATTTCCGTTGGATCCTTCACCCTTCAAATCGAACGCAAGTCGCGTTTTTTTTCCACAGAGCTTTAACGCTAAAAAAAATGTGAAATAGGTGGTAATTAAACACCACCTTATGCCACGTGTCTTACAAATAGTGATATCACGTTTTTTTCGACATTCTGCTTACTACCTAATAATAATGAAAAACTGGCGGTTTTTATCTTCAAAACCGCTTGTACTGTTTAAGGCTTCTGATTCCCTTTTAGCTCGGGGTTCTGCCCAACTCTTCAACATTAAAATTCACCTCTCCATAACCCATGAGCCAAGGTTTCTCTACAATAATTCAATGAAAAGTTAAGAGCTCCACTACTCATTACGACAACCTTAGATATTTTCTCTGTCGCAGTATCAAACAACGACTACAAATAACCCCCAGGTTCTGCCACACTTTCTTATTCACTTTAGAATCCTTTGTTGGAATCTTTCATCACTGCTCTCAAAGCTGTGATCTGATTTTTCTGAGATTCCTTCACTTGTCTGCAATCTAAGTTCTGCAAAAAATTCTTCAAACCAGAGTTAAACACTGCTCATCAACTCACCTTCCAAGATTTTGTGTCATCTTGCTTCTTCTTTCACTTGCACTGCATCTCTGTATGTTGCAATCTTCAAAACACTTTGTATTCAACTCCAGATTCTGCAAATCTGAATACCTTCACTGCACACCTAATCAAATCTGCAATTTCTCTTCAACAGATTTAAAACTTCAAAATTTTCTTCACTCCTTCAATACATATGCATTTCAAAAATTAATTTTCAAACGAGCTATTCCAGCTTTGATACCACATGATGCATGCCTTCCTGTTATACCCAATCTTAATGAATATAGAAATTCCTTTCAAATTTTAAGGGCCCAAATAAATTGCAACTGGCAATTTAAATAATTATATCTCAAATATGAGATTTGAGATATTAAATTAACACTTTTATGGCTATAAACCAAATTACCAAACTCATATGCGAGAAAATCACATTCTCCTCCCCTTACATACAAAATGGATCAATATATTTAAGCAAGATTCCAAACATCACATATATGGAAACCTTCCACTTAAATTTCCCTTCCTAAAAAGGGTTTACTAGCATTCACAACTTCAACGTTTCTTTTAGGCCCACACCATGGTTATCGACTTTGGGTAGAGCTCAATATGGTGGCCCACTCGCTCTTCACCATATGTTATAAGCCATATTTTATATTCATTTAAATAATTATTCCCCAACCTTTATGTGTTTCGGCTCCATGCTTCATAGCATTCATTCATACAAAGGCTTGGTTTGTATTTAAACCCAATTAATACGGCCACATGTTTAATAGGCTCCCCCTCCGTGTCATTTAAACGTTCGTAATTATACCTTAACCTAAACCCAAATAAGCCAACATATATCAATGTCCTGGGCCTACAATAAATAATTTCTAAATAGGATAACCACTCAACATACCTTGCGCTATCTCATGTGCAGCTTTGAAAGTGATTTCCGTTGGATCCTTCGCCCTTCAAATCAAACACAAGTTGCATTTTTTTCCACAGAGCTTTAATGCTAAAAAAAATTGTGAAATAGGTGGTAATTTAATACCACCTTATGCCACGTGTCTTACAAATAGTGATATCATATTTTTTTTCGACATTATGCATACAGCCTAATAATAATTCAAAACTGCCAGTTTTTATCTTCAAAACTGCTTGTACTGTTTAAGGCTTCTGATTCCCTTTTAGCTCGGGGTTCCGTCCAACTCTTCAACGTTAAAATTAAACTCTCCATAACTCATGAGCCAAGGTTTCTATACAATAATTCAATGAAATGTTAAGAGCTCCACTACTCATTATGGCAACCATAGATATTTTCTCTGTCGCAGTATCAAACATCGACTACAAATAACCCCCATTCTGACACCGCTTAGACCAAACAACGTCCATCAATCTAGATTCATTGTGGTTCTTTTAAACTTTGATTTCTCCACTCTATTGCTATGGATTGATCTCATCCAATATTGTTCCAAAAAAACAGTGGGTTCTATCTCAACCAATATCGATTCAAGCAACAAAGGTTTCTTTGCAAGAATCAAACATACTAAAAAATCAGAGATTTATATCGACTGCTTCCTCATCGAATTCTATTGAAATCATCACACAAGACTGTTATGTATTCAATTCATACAAAATTATAACGGGAAATTAGATGCGTTCGAGCCATAACCCAATGCATGACCATGACAGAGGTTATATCATGCAATTGCTCATATAATTTCTTATTGAAACTCAAGGTTCATTTACACAGAAGTTAAACCAACCAATATTCATATAAGGCTGAAACAAATCCTTTCATAACATATAGATGGTTTCACTTAAAAAACTTCTGGTTTGGGTAAGAATAGTAGAAGAAAATAGTTGAAATTGATCACAATGAAGACTATTCATAATTGACTACATTATTATTATTGACAGTTTCTATCATTCAATATTATTACATTGTCACTTTGCATTCAAAATTTTATTTCATCATTAAAGTTATTTTACAATATTTATCATCTCAACAAACTGAGGTAACTAATCAAATTTAAAATTAAAATGACTCAATAAATCTCAAACATATTTAACATATTTAAAATGGTTATGTTAATATTAGATGTATTTACATATTATTTATAAAATTAAGCATATGTTCCTCATATTATCGATATATTTTCCTTGGTCGAACACGACTGAAACCAGCCTAGATCCATCTTAACTCCGGATCTATCAAGCGCCGAGAGGGATCAAATCTCTCGAGGTGAAAACCTTTCCTCAAGTTTTGCACTCAAAAAAGAGGTTTTCACCTCAAGAGATTTGATCCCTCTCGGCGCATGATAGATCCGGAGTTAAGATGGATCTAGGCTAGATCATTGGATTAATAGTGTGTGTGCAATTATTTCAGTGTAAGCACAAAAAATTATTGACAATGTACATTGATTTTTGTGTTATAGTAACTCAACCTATTAACATTGGAGAGCAAGAGAGACAACTTATGATGTTTACTACAACAACTCAAGCTAAATATTTAAATGGTTTACGATTCCAACTTTCCTTTTCAAATAATCAATATGAAAATATGACAAAACTAACATGGGTGAAAATAAGAATAGTAGAAGAAAATAGTTGAAATTGATCACAATGAAGACTATTCGTAATTGACTACATTATTATTATTGACAATTTCTATCATTCAATATTATTACATTGTCACTTTGCATTCAAAATTTTATTTCATCATTAAAGTTATTTTACAATATTTATCATCTCAACAAACTTAGGTAACTAATCAAATTTAAAATTAGAATGACTCAATAAATCTCAGACATATTTAACATATTTAAAATGGTTATGTTAATAACTCCAAGTGATGGAATGTCTTCTGCAATACCTGAAATTATAGTCAAATTGTCAAATTCAACACTGCAAGACCCAATGGCTTCAATTGATGATCCAGTCACCAATTCTTCTTTCTACAGTTCTAAGTCTCTTCTAAGACTCGGAAAGTCTTCACTGTCTTCATTCCCTTGTATCTTCACATTCTGCAATCCCCAATTTTGAAATTGAGGTTCTCCTTCCTGTATTGAATCCTAGTTGTTCAGCATAATATCCAGAAATCCAATTTCCTCATTCCATGGATTAAATTATTCCATAGAATTTTCCTCCTCCTTTAATTGATTGTCCAATGATGTCAACTTTTCTTCAGCATCAGCAGAATCTTCATCCATAAAACAATTTTTAAAACAAAATTCATAAGGCCTCAGTGCCTTTCCTTCCTCTGCCAGCATTTCAGTATGTTGTCCTGAAATTCTTTCCTTCTTTATCAGACCATTAGTATGCTGATTCCAATCCTTAAAAAAATTCTCGATACTGTCAGCTAGTCTCTCCTCTGCATCATCCGCTTCAAGGATGTCTCCTTGCTCTAGTTCATAAAAATGAACCTTCTCATCCTCGGTCATCTCTTCCTTCACAATCTGAACACTTTTTCTCTGTGTTTCTATCCTTTTCTCCAGAACACTTAATTCATGCCACAAATCTGTCATCTCATCTAAGAAACTCTCTGTGCAAAATTTACTATCTTCAAAAGTCAATTTTCTTGTTGTCACGACTTCTTCATCCTCCATTAGAATAGAATTCTAATTTCCCATATCTGCAATAATTTCAGTTATCTGTCCATCACTTTTCACTTGGCCATTCAATAAAGTCAATTTGTCATTATCAGCAAATTTATCATCATCAGACATAACTATCATGGTCCTATCGAAACATTCTCTTTTATAAAACAAGGAATTTATGAATTCCTTTTGTTGTAGTAATTTAGTCTGATCTTCATTTGGAAGATAATAATCATCATACTTGCTTGGCAACATGCAGCCTCATTTATCACATTTTCATCATATAAAATGCCTTCTTAAATACCTACATTCACACACATCTTGTTAGTTGTAAAACCATAAGACCCCATGGTCTCATTTGATGATTTAATCATCAAATATTCCTGATGTTCCAAGTATTCTATACATCTCAGAAATTCCTCAATGATCTCCTCTTCATTTTCTTCAAGCTGTCCAATTTATCTCTCAATTTCCAACTTCTAGCCATCATCACAATTTAGACTTCCTCTACTTCCAATGTATTGGAAAGTGAAACTCTCCCCCAACTGTGTATGGACATTTTCAAAATATCTGGCTGTCCCATTTTCCTCCTTAGTGACAACATCAATAGTTTTTCCTTCTCCAAATTTTTTTCCTGCAAACACACAAAGTTTGTTAGATGTAAAGTCAATTGACCTCTTGGTCTCACTTGAATTTTTAGTCTTCAAGTCCCTCTCCAAATACTCAATCATTCTGAGTAATCTCTCTTTCTGCTGAGCATGTATCATCTGCTCTTTCTTCATCTATAACCTGTGCCACTTTACCTTTTTCTTCATGAGCCAACTAATTCTCTGGCTCTCCTCTATCCTATTCTGTAATTTGTTGAACTTTTCCCTGATCTCAGCTAACTCTTTCTCATACTCTTCCTTCTTCCATTGTCTCTGTATTCCATCTATCTTGGCATCCTCTTTCTTCATCTTCATTCTGTTGTGGCCTCTCAGAACCTCTACAATCTCTGCTATCACTATTAGTAGCCATCTTGTACTCCATGAGTTCCTCACTCATCAGCTGCACCAAGCCTCTGCAACAGAAAGCTCTCCTGCTACCACTTACCTCACCAATCCTTTCCTCCGGATCTAGGATTTTGGTAAGTACTGGTCCCCTATCTACTAGAAACTTCTGAGCACTCTCTTCTTCTCTCTCTAGGCTTCACTCTACAACTTTTCAAGAACACATATGTTCTTCTTTCATCCAACCTCTGTTGGGAATTCCCCAGGTTATTCCACACTTTCTTCTTCACTTCAGAATCCTCTTCTAGACTCTTTCATCACTGCTCTCAAAGCTGTGATTTTCTTTTGCTGAGATTCCTTCACTTGTCTGTAATCTAAGTTCTGCAAACAATTCTTCAAACTAGAGTTAAACACTGCTCATCAAATCACCTTCCAAGATTCTGTGAAATATTGCTTCTTCTTTCACCCACACTGCATCTCTGTATGCTACAATCTTCAGAACAATATGTCTTCGACTCCAAATTCTAAAAATCTGAATACCTTCACTACACGCCTAATCAAATCTGCAATTTCTCTTCAATAGATTTAAAACTTCAAAATTTTCTTTACTGCTTCAGTACATATGCGTTTCAAAAATTAATTTTCAAACGAGCTATTCCAACTCTGATACCACATGATGGCATGCCTTCCTGTTATACCCATTCTTAATGCATATAGAAATGCCTTTCAAATTTTAAGGCCCTAAATAAATTTCAACTGGAAATTTAAATAAGTATGTCTGGAAGCTTTAATATCTCAAATCTGAGATTTGAGATATTAAATTAACACTTTTATGGTTATAAACCAAATTACCAAACTCTTATGCGAGAAAATCACATTCTCCTCCCTTTACATACACAATGGATCAATCTATTTAACCAAGATTCCAAACATCACATATATGGCGACCTTCCACTTAAATTTCCCTTCCTAAAAATGGTTGACTGGCATTCAAAACTTCAACGTTTCTTTTAGGCCCACACCATGGTTATCGACTTTGAGAAGAGCTCAATATGGTGGCCCTCTCGCTCTTCACCATATGTTTTAAGCCATATTTTATATTCATTTAAATAATGATTCCCCAACCTTTATGTATTTTGGCTCCACACTTCATAGTATTTGTTCATACAAAGGATTGGTTTGTATTTAAACACAGTTAAGACGGCCACAACTTTCATAGGCTCCCCCTCCGTGTCATTTAAGCGTTTGGAATTATACCTTAACCTAAACCAAAATAAGCAAACATATATCAATGTCCTGGGCCCACAATAAATAATTTATAAATGGGATAACCACTCACCATACCTTGCGCTATCTCATGTGTAGCTTTGAAAGCAATTTCCGTTGGATCCTTCGCCCTTCAAATCGAACACAAGTTGCGTTTTTTTTCCACGGATCTTTAATGCTAAAAAAAAACGTGAAATAGGTGGTAATTGAATACCACCTTATGCCATGTGTCTTAAAAATAGTAATATCGCGTTTTTTTTCGACATTCTGCTTACCACCTAATAATAATGCGAAACTGCTGGTTTTTATCTTCAAAACCACTTGTATTGTTTAAGGCTTATGATTCCCTTTTAGCTCGGGGTTCGGCCCAACTCTTGAATGTTAAATTTCAACTCTCCATAACCCATGAGCCAAGGTTTCTCTACAATAATTCAATGAAACGTTAAGAGGTCCACTACTCATTACGACAACCATAGATATTTTCTCTATCGTAGTATCAAACAATGACTACAAATAACCCCCATTCTGACACTGCTTAGACCAAACAACATCCATCAATCTAGATTCATTACGGTTTTTTTAAAATTTGATTTCTCCGCTCTATTGCTGTGGGTTGATCTCATCCAATATTTTTCTAAACAAACAATGGTTTCTATCTCAACCAATATCGATTCAAGCAAAAAAGGTTTCTTTGCAAGAATCAAACATACTAAAAAATCAGAGATTTATATCGAATGCATCCTCATCAAATTCTATTGAAATCATCACACAAGACTGATATGTATTCAATTCATACAAAGTTAGAACGAGAAATTAGATGCGTTCGAGCTATAACCCAATGTGTGACCACAGAGGTTATATCACGTAATTGCTCATAGAATTTCTTATTGAAACTCAAGGTTCATTCACACAGAAGTTAAATCAACCAATATTCATATAAGGTTGAAACAAATCCTTTCATAACATATAGATGATTTCACTTACAAAACTTCTGGTTTGGCCAAATCTTCAATTCGATGGCCTTCTATCCTCACTACTCTGCCTTTCCAGATCTCCAGCTCTGCTGTTTAATATCTTTGAGGCTTAAATTTATATAAATTGATCATGAATCGAGTCAATTCCTTCAATGATTCAACAAAAATCTTGAAATCCTCAAATATAAATTTTAGCCTAATTCACTAGATTAATTGAATTGACTCTTCATATTCCCAACAAATCAACTATCCCTCATGTTCTCCAATGATTTGAGAACATTTATAATTTCTCACTATTTTATTCAAAAGACTAATAATTACATAAGAAATTAGAAACATCAGACCCCCCTATGTCTACTTAATTACAAAGTATTTTATTGCGCCTAATGCTCCTGCATCAGAGTTTTTTGTTTCATTGTATATAACACTGCCTTTTGAATTTGAAAAAAGAGAAAAAGACAAAGACAATAGAAAAGAGAAAAAGAGGAAAGAAATAAAATAAGAAAGGTACAGCCCCATACCAAAAAAGAGAAATCTAAAAGTGTGCAAGCTTAAATGCCACTACCAAAAGAACATTGTTATTTAGTCATACAGCCTAATCATGACTAGATAGATTTAAATTTGCTGTTGATAGGTTAGTGAATCAGATTTTCCAAACTGTTTAATCTTGGCTTATCAGTAGATTATATTAGGATAGAAAGAAATGGCTCAAATCAGACCAAAATCTGAGCCAAAGAACAAAAAGAAGAGAATGGTTCAAACATGCTTAAAATCTGAACCAAGAAAGAGTAGAAAAAGAACAACTCTGAAAGATCAAAACCATAGCTGTAAAAAGAATGAAGGTTGTTTTTTGTTTTTTCAAATCTTAAGCCTTCACAGTTTTATTTTAAATTTTTGCAAATGAAGTCTATGTGTGGCTTGTACATACAGCCATAGACACCATGGCAAATCAGACAATCTAATCCTGATTTGACTGTGTTTAAATTTCTGCTTTAGAAAATAAAGAATAAAATATGTCAGACAGTTTAATCCTGGCATATAGTAGCTTAGGTAGAGAATTAATGAGTTCAACAATTTAATCCGAACTCATGGAAGGAATAAGGGTAGATTTAGACTAGTTTCTTGCTTTCGATAAAAGAATAAAATGTTGATGGAAAAGGTTTGCAAGTCCAAGTGCAACTTATCAAGAAAAAATGTTAGGAAGGGTAGGCTGTGTAGGTATAATGTTTGGGAGAAATTTGTTGCTGATATAAAGTATTGAATCATCTTTCTAAGTACCATGATCAAGGAAGAAAAGGTTTTCAATGGATAAAGTCACAGGTCTGCATCCCAGAGATCAATTTCTAAAGTTCTTGACACCTCCAAGGAGCTGCCATCTCCAAGTGGAGCCACTGTTAGCAATCAATAAATTTTTGTCATAGAAAATGATGTCTAAAATAGGTCTTAAGTCTTCAAGAGATTATTTTCACAGAAAATTTCTCATTCTTGAAGTCTTTTGATGCTGCCTAAACTAAAAATTGATTTCGACTGTTGTTTCTTTGAAGAAATCCACCAAGAAACCATGTTGATATCCAAAAAGATTGTTTTTTAGGCCATGTTCCATCATTTTCTAAACCTATTTTCACTCATTTTTTCCCTTATTCATCCTCCATTTTCCTCTGAAATATCCCCTTTTCTCCTTCTCATTCTATCCTCATTATCCTCAAAAAACCTTCAAAATCCCTTTTAAACTCATAAAAATCCTTTTTTATGGTTTAAAAACCCTTATTCTACCTACCAGAACACTAAAAAACACCTAGAAAAGGCTTCATTTTAAGCCTTTTTTCTCATATTAAACTTTTGGTTTTTTAGCCCCTTCCGACGTAACCCCTAGCTCATTTTCCTTCATGAGACCCTCTAATGTTCCAAATCTGGAAATTAATAAATATCTTAAAAAAAATGGTTATGCAGCATCAAATAATGTCATAAAATATGTTCAATAACAAATCGTTCATCTGATACAACAAAAAAAACCTTATACAGCGTTCTAGGGGCAAAAAGGTGGGGAAAAGTGATGATTTTTTTCCCTGAAATGTGTATATTCAGATATATGCGTGAAAATAATGGTGGGAAGCGGTTGGATCTGATATATTAGGTCAATAGGGACCTATTCTCCGAATTTCAGCTTAAACAAATGATTATATCTTAGTTAAACAACTCCTCCTTCCCAAACTAGGCTTTAAAACCATGATTTCCCAAGACTTGGAGTATGCAGAATTTTATGAAGCATAGAGAGCGTATTTTCTGAAATTTTTTCTACAAAAAATGAATTAATAGGTCTGATATACAGCTTATATCAATCACACATCAAATAAATGTAAGTTTAAACACTTATACAGTAGAAACAAGGCTCCCAGCAACATTTCCGGCAAAATGCATGAAATAAGCAACACTGCATAAAATAACGTAGTTGCTACAAATATATATTAATATTGATAGAATAAATCATATAATGCCTGAATAATACATAAATTTGGAAAAATTCCTCTCTAACAAAACTCTCGGAGGGAAATAAGCACCTCCTCTTCAAGAAATAACACAAAGTCAAAGGATGTAACACTGCTATTACTGCCTTTGCATGAAGGATGTAGTTTCTGAAGATGAATGTGATGTAGTTGAGTTTATATGAATGGACTCAAACAAAATACATAAATTAAGTTCAAATCCTTCTCTCTTGATCCCTTAAGCAAGCTGATCCAAAGAGAGGATGGAATTCTCGCACGGGAATTCTTTGCACTAAGCAGTGCAACAACTCCAGCTAAACAGCTGAAGTATGAAAATGGTATTTAGAAAAAAATATCTAAATACATGAATGAATGCCCTTTGATGCTATTCCCTCCTTTTATTTTTGGTGAGTCTCCTCACCTTGGGTCCCACCTCTTAGGTTTTCCATCTTCATTTGAATCTCTTCCCTCCAAAACTGTGTTGTCTTCTTAGGCAAGCTACTCCTCCTTAGGCTGCGTTGGTTGACTTGGTCAACTTTACCTTGTCCTCATAATATTGGCCCTTTTCACACTAGGAGGTGTAAAATAAGCTGCTCAAAGGTTCCCTTTAACATTAGGAAGGGTTGTATTCATGTTAAGAGGCCTCCTCTTCCTTTTTATTCACCTACTATACAATATGAGAAAAAATTAATGTTCCAATTTATTCATGAAAATTTTGGAACATTACAGTCCTCCCATCCCAAATGTTGCTTGTCCTCAAGCAAATGCAAGGATAGAACTGAGTGAATCTCCTTATCTCCTCTGGTAGCATCAGCATATGATGGAATCCTCCAAAGAATATGATGCCATCTCATCCATGAAACTCCATAGTGCCTCTCCCAAGAATATAGACTAACACTCCAAATGAATAAGATCATGAGAAGGAAAGTGCTCAAGGAGACAACCATGTGTGGTCTAGAGGTCTTCTCAAGGCATGGAGTGCAAGATGCATGGGAAGTCTTATTCCCCAAAGTGAAACCTCCACCCCCAAGCTATCATCCATATAAAATGAGTCACCCTCTAGCATGGTAACTCATGAATAATTCCCTCCACCTTTGGCTTCTGAAGTGTAGGTGGGCTGAATGAATGGACATGATAGGAAAGAAGGCTTATCCCATAATGTCCTCCTCCCCACTCAAGATATGTGATGAGGGTATACTGATCTTGGGCTGCAACATGAGTGCCCTCCCATGGCAAGAAAGAAGTTAGACATCCAAAGGTCTCTTTCCCAGTGATGTGCATCAAGCTGGCCCAATCCATCACAGACATAATGGATAGAAAATCACTACCACAGGACAACCCATCCATCTCATGGCCCTCCTCATTAAATAAAAAATGTGTTGCTGTTGAGGCCATATCTCCTTCCATGTTCCCCTTAGAACATTAATTGCAGAAAATATGGAAGTTTTCTCCCAACAAGGACATATCCTCCCTATGCGTCACTCCCCTAATCATGCTCCCCATAAGGATAACAACAACATCAGCAAAAGAGAACATAATCCACAATAATATGGGGAAAGTACTGAAGGTCTCATGGTGTTCAACAGTGTACCAACAGTCTCCCAAGTGGTCATAGCATAGTTTTCCAAACTGCTGCTTGAAGAAGTGATAGGGCAAGCTGTCTTCTAGTTCATGGGAAATAATGCATGCTTTTACATCTGATAATGCATAGTAGGTGGCTGAATATATAAGCTGAACATGCATGGAAATAAACACTTGCCCATGGCCATATGAGAGATGGTTGTCTCCTTCACATAGTCTGGCCCAGAACATTCCTTTCAAAATGAATGGCACATTATTGCCATATGGCATCCAAATCAGAAAATTGTTGAAGGTCTTGTGCAAGTTGGATGATACATATGGTCTCTATGGTGGATACAATGCAGCCCTCTCAACTGCTGATTTAGAACATCATGTGGCAAGTTGTCCTCCAAATAATTTTCAGCTATGTATGTTAGCTCATCTACTTTGAAGTAGTAAGCAACAGTATATACCTGCTATACATATTCAAAAAAACAACATACTTGCCAAAAGTCATGTTTATATGGGCTGCTCATGTTACAAATATTGGTCCTAAAGTGACCATGAAACTCACAAATACTCTTGCCCCTTTGTGGAGCAATGCATTGTTCATATATGGTGAGAAAATACAAATGATCAATGGAGTAATCAACAAGTACAGAAATGTATTTCTTACCATGCATGGTGAGTAAGCTGAAAGTGAGGTCCATGAATGAGTCCTCCCATTCGAATCTTCTCATAAAAATATGCAAGGAGAGAGGATGCATACTCCCTTTTGAACACTCCATCAATAAAGACATACTCCCAAGTGACAGTGCTATAGGCCTTAGTGATAGGTCTCTAATCACCACATGACTTCTTCCCTTGACATTCCACATGCCAAAGCCATCCACCATTATGCTGCTATGTGAGAGAATATTCTTCCCATGTGGAAGTCTCTTCTTGTCCTCCAATGTTGAAGGGTAGCCTCTTTGCATCTTGAATGTGCCTTCCTTCTTTCCAGAAATGTCATGATAAGTATGGGAAAAATTCTGCCCATAATCTCCTAAGTGTAACCATAAAAACAAAAGAATTTGTTGCCTCCTCATACTTACATCATACCCATCAAATGATGACAACATAGTGATTAAAATGCATATCATATCAACACCATGTATACATAATTCTTGCTGCCCCATGATGCAAGTATCCTGCCAAGTTCCTTTCCTCCACACACCCTTTGGAAAAAGATGTGTCATATGTTGGCCAAACTCTTTTAGGAGGAGCCAATGCAGCCTTGCATCTTGCTGCCCTGTGTCATAAATTTGAAAGTGGCTGACCAGCCTCTTTCCCTCCATCCACATCCACTCAACTCCTTGTGGATGCCTCATCTCATCTCCTTTCTTGGTGTCCTCACAATGAAGACTACCATTTTCCCAAAGGATATTTTTCTTTTCTTTTCATTTCATGATATGTTGAAATGCATCTTCTCGGAGATCCCTTAGAGGAGATCTCATGTCCACAACCATCTTGAAACCATAAGGATCTGAATGTAAAGAAGGAAAACCATCCTTACTACTATCTCCTGATAGCGCTGTAACCCTCCTCCAGGGTGTTTTGGCTATCTCATGCAGCAACTCCCAAATGAGCATTTGGTTCTGCATGTATTTGTTTGGAGCAAGGTTCACTCCATCCTCTAAGAACTCATACTTCAACCTCAAGGGTTGTGTGTAACTTATCGGAGATGCATGAGGTTGATGGTTCAAATCTCCATGGAACCCTCCAAGCTTTCACATTGCAGTGAAATCCTGTTTCTCTACCTCAACATTACTATTTGATCCTGGGCCATATGCAAACAAATATCCAAACCCTTCCATAACATTTCCTAAAATGTTGAGATATGGAAACTTATGCATACCTTTGTGAGCCTTTGGGACATATTCTATGGTGGCAAGAGGTCCCCTCTCCAATATTTTGGTTGATCCAACTGTTGGTGTAGATGGATGCTCTCTCAAGGCCATGGCAGCGCTGGTACTTGCCTCTTCTCCTAGTGGTGTGGGTCTTCTTTCTTCTCTCAGTTGAATAAACTGAGGAGAATCTAGGGTTTCTTTGAAAGCCCTAGGCTGGAACTTGTATTATGAAAAATACCCACTCATATTTTCATGCTCTAAGTGGTCTCCTTGTTCTTCACTTCCTCTACAAGAACAGGAAGTGCATGCATCTGCCTTTGATTCTTGAAACCCTCTAGAGGTCTCACCCCAATTTTCTCCTCCTTGAAACCCTCTTGGAATTTTACTGCATTTCTCTTCTCCTCTATTCTTGGATATGAATATGGATGAGAGTAAACTCATCCTCTCCATTGTTCTGACCTTTCTTGAAGCCACCACTAAAGAAACCCTTTGATGGCAATATATACAAGGTTGTTTCAGAGATGGATTGAGTGGGCATTTACCGAACATGTCACCTCTAAGGAGAGGATGAGATCTGGAGGAAATATAGACCCTCCTCAGGCTTTGTCTATAGCTATTTAAATATTCCTCCTTCATGGAGTCAACACTTTGGCATGAAGCCACAGGCTGAGTCAAAGATCTTGCTCTAATACCACTATAATGTTCCAAATCTAGAAATTAAGAAATATCTGACAAAAAAATGGTTATGCAGCATCAAATAATGTCATAACAGATGTTCAATAACAAATCCTTCAGCTGATACAACAACAACAACCTTAAATAGTGTTTTAGGGGCAAAAAGGTGGGGAAAAGTGATGATTTTGGCCCTAAAATGTGTATATTCATATATATGCGTGAAAATAAGGGTGGGAAGTGGTTGGATCTGATATATTAGTTCAAGAAGGACCTATTCTCCAAATTTCAGATTAAACAAATGATTCTAGCTTAGTTAAACAACTCCTCCTTCCCAAACTAGGCTTTAAAACGATGATTTCCCAAGACTAGGAGTGTGCAGAATTTTTCTGAAACATAGACAACGTATTTTATGAAAGGGTTTCTACAAAAAATTAAGTAAGAGGTATCATATACAAATTATATCAATCACACGGGAAAAAAATGGAAGTTTAAACACTTATATAGTAGAAACAAGACTCCCAGCAACATTTCCAGCAAAATGCATGAAATAAGCATTACTACAGAAAATAACACAGTTTCTGCAAATTTGTATTAATATTGACTGAATAAATCATATAATGGCTGAATAATACATAAATAGGGCCAAAGGCCTCTCTAACAAAACTCCCAGAGGGAAATAAGCACCTCCTTTTCAAGAAATAACACAAAGCCAAAGGATGCAACACTGTTGTTACTGCCTTTGCATGAAGGACGC